>CM076580.1:1246472552-1246797552 GCA_034641835.2 Pinus albicaulis
AAAGAAACGGAAATTCGGGGATTTTTATGAAAATTTGAGCAGATTTATAGGTTTCGACGGGGGAAATGGGTACACTTGCAAGTTCAGGAATATTATTTACAGTTTTTAGGATCAGGGAACGAACTAGAAATCAACTTTTAACTCTGTTTTAGTGGAAAAACAAGGAAAACTCAGTTTCTTTCAAAGTTTAGGGTGAAATGGAGTAAATACCTGTTTTTAGAGAAAGAATTGTGATTAACAGGTACCAGCTGGTGGCGGATGGATGTTCGAACACTAGTTTGATAGCAGCTTTCAACATAATTCAGTAGAACAGTAGTTTGACAGTCGATTTTGAATTTCTTCGCACAGAGGGCACAGTCGCTTTCAATATACAAAATGATAAAAATTGTGCGAAGTTTTGTTTTACTCGTAAATTCAAAAGGAATTTTTTATTATTTTTGAGGATGATGTCATCGGGTACAATGGACATGTCATGGGGAATGGGCGGTAAGTGGTATATTCCGCACCAGTTTTGGGAGAAGGCAGTTTTTTACGAATTGGCAGCGATTCCATTGAGCACACGACACGTGGCCAATGCACTGTTTGGAAACCACTCCCATTTCGTGCGTTAAGTCTCGAACGGAGGGTGGGTAGCGGAATGCGTGTGAGCCGTAGATCTTCAGGCGGATGATCTAACGGTGATCCGGACAGGAAGCTGTTGTGGGAGTTAATGTGCGGGCCCGTTAACTTAATTAATCTTTTCGGGAGTATTTTCATTGGCGGAGGGTAGGTTATTAACTAATCCAGGTGATTAATTAATTCCATTTTTATGAAGGGTCGGGGTCAGATTTTTGGGTTTTATTTATTTTTTTTCCGTTTAAAACATAAAATATATGTTTAAACCTTTTTCTGTGTATTTTTTATTATATAGAAATAAATCAATAAGATTCATTTACTATAAGGGGCGGGAATAGTTATATGGATATGTTTTTAGCCAAAGGGATTTATAATGCGTTTTTTTTATTTCCTCATGTGTGTTTAAATACTTTGGCTAAAAACTTATAGTAAAAGGGTTTTGAGGATATTATTATAAAAGGGAGTTAAATATAATAGGATAAGGTATTTTTATAAGGATTTAATATATAAATTAAAGTTAATATGACAAAGGACAAGGTAAACTCAAAACACTTAAATATAACCAAGAAAGTGCGAATTCTTCAAAGTAATTTGCATTATAATACTTTCATCACTTAGAATTAGAATAAAAAGTGATTTTGAGGGATTTTATGGAATATTTACATGATTTTCCTAAGTAAAATGGGATTTTACTTGGGAAAGGATTAAAAGTGAATGAGTATGATGATGAATAATTTTTTAGTACTGAGGTCTTTTCAATTATTGGGTCGAGGGTCCAGTCCCTCCAAAAGTCAAGGAAATGCCTTCAGCCCCTTTAATCTTCAAATTCCTTAGCACTTTGGGGAAATTAGTGAAAGCTTTAGGGAAAAAGTGAGATGGGAAGTTAATGATTTTGACTTTGCTTTCTGTGACATGCTTCTGGTGTATCTTCTTCCTTTGCAATTTGTGATGAAAGTAAAATATTAGCACATCTAAAACCATCATTCATCACATGTAATTCCAGCATACAACATCTACCTACCCTACCTACTTACTCTACCATTTTCTCTTCTTTATTAGGGTGCACTTAGACTGGAAAACCCTTATCAATCTTCTTTTTCTTTTACATGGAAAACCTATCTATTTCTACACTTATTACATCCAAGGGCTCAGATTAAACTGTTGAGCACCTTTTATTAACTCTACCTATCTACTTATCTGCCAAGATTAAACTGTTTGGCCAGATATTTATTCTCTATTCTACAACATGAAATTGAAAGATGAACTAGCCAAGCTTAAACTGTTTGACTGTCCATAAATTGTGGCATAGGATACAAGTTGCACACAATTTTGTTTATTACATTAGAGCAAAAAGTAGTGGCATTTAGACTTGCACACTTTCCTTGGCCTTTCTTTTGGTGGGGTTCATTTCTTTCACTTTTTTGACCAATTTATTTTTCTTACCCTTTGATTTTTCTTTTAGGGTATACCCTCTTTACATTTTTTAAATTTTTTTATTTTTTGATTTTTCAAGAATATGGAACACCTTTGCACAAGAAAAAGGTTTGGAATGAAATGGAGTATTTTAAATAAGTCACTCTGAAAATGATGTGCACCTATCGTATAGGGAGTTCAACACATATTAAGTTGTAGCTTGATAGATGCCAGTTGTAGCTGGCTGAGGTAGGTGCCTCCTGTAGGTTGTAGCCTACAGAAA
The DNA here is from genome assembly GCA_034641835.2 of Pinus albicaulis. NCBI lineage: Eukaryota > Viridiplantae > Streptophyta > Pinopsida > Pinales > Pinaceae > Pinus > Pinus albicaulis. The sequence goes on from CM076580.1 coordinate 1,246,474,864, forward strand.
ATAGATGGGAGTTGGAGCTTCCTTGCAATTTGTAGCTTGCATAATTGAGGTTGTAGCCTCCCGTAGGTAGGAGCCTACAGAAAATCAAAGGGTGAGAGGGAGATGGAGCTTGTCTTGCATGTGTTGGAGCTTGCCTTTGCATCACAACAATAATAAGATGTGGTTTTCTCCCTTATCAGTTTCCACTTATATCTGTTGTCTATATGCATGATTATTATGTGGTGATACTCTGTATTTATTCTGCTCAATACCTACTGCACACTTATTAAGATTGTTGTTCCATTGTATATTAAGTTGATCACTAAATAATGATGTGAATAAGTATAAAAGAAAGCTTATTGCTAATATGATCCTACTAAACTATCTAACTTCCCACTCTTCCCCCTTTCTGCTGAACTTGGGGTTCAACAATTGGCACGAGCCAAATCTAACCTTTGACTAAATGAATAACTGAGGGAGATCCTTTAGGTCTCATAGATGGCTAGTCTAGAAGGATGCTCAACAAATAAAGCCCCTTTGTTCATCGGTACAAATTATGCCTTCTGGAAAATAAGAATGAGGACGTACATAATGTCTCTAGGAATAGAAGTTTGGGCTGTTGTGGAATTGGGATATGCCCCAAAGGAGTCTGACTCAGAGAAAGATGCCAAACTAGATTTTTTAGCTAATGAAAAAGCCATGAATGCTCTCGTAAGTGGACTGTGTGAGGCAGAATTTATCAAAGTAATGCACAACAAGACTGCCAAAGAAATATGGGATACATTAGAAAGCATCCATGAGGGAGACAAAAAGGTGAAGATAGCCAAACTACAAGTCTATAGAGCTCAGTTTAAAAATATAAAAATGAATGATGATGAAGACATTGCCAGCTTCTTCTTAAGGGTTGCAGAAATTGTGAATAACATGAAAGCTCTAGGAGAAACCATAAAAGAATGTGTAATTGTTCAAAAGATTCTAAGATCTTTACCATCCAACTTTAACCCCAAGGTTTCTGCCATAGAAGAAACAAATGATTGGGAAAATCTGACCATGAACCAATTACTTGGAAACCTAACAGCCTATGAGATGAGACTGCCACAGAGGAAGTCAAATGTGAGGGAGGCAGCCTTTAAGATAGAAAAGAACAAAGAAGAAAAATAAGATATATGCTCTTGCTTTGATGAAGAAGAGGCCAAATTTGTTAGAAAATTGGATAGAGGCTCAGGAAAATATAAAGGTAAACTTACATTTAAATGCTTTAATTGTGGAAGAGTTGGGCACTATTCTTATAAGTGTACTCATAAGAAAACAAAGAATCACACTCAAGAAACAGAGCAAACCAAAACAAATAACTGCCAGAAAGGGAAGAGATTCAATAGAAAATCATTTTATGCTCAGCAAGACAGCAGTGCATCTGAAAGCTCAGATGAATCCTCCAATGAAGAGGGAACCTCTGAATTTGTATTGATGGCCAAGGAAGAGCTTGAAGGATTCCTTCTAGAAGATGAGGAAGAAGGTGAAGTTGATCTTGAGGGGGAGCTAAGAAGTACCCTGGAGGAAATAGACAGACTTAAACTAAAGTGCAGAAAACAGAAAGACATTCTCCTCAAATATGTAAGAGAAGAACAAAATTCAGAAGACCTCATTTAGTTGAAAGTAGAGCTTGAAGAAGCCAAGAAGGTAGAAGACACTCTACTTAAGCAAATTGAGGATAAAATTCAGAAGCAAGAGAAATTGGAAGAAGAAGTAGTATGCTTAAGAAGGAAATTAGAAAACTCCCAAAGGAAATTGTCAATGAACTCTTCTCAAATGACAAGCTCTGAACAATTGAATAAAATTCTAAATGCTCAAAGATCTCCCTTGATAAAGACTGGGATAGGCTACGAAGGAGAAACAAGTAAATCCAAGGAAGAAGATTACAAAAATATCATTTTTGTAAAAGCTGTTAAGGACAATGAAGCAGCCCAGAAGGTTCCTATAGAAGTAGAAGCCTGCAATGAAGTAAACAGAAACAAGAAGGAACCTCAAATGAAAAAGAACGAAACAAATAAACAGTCAACTGGAAAAGGCTCATATACTCCTGACTATATAAAATTTGGAAGCTATCAAAGGAGATTCTTCTCCCCATGAAAATGGTCACTTGTTATGCTTGCCACAAACTGGGACATATTGCTGCATGTTGTCATAAAAGGAGAATCAATTCCAACCAGCAAAGGATGCAAAAAGTGAAAAGACTACCTCAAGCAAACAAATGGAGAAGACAACCCTTCATCAGGTACGCTAATTGTTTTTATGGGTATTGTTTTTACTGTAAGGAGTTCGGCCATAAAGCCAAGGAGTGCAGAACGAATGGAAAAAGACCGATGTATGGAAACTCAAGGAGATGGATGAACAATGGAGAATTCACTCGTGTACATAATTCATTCAGAAACATAATCAAATGCTTTGACTGCCATCAAATCGGGCCCAAGTGTCACAAATTTCCTCTCAGGGTCCATCCTCTCAGGAAAGGCACCAAACAAAAGGATGCATGCAATGGAAAAAGAAGTTGAATAAGTGTGACCTGGCTCTAATAGCTCAAGATCAGAAAAACCAATTGTATTTGGACAATGGTTGCTCAAAGCACATGACTGGAGATCGAAGCAAGTTTGTAACCTTTGATGAAAAGAAATCTAGGAATGTAACATTCGGCAATGATAAAGCAGGGAAAATCAAAGGAAAAGGCTCAGTCAGTCTAGATAATGGAAGAGGAAAGGCCCAAGATGTACTATTTGTGGATGGGCTGAAAGCAAATCTGCTAAGTGTCAGTCAAATGTGTGATAAAGGCTGTGAAGTCATTTTTAGAGCCCAAGATTGTGAAGTAAGATCAAGCACCACCGGAAAGTCCTTGATCAAAGGTGTTCGAACATAACGTAATGTCTATATAGTGAAAGAAGAGGACGAAGCATGTCACGTAAGCAAACTTGATGAATCATGGTTATGGCATAGAAGATTGGGACACCTAAACTTTGACCACATCATAAGTCTGAGCAAGAAGAACGCAGTTAGAGATATGTCAGCAATAAAGAAGCCTTCAAATACCATATGTAAAGCCTGCCAACTGGGCAAGCAGACCCGCACATCTTTTAAGACCAAAGAGAAATTATCTACAAGTAAGCCTCTTCAGCTTGTACACATGGACCTGTGTGGACCTTCAAGAACCAAAACACCAAGTGGAGAATCTTATTTCATGCTGATAATAAATGATTTTTCCAGAATGACGTGGGTTGCATTTCTCAAATATAAATCTGAAGCACTTGAGAAATTCAAGATATTCAAGGCATTGGCAGAAAATCAAACAGGATGCAAGCTAAAGTGCATCAGATCAGACAGAGGAGGTGAATTCACAGACTATGATTTTGCAGACCTATGCAATGAGCATGGGATAAAACAACAATTTACAATTGCAGGTACACCTCAACAGAATGGAGTGGCAAAGAGGCAAAACAGGTCAGTACAACAGATTGCCAGAGCTATGATGCAAGAAAGTAACATTCCCCAAACCTACTGGGCAGAAGCAGTACACACAGTTGTTCACATTCTCAACAAAGCTCATCTAAGACCAAATTGTGACAAGACTCCTTACGAATTATGGCATGGTAAACCAGCTTCAATCAAGCACTTTAGAGTCTTTGGAAGCAAGTGTTTCATAAAAAATAATGATGAAAAATTGGGGAAGTTTGATGCAAGAGATGATGAAGGAATATTTTTAGGATATGCATCCAAGAGTAAGGGTTACAGGTGCTACAACAAAACACTACACAAAATTGTGGAAAGCATTGATGTAAGATTTGATGAAGATCTACCAAACAGAACAAGAAGCACAAGATGCAGCAATCCTCCGGATGATCATGAAGAAGAGAACCAAGATAATGATGAACTCAACAAGACAAAAGAAGATACTGAATTAAACTCAAAAGGTCCCTCAAGACACACTCAAAAGAATCATCCAGAAGATCAAATCATTGGGGACAAGAGTGTGGGAGTCCAGACAAGAAGACAACTTGCTGAACAGATAGAAGAAGTATACCTAGCCATGCTATCTCAAATAGAGCCAAAGAAGTTCGAAGAAGCCAACAAAGACAAAAACTGGGTAAATGCTATGAATGAAGAACTGGACCAAATTGAGAAGAACAATACCTGGGAATTAATTCCAAGACCCACTGGGAAAAATTTCATTGGCACAAAATGGATATTCAAGAATAAGATGAATGAACAAGGGCAAGTAATAAAAAATAAAGCCAGACTTGTATGCAAGGGATATTGACAAATTTAAGGTCTTGATTATGATGAAACCTTTGCCCCTATAGCCAGAATGGAAGCAATTAGAGTATTTTTGGCCTTTGCATGTTATCATGATTTCAATTTATATCAAATGGATGTGAAGTATGCCTTCCTAAATGGAGATCTAGAGGAAGAAGTCTACATGGAACAACTTGAAGGATTCTCATTAACAGATAAACATGACTATGTGTGCAGAATAAAGAAAGCCTTATATGGTCTGAAACAAGCTCCTCGTGCATGGTATTCAAGGCTGGACAAATACTTGCAAAAACAAGGGTTCAAGAAAGGAGGAGTAGATAGAAATTTGTACATAAAGGCTAATGAAAATGAACTCTTAATTGTAGTAGTGTATGTAGATGACATCATGTTTGGAAGCAACAAAGATGAGTTAGAAAAAGGATTTGCTGAAGAAATGAAATCAGAGTTTGAGATGTCAATGATTGGAGAGCTCACCTTCTATTTAGGACTTCAAATTCAACAAAAGAACACAGGAATATTCATTTCGCAAGAAAAATACTTAAGAGAAATGTTGAAAAGGTTTCAAATGGAAGATTGCAAACCTGTGTCAACTCCCATGATCACTGGATGCAAACTATGTGCTAATGATGGATCAACAGATGTAGATCAAAAACTTTACAGATCCATGATAGGAAGTCTGCTATACCTAATATCTTCTAGACCAGACATTATGTTGGCAGTAGGACTCGTGGCAAGATATCAAGCAGCACCAAAACAAAATCATTTACTAGCAATCAAGAGAATATTTAGATATCTACAAGGTACTTTACATTATGGCCTATTGTATCCAAAAGGAAAAAAATTCACATTGACAGCATACACAGATGCAGATTGGGCCAGCTGTGTGGATGACAGGAAAAGCACAAGTGGAGGTGCATTCTATTTGGGAAAAAGTCTGGTGGCATGGCTAAGAAAGAAGCAAAATTATATCTCTCTATCTACAACAGAAGCAAAATACATAGCAGCAACAACATGTTGCACACAAGTAATGTGGATGAAACAAACTCTCCAAGACATGAAGGTAAGCATTGATGAACCTATTTCTATCAAATGTGACAATACAAGTGCAATAAGTATATCAAAAAATCATGTACTTCATTCAAAAACAAAGCACATCCCAATAAAGTACCACTTCCTCAGAGAACAAGTAGCACATAAATTGGTGAAGTTGGAATACGTACCAACAAAGGAACAAATAGCAGACATATTCACAAAACCTCTTGCTAAAGAACCATTCGAATATCTAAGAGACAAACTAGGGGTAGTGTCTGAAGATGTTACTCTCTGATATGAAAAAAAGAAGGAAAGGAGGGCTGCATACAAGAAACAGGATCAGAACCGAAGTCCAGTGATAGTCTAGATCAGAAAAGAAAGCATCATTCCAGGGGGAGATCAGTCAACAAATATTGTCACAAAAGATCCAGAGAAAGTGAGCAATGCATGGAACAGGTCCTCAAGATCAGAGTATTATGGACAAGATTTGGAAACCACATTAGGAAATGTGCAACCCTTTGCCATTGATGTCAAAGGGGGAGGAAAAGCAAACAAAATAATAGTATTAAAGTATTGCCATCAATGCCAAAGGGGGAGACTGTTGGAAATATTTTCATTGATGGAAAAGGAGAAGAAAGGAGCAGCGCCTGAACTATCACTAAGGCAAAAGAACAAAGAAGAACCAGTAATAAGATAAAGGAGACAGACAAGGAGCAGAGGAAGCAAAGGCAGAGAATTGAAGTAGAAGAGTTGTTCAGAGGCAGAGTAGTGAGGGTAGAAGGGCCATCGAATTGAATATCAGGCCAAGACCAGAGATTTCTGTAAGTGATTTCATTTGTATATATGAAAGTATCTGTTTCGTAATTGTGTGTGTTGATTGATTGGGCAATTGTATGTCTAACCTCTGTAATTGGGGGTCAAGGTGAGATTATGCCTATGATTGTGATAATACTCTTCATATAAAGAAGAATACGATGTTAATTATGGTGTTTTGAGGTTGAATGCAATTCGAGTTACATATTTCTGAGATATAGTAAGAGAATATTTGCAGTCATCAATCACTGCAAGTATCAATGACGCAAAAGGGTGTCTGAATAGCAATCTAATTGAAATTTCCAAGTGTTGATAGATGAATGAAATCTATTGTGGAAGGGAAGAACCCTTTATAAGCAGTAACCACTCTGTTGAACACAAACAATGAACAAGAGGATTAAAGACTCTTTGAAATAATGAAGCGAACATGCATTAGGATAAACCTCGTCAAGACTGAAGGGATTGATCTCATGAGTGGTTGCGTGATGTGTTGGCAAAGGATTGAGGTTTTTTTTTAACCCGGTTGGAATGTTGAAGGTGTGTGTTCAGCAGTAAGGACAGAATCAAAGGTGGAAGGGCAGAAACTCATTTCCTAGAGACAAAATGGAGAATGATGGCACTGATACGTATATACTACAGGTGGTCGAAGGTAACTAAGGTGAAGAGTTGTTGTTTTGAGACCTAATCGATAAGGAATTATATTCCGGAAGTCGGATTCAGCGTTGAAGGAGCGGAAGTAAGTGATGGAAAGAGAGAGCGGTTTTGAACCAAGAAACTAGAAGTCATGCATTCCTCAAAAATGGTAAGCGGAATCTGAAAAAAAACGTGATAACATTCCGCATGTGATGGGTGGCAAAGGTGGTAAGTTAAAAACCACGAATTTCGCAAAATATTTGCATGCTAAAGTTCTGTGATGGAAAAAATGCGACTATGGTTCGATCATGATGGAAATAGATCCAAGTGTGTTCGCATTTCAAGTTGCGAGGGCGTTAAGTGAGGTATGAGCCAACATTTATAATTATTGAACGTTGAATGAGTGGGCCTGAAAGAATTAAACATTGATTAAAAGGTCTTATATGGGTATTAATGAAAAGCAAGCCAATATGAGTAAAAGTTGATGCCATAACCTTAATATGGGTCAGCGTTGGGTTTTAATCCAAAAGCCAAAGACTTATGGAATTGAAATGTTCCGTGAACACATTGAGTGAAGGTCATATTGTTTGGATTTAAAAACATAAGAGTTGCATAGATTAAAATGATATTTTTTTGATAAGGGGGTTGAATGTATCAAGACTGGTAAGTGCTTATAAATATTAACCTGATTAAAGTTGATTGGATATAAAGTGGATTTTTGGGTGAAGTCATAGTGGTGGGTTCTAAAACCTTGAAAAAACTAAGTTGAAGAAGTTTCTGCGTAAGATATTGAAATCTGGATTGGGAAGTGGGGTTTAATAACCATAAGAATTTTATTCTAATATCTCAAATCTTAGATTTGAGATATATAAGCTTCTACCTACAATATTTGCAAATTGCCCAGATTTAAAATTATTTGGGCTAAAACTTGAAATGCAGTTTTATATGAAAAAGAGAATTAAAGACATTTTTGTAATAAAATCTGAAGGTGTGATGAGAGAACAAAGAATATCATATTCAAAGATCTGATATGAAAAGTTACACATAGCTGCAGTGAACAGAGGTATGCAAAAATGTTACACTACAACAGCATAAAGACAAACATACAGTGAGCCGAGAACTGAAAGGGTTGAATGAGATATATTTGTTGCAAATGTAAATGTAAATGTTTTAATTAATTTTACATTTCTTGTGATGCAAAGGAAAGTCTCCCTGGGCAAAGAAATACCCCACTATAATATTGAAATGTATACATATTGTTATATTTTTCCGAATGTGCTAGGCAAGAAAACGAGAAGGTGCAAGGCAAAGAGTCATACATACTCACTTCGAATTCCCTGTAGAATACAAATATTCATAAGGTAATCTCTATAAATGATGTCACATAGATATGCATAAAGAGAAGAGAGAATGGAGAAATAAGGTAGAGAGGGTAAGAAGAAGGAGGAGCAGACAGAGAATCTGTGAAGATTCAGAGATGATATAAGGTAGATATGAAGGCTAGTGGACAACAGTGAAGAAGGAATAGAACAGAACTGTTATCCAGGTAAATCAGCATGTGTTGTTTATGAAAGAGTGAGGAAGTTGGTGCTTCCATATCAAGTTGTAGCTGGCTGAGGTAGGAGCCTCCTGTAGGTTGTAGCTTGCAGAAATTAGATGGGAGTTGGAGCTTTCTTGCAAGTTGTAGCTTGCAGAAATGAGGTTGTAGCCTCCTGTAGGTTGGAGCCTACAAAAAATCAATGGTGAAAGGGAGTTGGAGCTTGCCTTTGCATCACAACAATAATAAGATGTGGTTTTCTCCCTTATGGGTTTCCACTTATATCTGGTATCTATGTACTTGATGATTATGCGTTGATACTCTGTATTTAATCTGCTTAATACCTGTTGCTCACTAATTAAGATTGTGGTTTCACTGTACATTAAGTTAATCATGAAATGAAGATCTAAATAAGTGTAAATGAAAGTTTTACAAGACCATGAATTCATTAAACTGATTCACCCCCCCTCTCAGTTTAACAAAGGATTCAACACCTAATGGTTAAGAGTATGTGTTTTCTCTTAAGAGGTTACATGTTTAAAACTAGAGGGGGGTAGACTTAGCAGTCAAATTGTTGGATGGAGGTGGGTCCCTTGTCCCACAAACGAGAAGGTCTCATACAAAAATTTGGTGGATGACTTGGCCATGACCTTAAAATTGGATTATACACACACACACACACACACATATATAATACAGTTTTGAATGCATAAATGTATTCAACGCCCTAAAAAAATCCCTGGGCACTAGAATTATGTAAATTAAACAATTTAAATTTAAGTTTTTAAAAAACTCTCTTAGATGAACCAGAAAAATGGTCTTGAAAATGGCCATTTCCTCTACAAGTTATACTACACCCCTCTCTCTCTCTTTATATATATATATATATATATATATATATATATATATATATATATATATATATATATATATATATATATATATATATATATATAAGGAATACAACTTATAATTTATTTTGAGTGATTAAGAAGAATAATTGTTATTTTTTCTTCCAGATTCAAATCTAGGCTACTATATAATGACTTATAATGCTTTAAAAAACATTATTATAATAACATGGTGCATTTCTTTCCTCTAATAAAAATATATATTAAATTAATATATCTATGGAACAAAAAATTTGTATTCTCATAATGATCAAATCTTAATGAAATTAGAGCAATTATAGAATAGCTAAACTATTTGAAATATATTAACCATATAAATTTATTATTTTTATTTTTTATATAATGGTGTAACATCTCTTCCGATTAACACAATTACCACAATAAATTGCATAATTGACATAGTAATTTTTTCTTCCATACTCTACAACTTTTCAAAAATATATAGGAGAACTAATTCTTTTAATAATTCTTTAATCGTGAATTTAATGGAATGGTCTTTGCATGGCATGGCATGAGAATTTATTTATTTGTGTAATTCCAAAGATGATTGAAAAGAACAATAATCTATTAAACATCAATCCATGCACAAGACTTTATATTACTTGTATTACAACACTAATAACCATATTACATATCAATCCATGCACAAGACTTTATATTACTTGTATTACAACACTAATAACCATATTAAATATTTACATTAACAGAGAGAAAAAAAATAAAAAATAAAAACAAAACTTTCCCTCTGTGTGTCTTTGGAAATTAGGTTATATATATATGTTAGTATTTTGAGATGAAGGGTCTTATCATATACATATGGTGCCATGTATAAGTCCCAACAACACAAATTTGTTGACATTATTATAAACCATGGTAGCGATGGCCTTCTGGCCTCATCCATCCTCAAGACTTATAGGTATAACATATTAAATATATCATTTACATAGGTTGCACACTCTCAACTTACGTTTTGCAACAAGTTCTTTATACATTATATTTCATAGTTAAAACTATATTACCTCAGATACAGTGACATTGATTTATATTATTTGGACTTGGGTTTCCCACTTCACATACATTGTTCTCTCGATATGTTTACATGCATTTTGTAACGTGGCATCTAATTGTTTTTTACATGCATTTTGCAACGTGACATCTAATTGTTGTTTACATGCATTTTGCAATGTGACATCTAATTGTTTTTCCATGGAATTTTAGGTTAGCTATCATGCTTAACGACTGAAATTTTCTTATACATATGGATAGTGGACATTGAAGGGGTAGTTGTTAGGGTAACCACCTCACCCCTTATCCACACAAACTCTCATTCGCACTAAAACTTCTTAGTGAAAATTTCATTACAAGGGTTTGAGATTGTTGTTGCCATGGCGTAGGGTTCCATTTTGCAAAAAATATAGAAACCCTTTTGCTTTCTCCACGACAAGACCCTAACTCTTTTCCAAGACACCTTGGTTCAACTCCTCCTCCTGGAAAATTTTCTCGAAACTCTGGTTTGTAATCTTCAATACCTATGAAGATTTTTACTCCTTACTTCTTCATATTCTATGAGGAATGCATAATCCTTCAATGTTTTTTTTGTACTATTATATTTATGGCTCCGCTGGTTGAAGGGTGTGTTAAATCTTGCACTGAGCAAAGCCTAAGGTTTTATGGGTTCACTTTTGTTTTTCCTAGTTCCTTTAGCTTTTCAACATTATAATGTAACCTCTAGATCCTAAATCTATTTAGCAAAAAAATATCTTTTGGCTATTTAATGCTTCTTACTAAAGGTCAAAATTGTACCAAATCGCAATGTATTTTAATGGGACTTTAATGGACATTTGCTCACATGAGAAATCCACCAAACTCTATAATATGACATTCAACTAGGAAATATCTCCATGCAAGATGGTTGGGGTATTACACATTTAACAATTTCTTTGGTGGCATTGGACTACCTTTCACCTTTGCTTTGTTGGAGGAGGGAAGGCTAAAAATATATACAATTTAGGATTTGTTGAAGGCCCTCGCTTCATGCTTATGTTTTTAGTCAAAGCTCATGTGTGTAGGGTGACTACAAAATACAAACTAATGTGGAAATGGAGGAATTGGGCTTTCGTTTTGTACCTTTGGACCTCCTTAAAATTGCTTTGTTGGTTTTTTCCTATTGTAGGAGGAAGGAAGGCTAAAAATATATGCACTTTAGGATTTGTTGAAGGCCCTGGCTTCATGCTTATGCTTTTAGTCAAAGCTCATGTGTATAGGGTGACTACAAGATACAAACTATTGTGGAAATGGAGGAATTGGGCTTTCATGTTCTACATTAGGACCTCCTTAAAAAGGAAGGTAGCCTCGTGTTTTCAAGTTTCCTTTTCTCATTACTTTCTAGTTAAGCATGAGCTCCTATTGTTTAGCTTCAAGTATATTGTACTTTGTATATGTGCGCATATTTTTATTAAATTAAGATATAGGTTCTATTTAGACTCAAATTTATATAATGAGTATAGAGTATTATTTTTTAAACAAATAACATTTTTTTTTAGTAAATATAGTTTTATGTTGAGATGATCTGATTTCCCTAATAACAAATCATAAGAATTATTGAAATATCTCTTATTTTCTAATTGGTACAAATTTCTATAAACTTAAAAATAAAAATAAAAACTTTTATACTCCCTTAAATTAGAGAGTTATATACATCAAATTACATGGTTATATACATCTAGAACAGTGACATGCCAATTTTGCCTAACCTTTGAGAGGATTTCATTTCTCACATCCGTTTGAAACATTTAAAAATTATCATTTAGGTGTACAATTGCCACACCTTTTCAAATTCTTAAATGGTTCGTTCAGTGATTCACCGATATATAATAAAATCTATTTAGACAGGTTTTTGCTATATAATGCACGCACGTTGATGTGTAGGTGGCAGGCCTCTATTTTCTCCATAAATTTATACATTTGCACCAGCATGTCTCACTTTCACTTATTTGTGTTAACACTGTATGAATGACCATAATATCCGATAAATAAATGAAATCTTGAAGATACATACAGCTGTATTCCGCCTGTGGGATTATGCACGTGTCAATAAAACCGTCCCACCGCGTATTCGAAACAGTCAATCTGTCCATGCGAATATTTATGAGGTAGTCTAAAAAAGTAACAGAATGGCTTGGAATTGGGTAGAGGTTTTGAAAAAAAGTCGGCAAAGATTTGATCAGAATCTTGTTTAAAGTTGTTAAACTTCAGTATTTTGGGTGTTTTAAGGGTTTTTGATAGTGCTGAATCCATTTCCACTCTCAAAAATAAATTCCAAACAGTGCAACTACCTTATTTTTTGAATTTTACTGAACCAGATTTCGACAAAAACCTGCCGTCCCGACTATTCTGTTGCCTAAAAAAACAACTCCATATTTATGAAGAGCGAACTTACGAAAAAAGAAAAATTAATATATTAATAGGAATCTAATTAATGACCAAGCCTGGCTGGTTGGAGCGGTTAACTTTTTATTGCCTAGTTGCACGTAAAGAGGGCACTATTCATTTAACAAACTCAATAATATTAGACCTAGCCCTTGCAGGCCTATAATTCCATATACGACACGAATATTGATGGTACAGTACATTACAATTTACGAACTCCATTTAAGACACTTACCAATTCCATTTACGACACGAATATTGATAGTACATTATATTACAATTTATCACTGTTTACCATTGTTGTAATTAGGTCGATATGCATTTTTCTTTTTCTTTTTTATCCATTCACTTCGAAGTGGCTGACCTGTCAAACTGAGTTTGCCAACAGTCGAAACAATCATGGATTTATGGCAAATTTTGTGATTTCTGAACCAAAAAAAATCCATGACACACGATGGACATATGTGTTAAATTGGTTAATGTGTAGATATAAAATATACCACTATTCACTCATGCCAAACGATTAGGGAGGTATTAATGGTGAACAAAAACTTTCAAAATCATTTGACTAAGTTGTTTCAATTTTGTCAAATATGTTATATATCACGATGATTTAACAAATTATCTATAAAACTTCAAACATACCAGCTTGTCAAACTTTTTCCAAACAAGATTATGTTTATTTACCATTTATATATATTTTTTCAATTTAATTTTAAAAAATATTATAAAATTAAATTAAAATAAATATCTATAAAATACTTTGATTATAAAATGAGTCATATTTACTTTAAGATATGATATTGATAAGTTATAATATTCTCTATAATATTACAACAAAAAATTATTTACACATTAGAATTTATCTTGATAAAATGAGAATAAATTAAAATGAGAATAAATTTTAAGTTACAAATTTTGGAATATATTTTTATAAATAATAATAATAATAATAAATTAAAATAAAGTTGTAATTTAATAAAAAAACTATGAATTTTTGATAGTATGATATACATCATAAAATAAGTGCTTTTTGATGTTTATCATAAACTGATATATTATTACCGTAAAATGTAAAATATTAAAAAAAAAACATTTTTTTAGAAAAATAACTTGAAATAAACTCTACCAACCTTCAAATTACCTTGACATGATCTAAATAAAATATAAAATAATGATATATTATTATACAAATATTGTATGGCACTTTGTCAACCAATTTTAAAACCATCCAAATTATTAGTTAAAAAAAATCAAAATATATAACATTTTAATAAAAAAGAGATATTGTCAAAGTTCAACCATAAAATATTCATAATGGCATATTTGCTTCTCCCACCGTCTAAGAAAAGCATCCTTAACACATTTTATCATCATTAATATGTTAAAGATTTAAAATAGATAGCCCCACTTAGGATAAGATTCTATGGTTACCATCATTGACATATTTTATGAATTTTTATTTTAAAAACATCAAATCAATTATAAAGTAAATTATTCCACTAAATTAACTTCGTTGTTAGTTTTATGAGATTAAGGTAGAATTCAATGAATCTCCGTATACAAAGACCTCTTTATACCAATCATTTAATTTATATGACTACACTAATATAGTATTTATATGAAATAACTTAAATATAATTTCTATTACAAAAATATTCTTACGGTAAAATGTAAAATATTCAAAAAAAAATCATTTAATTTATATGACTACACTAATATAGTATTTATATGAAATAACTTAAATATAATTTCTATTACAAAAATATTCTTACGGTAAAATGTAAAATATTCAAAAAAAAATTATATCGTTACCACCATTGACATATTTTATGACTTTTTATTTTAAAAACCTCAAATCAATTATAAAGTAAATCATTCCACTAAATTAACTTCATTGTTACTTTTATGAGATCAAGGTAGAAGTCCATTTGTAATAATAGTAAAATGAATCTCCTTATACAAGAACCTCTTTATACCAATCAGTTAATTTATATGACTACACTAATATAATATTTATATGAAATAACTGAAGTATAATTTCTATTACAAAAATATTATTAGGGTAAATTGTAAAATATTCAAAAAAAACATTTTTTTAGAAAAATAACTTGAAATAAACTCTACCAACCTTCAATTACCTTGACATGATCTGAATAAAATATGAAATAATAATATATGATTATAAAAAATTTGCATGGAGCTTTGTCAACCAGTTTTAAAACCATCCAAATTATTAGTTTAAAAAAATCAAAATATATAACATTTTAATAAAAAACAGTGTCAAGTTTAAACATAAAATATTCATAATAGCATATTTGCTTCTTCCACCGCCTAAGAAAAGCATCTTCAATACATTTTATCATTATTAATATGTTAAATATTTAAAATAGATCACCCCACTTCTATAGTTACCACCATTGACATATTTTATGACATTTTATCTTAAAAACATAATTCCATTAAATTAACTTCATTGTTACTTTTATGAGATTAAGGTAGAAGTCCATTTGTAATAAGAGTAAAAATGAATCTCCTTATACAAGGACCTCTTTATACAAGGAATTAACCTTTCACCTAAGATTTTTAAAATTTCCCATAAAATAATATCTTCACTTTTATTTGATAATTTTCTAAATAGTTTGTAGGATAAGATTTCACTTTTCCTAAATTTTTAAGATTTTAAATGAATAATCTCTTTATTTTTATTTTATATAAATTTTAGAAATATTCTATAAATTAAATATTATTAAGATTTTTTTTATTTGTTTTAGTAATTTTATAAAATCATTATATTATAATAATATAATTATTTTTATTATAAAATTATTAAACTAACGTAAAATAAATAGAAAACTTACAAAGATTAAGCATATGTGCTTTATGGTGTAATAATTTCCATTTTTTACAAAAATAGGGCAGAAGGAGCATTTGCTTAGATGTCCATAAGATTGTTAAACTCATGGATAAAATCTTTTATGTGTTATTTTGCATTATTATTTTCATTAAAGTGATTTATGATTTACTATGAAAACCTACAGATATGCTTTGTTTCCTTCACCATTTTCATTAAGTGCAGTCCCCACATTTTTATGACCACCATTTTATTAAAAAAAATGATATACACAAGTACCAAAGTAACAAAGTAACAAAGTACAAATTTTTCAATTTAAGAATCCTATCACCCTCTCTTTGCATCTTGTAGGAAATTTCTATTTTACCAAGTGACATACATGTATGGTGCATGGAATTTTCTTTGGCCTCGACGTTTTATTTTAAGTGATTCATTTCTTTGCTAACCCTACATTTTATCCATTGGACTTTGATGTTTATTACCCACCACTGATGAATATTATGCGCCCTCCTGCCATTTGGCACCAGAACCAAACTGTATAGAAGCCTCTTCGAGGGAGTGCGATGCAATGCCTTCGAATCTACACTGATAGCAGACATAACCAATTCATCGATAGAATGTTGCATTGCGATGTTCACAATGCTACTGGCGCCAATTTGCTACATTTCCTACTAGTTAGTGAAATAGGAAACATAAAGCCGAACATATATTAAGAATACTTGCTACTAGTGCATCAAACGAGTGCATCAAATCATGTATTTAACCTACATAGCGACTAAAGAGGTTTTTCATTACACCAAAACCTACAAGTGTTCGTAAGATTCCCAAACCAGTAACTAAGATCCCCAAGGTGGAAGTTACAAATTTCGTAGAGGTGTGGTGACTCCTCCAACACCCCACCTCAAACACAGCTCAGGGGGAATCGAACCTGGGTCCGGGTTCTAATACCATGAAGAGGTTTGTTGTTACACCAAAACCCACAGGTGTTGGTAAACTTTTCAAACCATTAACTACGATCCTCAGGGTGGAAATTACGAATTCCATAGAGGTGTGGTGATTCCTCCAACAAGGACACATCGAATTGAGCATTGAAGTTGTATTTGAATCGAGCATTGAAATAGAAAATTGGTAACGCATACGATGTATTGAAACAATTCATGTTGCCACGTAGCATCTTGCCTAGAAACTCTCCCAAAAATTTAGAAATGGAAAATTGTGACGATTCATTTTCCAAAGACTTAATTATGTCCATTCTATCAAATCTAGACCATCGAAGCAATTTTTCACTTTTACAGAATCCAAATTGCTGAAACCGAATTTCAAATCCACGTAGCATCTAGCCTAGAAACTCTCCCAAAATTTTAGTGTTCCAAACACTTAATTATGTCCATTCTATCAAATCTAGACCATCCAAGCAAATTTTCACTTTTACAGGATCCAAATTGTTGAAACGGAATTCCAAAATAGACAAGTGTAATTATGGAACGATATGGTCGACAAAAAGTTGTCTTATACTATAATGTTATTAAATGTGGTGGGGCATATACTTTCCACAGTTAGATATAAACGAATTTAAATCTAATGGTGGGCAGTATATGCCCAACCGCATTTAATAACATATATCCCAGAAAATAAGTTTTGCCGCAACCCATAACCATGACCCCTATATTTTCTTTAAAAAAAACGAAACTTTATTTTTTAAAGGGACGGTCATTTAAAAAAAAAAAATTGGAGAGAACATGTGTAAGAAAATTAATTATACGGTGTTTAAAGTATTTTACAATGATACAAAATTAATTATAAGATTTTAAAATTATTTTTTAATGGTAGAAATAGATTTAGTATTATCAATAATATTTGGCCATTCAAAAATTTGGAGGGCCTTATAAGAGACACAAAAGGAAGGTAGGTAAGGTTTACCTACATTTGGGGAGCTTTCCCGTGGGTTTTTTTAGATGGGGCTAGTAGACATAAGAAATGTGCTTGTGGTTTTCTCTTAATGAACCTTGCTACCTATGGTCACTTTTGGTGGAGAGGTAGTGAGGGGACAAACAATCCAACTAAGATGATAACATTATGGGGGCTGTTAAAAGTAGAAAAACAGATAAGATATTTAGAGACCTTAAGGGGGTTATAGACTAGATTAGAGAGCACAATAAGTTCAAACCTCCCATTTTATCTAATTAAATGGCGTGGATGAGAAAGTTGATCCAACTTTTTCAAAATATCAATTTGGAACATGTTTATAGAAAACAAAACATGACACTTGATCTCTTTTCTAAGAAAACTCTGAAAATCCCTTCAAATATGTGTCATTTTATTTTATTTTATTTTAAATCATATAAAAATCAAGATTGAGTGTATCATTTTTCATTGAGGTTACTAAAAAGATAACACAAATATGGATGTACGGTTCACAAGGAAAAGTAACCCTTTCTTCCACATGGATAAGGGAATAACTTCTTAAGTAGCATTTTAAGAATTACATGTTTTCGAGGAGAATGATTAGAAGACAATTTGGGTGAAGTCAATCTAATGAGCACACGAAATGGATGTATCCGTTGTATCGGCTGAGTTTTGTCTATATTTTGTGAAGTTTTGTAACAGGAATTGTAAATCGATTTTTGGGAAGCTCCTCTTTGGAGAGGATTTAACATCTAATGTGTCGGCCAACGTACAACTTATTTATTTGGAAACTCTTACTCCGCACGTATCAATTTACGTGGCTCTGCGAATATTTACAGTCAATTTACGTGGCTCTGCGAATATTTACAGTCGGCCAACGTACAACTTATTTATTTCGAAACTCTTACTCCTTTGCGCATCAATTTACGAGCCTGTCAGGATCAAACCGATCCATTCAGAGTGTTTTGGCATCTAGGTCTTTTGACCGACATACTTCTGTGAATAGTATAGAATCGCAGGAGGGCCGATATCCTTATATGTGTATGGCGAGTTCTGATGGAATTACGTGTATAGTTGTTTTTGATTGAAATATACTTTTGCATGTGTTGTTTTGCGCAGAAAGGGTAGTAAACAAACTCTTTCACACCTCGGATAAGGGTCGGTTCCCCTTACACAGGGACGCCGTTACCCTCTCGGAATAAAAATAAAATAAAATACATAACTCTGCTTGACCAAAAAAAAAATCATGCATTCAACTCTCCTAATAGCAAATTATAATCCCGAATTTAAGGAAGTGAGCACGAAATAAGTTTTTATAGAAAATTATAATCGCAAATTAAGAGAAAAAAGGTGTACGGGGTGGTGTAAATTGTGTTTTTTATACTTCAAAATGGTTACATGGACACTGAATCCGTGTAATTAGTGTTTTTCCCAATTATAACTCAATTTTTATGCCTTTTTTTTACAGTTATAAGAGTTGATAAGTCTACTGACAAAATTTACAATGACTTTTTCTTAAAACTTGTTGTAGATTACTTACAATCATTTTCTTTGACCAAAACAATTTTCAAACCATATGCATACTTGATCGAATTTTCAAGTCAAATTTTGCAGAATCACTATTTGGTTGAATATTGACTACAACTTTGTTTCAAACTATATGCATACTTATCAAAATTTCAAGTCAAATTTTGGAAAATGGTTATTTAGTTGAATATTGAGTGTAAGGATTCAAACTATATGCATACTTCAAAAAAATTTCAAGTCAAAATTTGGAAAATGACAATCTTGTTGAATATCGACTACAACTTTGTTTTAAACTCTATTCATGCTTAATCGAATTTTGGAAAATCAATATTTGGTTGAATATAGACTATAACTCTATTTAACGGTTGTATGGGTTTAAATTTTGGAAAATCAATACTGGGTTGAATTTTGGAAAATCAATATTTGGTTGAATATAGACTATAACTCTATAACTTTTTTTAAGGGTGGTATGGGTTTAAATTTTGGAAAATCAATACTTGGTTGATAATAGAGCATAAGTATATTTAATGGTTGTATGGGTTTTAAAAAAAAACGTATAGTGGTTTTATGGTTTTTAAAAGAAAACTATATAAATTGTATTTTTTTTTAATTTTTTTTTTTAAATATATAATAATTAATATAGTTATATAAATTAAATAGTTTTTAAATTAAATAATTTCTAAATATAAATAAATAATAGATATAAAAATATTTATTTTATAATACATTTTATATTGTTAAAATTTAAAAGCTATAAAACAAATTAAATTATAAATTTATTTTAAGTTATTATTATTATTAAAAAACCATTGATGTATAAGTTAAACATTTATATATTTCAAAAAATATGGAAGAAGATTTACTCCTATTTAATCATGAAGATCTTTAATTTGTAAACAAAAGATATGGAAGAAGATTTACTCTTATTTTATTATGAAGATATTTAATTTGTAAATAATAAGCTTTGTTCTAAAACCATAGCTTATCAATACCACATGTCCAAAAATCCATAACTCATTTGATACCATGTTTTTCTTAATTAGTTAATTCAATTAAAAGAGGAAAAATTATATAACTATAGATAAATCTCAACCTTTAAATTTTGTAAACTACTAAAAATACTTTAGAATATTCCATAGAGATTAAATTTTTATTTAATTAAAATTATGTAAAGTTTATCCAAAAGTAAACATACCTATTACATAAAAATTGATTTAACTTTACCTATTACATTATTAGGAATTTGGCTTTTGTGATCCATAAAATTTCTATAAAATATTTCTGTGATAATGACATCTAAGCATATTTTGTCATGTTTGGATTATCACTAATGAATTTATTTCTCTCAAAATTATGCACATTACAAATCTCTTCCAAAAAATGCATGTCATATTTTTCAATGTGAAATAGATGTGGAAAAAGCCCAAACATCAAAACAATTAAAGTTTGTCAGAAGAGGAATGCAGGGCCCTTCACTTTGTAAAATGTGTAATAGGCATGAGAAGAATATAGAGCACTTACTTAATACCTGTGAGTTCGCTAAAACAATTTGGAAGAATATTGTTGACGTCTTCCAATAAACTAACAGAGACAATACCAACATCAATCAGACCATCATAAACTGGAGAAAAGGGGGATACAATTGCAGAGTTCTTAACAGGGCATGGAGGTTATCGATGGGGTTTCTTCTCTGGGGCATTTGGAAAGAAAGGAACAATAGAATCTTCAGGGAGGAAGCTAGACATACAGAACATATATGGCAGGTAATTTTGGAAAATATTCGTGAGACCGTTTTAGTAGAAAAATGGACTGAGGAAGACTGGACTGCGATTGGAAATGAAGGTTGCATCCTTGCCATGTTGAATCTCAAACCCTAAATGTTGGCTAGACCCTTGTGGAAAAACAAACAACTGAGGCAAAACCCACATGATATTTTCCAAATGCCTTAACTAGGGTTTCTAAAACTCAATTATGATGGGGCATCCAAAGGAAACCCAAGTCAGGCAGGAGCAGGCGGAATCTTTCGGAACTCCCAGGGTTCAGTATGCAGAGTGTATGTGATGGATCTAGGGTTTTCTACGAATAATGAAGGAGAGTTAATGGCGATCAAACAAGGGTTGATAATCGTAGTGCAGGAAAATTACCACAGGGTCATTGTTGAAGGGGACTCAACGATGGTAACAAGAGTATTACAGAAGCTGCAGTAAGGGACTCTATGGGAGAAAATAATCAAAAGCTGGAGGACAACAAGACTCATCCATGAGATCAGCTTAATAATACAGGATATTGGCTACCTTATCTCGCCTCATGTTCGCAGAGCGGGGAATGAGTCTGTAGACTATCTAGCTAACTGGGGTTGTAGCAATGAGGGTCGCCAACTAGACATCAACCAAGTGGAAAGGGCATGGGACATTGAGCTACATTCGCTATAGCTCATCATAGAAATAGATAAAGATACATCTAGAGACCCCCGATCTGGGTGCCAAGTGGAGGGAGGAGGGAGACGGGTGGTGTCATGCGGCGGCGCACACTACACCGTCATTCAAGGTTAAGGCCCATATTTGGCTGATAGCAGGTACGCTCACACGCCGCAACATAATGACTGCTGACGGAAACTATGGGCACCAACTAAGGATGTCAGACTGACTTTGGAAACATCAATGCAGGCAGAATGGGTTAAGGCATGCTGAGGTGAGGACGAAGAGCATTATTCTCGGGCAGAAATTTGAGGGACGAGGAGTGGGAACGAAGGCCGCTGGCATGCGACTTTGGCTGGTCATTTGGTATGTGATGTGTCTTGTTAGTTACACTGTTAATTTTCCTACTCCTCCTCACTGTCATAACCATAACAATGGAAACCTAAAATTAATGGGTGATTTGTATGTGGTTCTTCATTGTCGGTGTCTGTCTACATATGGATTCTGGAATAAATTATAGTTTTCTTTTTATAATGGTAAAGCCTGGTTAGAAGGATATTTTCAATTTTCTTTAAGTCAGATGTTTGATACCTTGTTGTTTCTGGTTTTCCTGGCCCCTGTTGTCAATCCTTGCTTTAGGACCCCCTGTCGGGTTGCCTTTAACCAAAATAGGGCTTTGTTTCTTGTCTGTAAGGAAAATTTGAGGCTATTCGTGGACGATGGTTTTCCTCAAATATTTTTACATTTTTGGTGTAGAATTTCAGAAAACTAATTAGATATATGAGCTCCCCTTGAAAATTCACCCGATTTCAAAAAAAAATCGGTCCAAGCGAAGTTTGGATGAGGGAGTTATCACTGATTTAAAATCGACAATTTGTTTTCGAAATTTTGTGACAACGGGACGGTTACAACGTAGATTTGAGTTTACAGGTTGCCTTGATCGGTATTTCAATCATATAAGAAGATGAAAAACGATTGTTCCATTTCCGAAAACAGGTTATAATAAGGACTCTCAGTTATATTGACCGAGTTATGCCCATTTTAAGTTTTTCCCAAAGTAAGTGATTTTCTTCAAAACCCTTACTCTATTTTAGGGGTTATCGCAAGATGAAGTTTACAGGAAAAGATGATGGCCATATTATTGAAGAATTTTTACAATATGAGAAGGCCCGATCCCCATATTTTTGGACATGCTACATAGGGCTTCATATGAAAGATGAGGCAAATAAATGGTGGACCTCACTTGACAGCTCAGTGAGGAAACTTCCCGAGAAAAAACTTGAAAAAGTCCTTTTGGACAAGTGGTCTCGAGCCATAAAGAAGGACAGTAAGATCCATAAAGTCTTATTTTCTACTAATATTTCCATATTATAGGTTCATGGAACAGAAAGAGAACATCATTGTGTCTATCATTCCTAGTTGCAAGCATAATTGTATCAATGTCAATTTGGCTAAAAAATTGCAAGTTCCATCAAAACATATTGAAAACACACAGGTTGATAATGAATATGTTGAAATTTATAAAGATTTGAAGATTTCTATGGATAAGTATGTGTTGCATTCTTATTTTTATGCTTCAGATATGGCTACTGTGGATTTTGTTTTGGGACACCCTTGGATGGAATACGTTGGTACTGTCAATTTTAATGTGCAAAAGAAATTCATGAAGCTGTGGTATAAAAGGAAGAAAATTACATTACAAGATATTTGCATGAGGAACCATGCAAAGACTAGGGAGGAAGAAGAGCAATTCTCTAATGACATAGGTACATCAGACGATGAGCCTTTGATGGTAGACAACCAAACACAGGCATCAAAGTAGGTACCAAAAAAAGCACCAAACACCACTCCATCACCAATACAGGAGGAATTAATGAAAGATATTCCATCATTTAAAGCTTCGACATATCACCACCCGCATCACCCAGCAAGACAACAACTAGCAAGGTGGCAACGGATTAACAATAAGGAAAAAAACCCCTGGACGACACATAGAGAGGTGCGACGATCCACCCACAACACATCAACACAGAGGAACCACCAGAACCTGCTTCCATCTCAAGCGAGCAAGGCACCAACTAGATTGAGTGTTCACCCTTCTCTGGGATGGCTAGATGCACACGAATGGTACCAGTGGAATACTCTTTTGAGTATATTTTATTATTTGTTTTCTTCTCATTTTTCGGGGACGAAACATGTTTAATGTGGGTGTAATGTAGTATACCTTGAGAGGATAATATAGGGTACAGAGGGAGGTACCCAAGGGAACAATATGATTTAATATTGTAAGAATGATAAATAAATGGGCCATAGTTAATAAATAAAGTGGTTAACCACTTTATTTATTAACTATGACCCATTTATTTATCATTCTTATATTGTTACATCATATTTTTCCTTTGGGTACCTCCCTCTATACCCTATATTACCCCCCCTAGGTATACTACAAATTGGGGGTGGAAACTATCCATACTACAACTGCTTGATTGTATACAAATCTGGCATTTAGTTACTAAATGCCTTCTCTAATGCTTCTTCAACGATTCTATAGCAATAATTGGTTCACTTCAATTTCAATTTCAAAAGTTAAGCTAAGAAATTATCAGCCTTCGAAATGTGTAAATTGAACATCTTATAATAATTCAAGAATAGGAATATTAAATCAATGCCATGAGTTAACAAGTGTAGGAAATACAAGTGACTCTAGACCAATAAAGTTTAGTACACTCTAGTCAATTCTTGTAGTTCCTCACATTTAACTGGACAAAATTTAAGTGAATGAGTTAGAGACACAAAAATGGGATCACCCCTTAATGTCTTGGTTCTTTCCTTGTACTTAAGTTATATGGAGTTTAAGGTATGCAAAATTTTGGGTGTTTTTTTACCAACATCATTAGAATCATTAGAAGAGTGGTGTGAAGATCTTTTACTATATGAATGAGACCTTCTCGTGATTTTTTTTATTACGTGTCCATACAACTTTATTAGGATTTAGTTTTCCTAAATAAAACATGTTTTTTTCTCATTAATCAAATATATACTAAAATCTTTAGAGTTAGGTTTGATCAATGGTTTAAGCATTTGAATTGCTTTATTCCTAGTTTGGATCAACATATCAAAAGAAAAAGGAAATTGATGTTATACAATAATTATTAGGGATATGTTGATTTTCTTATAATTTTTTCCATAGTTATATAATTTTCGTATTAATGTTTTCACTTCAACAAGAAATTTTTTATCCTATCCAAATATTTAGGATCTAATTGATGGATTTTCTTTTCTCCATATTAAATAGATACATCATCATATTTATCAAGTAAGGAATCTAAAGTGTTCCATATATGAAGTTGGCTATTTTCAATCTCAATATGTACCTAAAGAAATCCATAAGTATATCACCAATTATTCCTTTGCTAGACCACATCATTCATCCAACATAACCATATCATTAGTATGAGCAAATTGTTAACCCTTCACTAGCCCCATAGGTTCTTAGTGAAAAGAAGATCAACCTTCTTTCTCTTCTATAAAATATAGCTTAAACTAATTCAAATGTACTTCTAATATCATAATGATGAATAAAAAATAATAAACTAAATATTTAAAAATAGGAAAGAAGAAGCTAATGACTAGAGAAATGATTAACTAAACAAAAAAAACTGTTTTTGCCTTTCTTATGAAGAGTTGGAGGTGGCTTCCTCTACTCGGGAAATGGAAGCCACCATATTAAAGGCAACAAAAATACAGCCACTCCAAACCGACAGATAGGGTATTGGTATCCCGTACTACGACCATGTAGGGACCAAACCCACAGATTAATGGAGAAGAAGTGAGTGCCTCATGGCTTCCCAACCAAACTACAAGTTAAATTTTTCGCTATAATCATAGTCCAACAAACACAAGCAAATAATGTGGGCCAAATGCCAAATGATTAGGCATCGGTTTAGGAAGAGAATGCGAAAGAGTCTAAAGTTTCATTGCATGAACACAATCTTCAATGGCATCAAACGCACTTGCCATGAAAGCACAAATCCATGTTCTTTCTGTTTGGAAACTACTTAGAGGTTCTTTTTACGGTGATTAACCTTGCAAAGCTCATAATTAGTGCCTTTGGTAGGTTCTTCTATGGGCAGTCAAATTTCCACAGTGTCTGTAAATCCCTCCATGGATGAAGTCGACCCCCAAACAAGTTGTGTAGAGAATGGGTATCCGTACAGATCACTTGAGTCCGTATAGTAAACGTATAGAGGAGAGAAGGGACCAGGTGGATGGATCCTTTCAGTAAAATCCATCAAAAAAATTACAGCAAATAGACTCTTGTACCAAAATATATTAGCTTCATATGCTATATAATGCTTCAAATATTTTGAGATGTTTTTTAAGAATGGAAAAAAATTGAATTGTATGCTTCAAATATCTTGAGATGTTAATGCTTCAAATATTTTGAGATGTTTTTTAAGAATGGAAAAAAATTGAATTGTATGCTTCAAATCTCTTGAGATGTTATTTTAAGAATGGAAAAAAATTCGAGATGTTTTTTTAAGAATGGAAAAAAATTCAATTGTATGGTTCAAATCCCTTGAGATGTTATTTTAAGAATGGAAAAAAATTCAACTCTAGACACTTCATAACTAAAACCTCTATAGATTTCTTGCTAAATCTTTTCAATTGTGAATATTTACATAGATTAAAATTGCAATTTCAAATCATATTTTTTGGATTTAGAATAACCAGTTTATATAAATGTTTAAAAAAAAAAATTCATATATATATATATATATATATATATATAAGAATTGGAATAAAAAAAATTGCCCACAATTTGCATATTAAAATGTTGATTCATTATTAATAGTGACTGCTCTAGAAGGGAAAACCAGTCAAGCCAATCTTACTGCAGCTGGCCACTACAGGGAAACCAACGGCATACAAAAAATAGTAGTGAATTACGAAAATAACTAGGAGCAACATTGTAATATAGAAAAAGAGACCCGAACTGAAGAGAAACCTGTAGAAGCTAGGTGTCATTGTGCGGGGGCGGTGGCTCCTCCACAATTGGGCACCTGTACTCCTTGGAGGAGTCCTCAGAAATGTTATCATGAGGCACGACATGTTCAGGAGTAAGGGCGGTGCGTGCACTGCCTTTGCAACCATCATCACCAGACCAATCCCTGCTGCTGCTGCCGCTGCCACTGTTGCCGCTGCCGCTTCTATCCTTGCCTTTGCTGTTGGAAGAGGGAGCACCATGTATGACGGGGAAAGCTTTAGACTTTCGCGAAGGCTGCTGAGGTACCGAGTCAATAGTGGATTTTCTGAGCATTTTCCTAGGGAGAAGGCTATCAGCAAGGGAAGCTTCCTCCTTGAAGCTGATGGAGATGGTGGCTGTGATACGAAGGCGGTCCAAGGTACAATTGAAGTGGAATTGTGCAGAGTGCTCGGTGGACGGAGAGGGAAGCGTATCCAAATTTGGTAGAGGCGGGGAGGAGTGACTGGTGGGGTGGCTCAACCCCGAAGTGCGAACAGGGGTTAAAGAGCGAAACCGCCTCGAAGTCAGGTCTCGGCCCCTACCACTATGAGTCGCAGGATAGCGACCATAGGAATCCTCAGGAGACGGAGAAGAAGAGTCAGAGCGGTTGGAAGGTGGAGGACGAGATGCCCATGCACGCCCACTGCCACGCCAGCAGCGCATCTGATGGCGTCTAGGCATAATGGCGCTGGTGGTGGCGATGGTGTTACGCTGAGAAAGCAGAGCTAAAGGAACAGAGGTCTGAGGAGCTGAAGGAACAAAAGTCTGAGAAGTCGCAGGCTCTGAATCAAAATTAAGGCTGCAGTGGAAGCTATGGGAGACTTGGTGGACGGGAGCAAAAACAATACAGCAATAGAGGCTACATCGCCTCCCTGTGGGCGTTCGAGAGCTCGGCTCTGAGACCACAGAGGGGCAGATGTAGCTTGAAGGTGATGGAGTAATACTGCAGCATAGAGGCATTTTGAAAGGGTGGTGGCTGCATCAACCGATGAGCGAATTAATGAAGCCTTGTTGAGAGTACTTGGCAAGTTTTAATGCCCACGACTTGAGCCCATACATGACCATGTGGCTGAACCATGTGTCACGCACTGGGCTCGCCATATGCCCACCTTCAATATTCACCCGTGTCAAAAAAAAATATTTAAAAATATTAAATAATAACAAATTATAACTTAATTTTTAAATTAATGATTTATATACACACCAAAATAATATATCATACCTCCTTTTGTTTTTTTTTTTTCACTCCCAACACTTCTTTCTACCTAGCTAATTTACTCCTTGCATCTTAACTTTAACGTTTTACAAACTTACAAAGATATTCATATTCTTAATTATTGAAATCACATAGTATTAAATACAAACAAATTAAGAATTTTACTAAATCATAATAAAACCATCCTCAAAATATAAAAATAAATTTCCCAAAATTTTTGCGTATAGGGTGAAAATTATTGAATTATAATAATATTTAAATTAAATAGATACCAAACTAAGAGTATTTTTGGTTGACTAAAGTCTAATGGCGGTGTCATCTGAGATATGCTCAACGATCTGTATCCGAGGGGTCAAAGAATTTGTTCAGCGCACATTGTTTTGGACAAACATATACAAATGGATGACCCGCTAAATAAAGGTATTATACATATGCATGAAACAAGCCACGGAAAAACATAGCAAATATGTTATTCAATAATAGTTATTGCGTAGGCGGAGACTCTCCATTGTAGCGGAATTTGGCATTTTCTAAATACCGAAAGAGGAAAACCTGAAACGTGTTCATCTTCCACGCTAAATTCCAATACGAAGAGAGGAAGAAAAACTAAAATGTATTCCCTGTGCTCGTTTTTTTATGGTACTCTTTTGAATTAATGACCCCACATGAGTCACATCATGTTCTTTTTAATTGACTTTATAAATTTTATATTTGTAGATACGTTTTATATAATTGATTTTCTGTAATGTATTTCTACTGAATATAAATCCTTGAAGTTTCTTTTATGGATTTGTTCTTTTGTTTATTAAGAACTATTATTACGTTATATTTATTGCTATAAGGCAATTTGTACGTTATTATAAATAATCGTTTTAATTAATGTATAGAAAGTTATATATTGCTAAAAATTATTTTTCCTCAATATAAATTATAATTCTATATAAAATGATTTTAAATATATATTCTTTGAGGTCTCAAAGGAAAATGATAGCAAAATCAGAAGTCAGGATCCACGTTGTAATGTGTTTGTATTCAAAGTGTGAAATGAGGACATCCACGTCGTTAATGCCACTTGGATTATTGTTGATCTCTTCGTGTCATGAGAGGAGGGTAATTATTGCCACAATGTCAAAGAAGAAATATTTGCAATGACCTGATAAGGTCTTTTCGATTTACAAACTTTTAAATTAATCACGTTTTATTTTAATTGGAATTAAAAAAAATCTTTAGTTTTTTAAAATATTTTATTATATTAATATTAAATAAAATTTGAAACTTAGTTTTACTATGAATTTTATGTGGTTAATTAATTTCTTTCTATGCTTAGGTTAGATGATCATCGATGTTCTAATTGCTAATTATTTTGGTAATTAATATTTTTAGAGTTATAATTTTATTTAATATTTTTAGATTTATAATTTTATTAATGTACTTCTGTAGTGTCGATTAATATTTGGATTTAGGCAAGTATAAAATCTAAAGGTGGGTATACACTGCCCAATGCATTAATGGAGCTATAACTCTAAGAACATTGGTTGTCCGCAATTTTAAGGTTATTACCATTCATCTTTATTGTTGTGGACAAACCCTGCATTTGTTGGTGCATGTTGATCCACCTTCCATTCACCTCATCTTCATTTTCACACACATATATATGCTTAGTCTAACTTATACACAAATAGTTTTTCCATCTGAACTTACCAAAATACCAAATACAATTTCAATATTTTTTGTTGTTTAAAATACAGTTTTGAATGCATAAATGTATTCAACACCCTTAAAAACCCTAGGGAACTAGAATTATGTAGATTAAATAATTAAAACTTAAGCTTTTAAAAATATTTGTTGGATTAACCAAAAAAATGGTTGTGAAAAAGGCCATTTGGTGTATAAGTTAGACTATATATATATATATATATAAATTTGAAATGAAGAATAAAAATTATAATTTATTTTGAATGATTAAGAACCAATTGCTTTTTCCATATTCAAATTTAGCTTAGTAACATAATGAGTTATAATGTTTTAATAAACATTATTATAATGACATGGTGCATTTATTTTCAATAATAAAAAATATATATCATATTAAATTGATGTATTTATAAAACAAATGATACACGATGTAGTCTTAATAAAATTAAAGAAACTTTAAAATAACTAAACTATTTGAAATGTTTTAACCTTATATATATATTTTTTTAATGATTTATATAATAGTGTAGAATCTCTTCCTACACACTAACAAAATTACCAAATTACAGCGATAAATTTCATAATTGACATAATAATTTTTTTTTCTATACATACTCAATACGTTTCCTAATATATATGAGGACCGATGCTTTTAGTGATTCTTTACTCGCTAATTTAATGGAGTGGTATTTGCATGGCAGATAATTTATTTGAGTAATTCCAAAGATGGTTAAAAAGAACAATGCTATATTAAACATTAATGCATTTACGACACTTTAAATGATTTTTATTACAACACTAATAACCATATTACATAAGAAAAGCTTTCCCTCTTTATGTTTCTTGGAAATTAGGAAAACTTAGTATATATAGAAAAGCTTTCCCTCTTTATGTTTCTGAAATTAGGATAACTTTATATATATATATATATGAAGGGTCTTATGGTATACATATGGTGCCATCTCTCAACAACACAAATTTGTTGACATTGTTCTAGCGATGGCCCTGTCACCTCGGCCATCCTCGAGGCTTACATGTATGACATATTAAATACATCATTTCTCTAGGTTGCACACCCTAGAGTTAGGTTTTGCAACAAGTTCTTTATACGTTATATTGCATAGTTAAAACTATATCACCTTGGATACAGCCGCATTGATTTATATTGCTTGGCTTTGGGTTTCCCACCACACGTACATTGTTTTGTCGGTACGTTTACATGCATTTTGTAACGTGGAATCCAATTGTTTGTCCATGGCATTTTAGGTTAGTTGTGATGGTTAACGATTGAGATTTGCTCGTAGATATGGATCGTGGACATTTAAGAGGTAGTGGTTAAGGTAACCACCTCACCCTTATCCACGGGAACTCTCATTCTCGCTGAAACTTCTCGGTGAAAATTGCACTGCAAGGGTTTGCGATTCTTGTTGTCATGGCGTAGGGTTCCATTTTGCGAAAACAATCGAGACTGTTTTGTTTTCTCCCCGGCAAGACTCTAACTCTTCGCCAAGACACCTTGGCTCAACCAAGTCTCTTGGCACTCCCGGAATGTTTCGAAACTCTTGTTTGTTTTTTTCAATCAATACCTCTCTATTCTTTTTTTGTGAAGATTTTTACTCCTTACTTCTTCCTATTTTGTGAGGAATGCCTAACCCATCAGTGTGTTTGGTGGATAGTTATATTTATGGCTCCGCTAGTTGTAGGGTGTGTCAAATATGGAACTGAACAAAGCCCAAAGTTTCGTGGGTTCACTTATGTTCTTTATAGCTTTTTTAGCTTGTCAACATCATAATGTAACCTCTAGATCCTAAATCTCTTTTGCAGAAAAATATATTTTTGTTGGTTAATGATTCTTACTAAGGGTCGAACTTGTAAGCTTATTGTAATAAGTGTTGTTATGGTTATAATTGTACGTAACTCCATAGGTATTAAAAGGTAACCTTATTTTGATAAATTTGTTGTTTCTTTTATATGTGTTAATGATGTTGGATGTCCGTTTCGACTAGAGACTCATATGGATAATAGGCCCAACTGCCATAATTTAGAGATTTTCCTTTGCTACAATAAACAACACAAGAGACTATTTAAACAACCTATGAAACAATCAAGCTAGTTGATAATGTGAAACATACAATTGCAATGTATATAAGGTTCTTCCATGAATAGAGTTGTGAAAGTGAGCCTTTAAGATAAAAGTAATGGTGATATTCTAGTAAAGACACACAAGAGCATAGAAAGAATAATTAGTTAACCTGCAGAGTGAGCCTTTAAGATAAAAGTAATAGTACTATTCTAGTAAAGACACACAAGAGCATAGAAAGAATAATTAGTTAACTTGCAAAGTAGTTCACAAGGTAACAACGATCATAAAAGCAAGTGACAATGCACATTCAACAAGATGCATACCAAATCCAACGAAATAGTTCGTTTTATTTAGTATGTATGATCATAAACATATACTGCAGAGATTAAAAGAATAGTCTTACAACATACACGTTACAAGCATGAAAGTGCACTGGCTCTGAGAGCTGCATATATTAAGTGAAAGTTACAAGATACATGATTACAATGATGCAACACTAGCTCCAATAGTGGAACATTAGGTCACCACTTGCTTGTACAAAGAATGATCTGCTCTCCTATGCCAAGCTAGAGAAGTCAAGGTGAAAAGTTCTTTGCTTGAGCTATGAGGGTTTAATCATAAAAAATGGGGTCTCTTCATCTCCCATATGACTCTTTACCTCTCTCATGACTCTTGACCTTCTATGTAACCTTTGAGCTCCTACATGACTCTAGGATTTCCTAGTGGCTCTTCATGTTCCATGTGTGACCCTTGGGCTTCCACACATTTGACTTTTTCTCATTTTTGAAATTACATAATTATATTTCATCGATAATGTGGCAATACTACATGAGACAAACAACACTCTCGTTTTGACACTTTGATGAGCCATAATTCAGTGACGGTGACACAAAAATCCTAGTAATGTATCAATGACAAGTTCTTCTCTTTGATGTTATGTATTTAATCGTTCATGACAGATCTAGCTTGAACTTCATCTTCACCCTCCAAATGGTCTAGATAAGTGTTGGAACCTTTTAATTCAAGATGAGTTTCCATCTCTCTATCTTGATCCAAGATTCCTTTGCTCTTGCATGATAACACTTGTGTGTCTCATCTCCACAAGTTTCCTTCTCATAACCTCTTCTTGATGACCTCCTTAAGAATCATCCAGTCATGATAGGATGATATCACCTACAAATGAAGTTCATTCATGACAAGACAATATAAATCCTGAAATCACCTATTCTATCTTGTACAAATGTTGACTGTGGTGCAACAGTGCGCAATGAATGAGGGATGAGGCATTCTTGAGCGCAATGCACAAAGTTAGGAGGCATGGAGGTGAGGGTCTAGACATTGTGATTTTTCAATGCACAATAGAAAGGGGAAGTAAATACATTGATTGTGTATTGGGTATGTCCAAGAGGTAAGGACAACGAGCTCAGGCATTGTGACTGTGTAATGCATACTGCTTGAGGGAGAGGATCCACGTACTACACAGTTGAGCACTGCAATGGTTTAAGATGAACCTGATATCCACTTAGACTACACAATGTGTATTAAGGGCAAGGATGAATAAGGCATTATAGAGGGAGAAATTTTAAGAGACAAGAGAGGCAAGTTGGGACACTATAACTACACAGTGCATAGTGGTTGAGAAGGTATCTCTTGGGATTTTGTAGTTGACCACTCCAAGGGTTTAGGGATGACCCCACTATCCATTAAGGCTCCACAATGCACAATACAAGGCATTATGGATCAAGGATTGTGTAGTGAGAAAGTATAAGTAGAAAGGTTGAAGGTCTACACTTTGAAGTTTCTTAATCCATAGTTGGAGGAGGTTGTCCTCAAATTCGGCACAATGTGCAGGTCCAAGAGGTAAGGGTCTCATCACTAAGGCTTAGGAGTGCGTATTACACTCATCACATGACTAGATGGTTGAGTGTGCTTGTGAGTTGTGCAAGATGTGAGGACAACAATGAAGTAGAAAATTGAGTAAGTGTGATATCAATGAGACAAGAGAGTAAGAGAATATAACATGTCTCGAACATGATCACGCCCACATATACACCCAAGCACATATTAATAAGATACACAGTACCCAAAAACAACACATATACAACAAAACGACATGAAAGTGAAAGTTATCTCCAAATGCGACACTTAAGATTTACCTTTACGACACAAGTGTCGAATGTTACCAAAAGGTGTGTTATGCCATAAGAATGTGCCCAACACATGTTCTAATGTTAAATAACATCGAATAATTAAAGGGAGTGTGTTGGAGCTACATCTAGAAGGTGTGTGTCATGGTGCTCTTAAGATGTGTGATAGCAAGCAAAAGTAACAAATGAAAGAGTGAAAGTGATACATCCAAACATAAAGAAAACATAAGAAACTCATGGAAGAATGAAAGAAGTAAAAAGTGACACTTTCAAAAAATAGAGCAAGCAAAAGTATCACATGTAAGAGAAAAATAAAGCAAAAGTGACAGTTAAGAAACTCAACCTGAAGATAAGGCATTTGCAACCACAAGTGAGAGAATGATCCTTATACTCCAACAGTGCACAAAGCTCAAAAGTGAAAGATGAATGTAAAAATGAGATCTAGACTGGACTATTTATGTAGGGAGGGAAGATAGGGAGGCAAGGCATGCAATCAGGGTTAAGATTGGTGAGTGCGCTTAGTGCATGTTGGGACACTAGGAGCCATGAGTGAATTGACTAGTTTGAAGAACACTCTCGTTGTCAACAAAGAATTCACAATCACTATTTATAGAGGATGCCCTTACATTATCCTTTTCCACAAGGAATGCACTGTCTCTATCCCTAGGAACATCCCAAGCACTGGCATCAAGGTCTGTGAAAGTACTATCTCCAAAAACTGCATAGTCACTGTCATTAGGCACTGCGCCATCACTGCCGTCAAGGATTACACAATGATTGACTTCCAAGAGTACAAATTGGCTGTTGGGATTTATAAAATAAGTTTTCTTATGAAGACATCAAGAGTTGGGCATGTGAGATCAAATGGCTTCGACGCCTAAAATCTTTGAAAGAAGACTTGAGAACATAGAAAAGAATTAGCCAATCATGCAGCGACTATGAATCAACTTGAAACAATAGATCGTAATATTAGAAAGAGGCTTTAGAGTTTAAATGTAGGAGAAATTTTAGAGTGTTTATTGGAGTGAAAAAAATATGTAATTTTGAGAAGAAGACCACCTCCATTTCAAGTCCTGCTAACATATTATTTCGACCATATTGCAGGTATGCGATAAATTGAGAAATCTGATGCTGAGGAAAGAGGGTTCGACACAAAATTTGTCTTCTTGTTTACAAAAGAGGGCTCGTCCCCCAAAAAAAACATGTACTCTCGTAATTCTTTTTACTATTACTAGGTTATGGTTACTTCCATCTATAAAATTTATGCCACGAACTACCTAAGTTTTGAAACCCCAACTTTGGGTCTCTTCTCAATCACGTTCTGGTTTTTGTATTTCCTAATTAAAATACTGATGTATCGTATTTCAACTTTAACCGTCGCGGGCCTCTATTTTTTCTTTTAGTGTGTATAAAGACAACTATCAAGGCTCAATTAGACTTTGTATTTTTTAATTTTTTCGTATACGCTCTTTCTAGTCCAAGTGATAAGGGTTAATATAAAGACTATTCCATTTATCCTAAAAAAGATACTTATATTTCACATGCACTATAATATGGTTTCATTTACTTGTATACCACTGCAATTTTTTCGTTTTCTTTTCGTTTTATTTTCATGCCAAAGACTTTGTATAAAAATATGAAGGTTTTTTAAATATGCTTGCCTTACATGATGGTTTCGTTTCATTTATGTTTTAGCCTGTATATGTATAAATAAATGGATATTTATGGCCAGTATTTCCTTAAAGACCAGAATTATATTTCTTGTTTTCAATTCAAGAGAAAATGGTTCCTTTCTCTTTCTTTCTCAGAGTTCTATTTTACTATTCAGTAACCACTCAGTCCTACAGACAATCTCTTCGGTGTTGTGAAATTTATACACATGTACACTTTTAGTCGCTGTAGATTTCGCTGTCTATTTTGTTTGTGTATCAATGCACTATTTTAGTATTATTTGTTCAAAGTGACATCTGTGCATTTGTTTTAAGCCAATAGATTCAGTAAATGCAGTTACGGTATGGATGGCCTCACTTAGCTTTTTTTGTGAAACTGCTTTTGCCAACAGTCAAAACAGTCATGTTTTGTCGCCATCATAGTACCTTTATGCCGTAGTCTAATTAGCCAGAGGAATCGCTCTGAAAATCATGAAAATTCCGATAAGAATTTCAGAAAATCCGGCAGGATTTTTTCTAAATCCATGTTATAACCATCAAAGTTTAATATTTTGGGTGTCCTACAAGTTTTTGATGGTGCTGAATCCATTTCCAATGTCAAAATCAGGATTCAAACACTGTTTCTACAAGATTTTTTAAATTTTTTTGGCCCGGATTCCGGCCAATTTTGACCGTCCGGGCAATTCCTCCGGTTCGTTAGACGACTCCGTACCTTTATTGTCTCATTTGTGATTTTTGAAAAAATTTGTTATATATATATGAAGCTGCTTTTGCCAACTGTCAAAACAGTCATGTTTTGTCGCTATCATAGTACCTTTATTTTCTCTTTTGTGATTTTTGAAAATTTTTGTTATATATATATGAAACTGCTTTTGCCAACAGTCAAAACAGTCATGTTTTGTCGCTATCATAGTACTTTTTTTTCTCTTTTGCGATTTTTCAAAAACTTTGTTATATATATATATATATAACTTCCTATGTATATATCATGTTTTGTGATTTCTGGAAAATTTTGTGATTTCCAAAAAAAACAAAAATGTATAATGAACATTTCTGTTACCAGGAGGCAGGATGGATATATCTGATGCAAGTTAAATTTCTTAGTGTGTAGATATAAAAATATATCACTATTCATCCATGCCAAAAAATTATAGAAAAGATCATGTTTTGTGATTTCTGGAAAAAAGTGATTTCTGAAAAAAGAAAATGCACAATGAACATTTATGTTGCCATGAAGCAAGATGAACATATTTAATGCAAGTTAAATTTCTTAATGTGTAGATATAAAAATATATCACCGTTCACTGTTGCCAAAAAAATTATGAAGGCACCAATTGTGAAAAAACACTTTCAAAACCATTTGACCACTTATAAAACTTCAAACATGGAATGTTGCCCAACTTTTTTCCAAGGGGTAGATGTTTATTTATAAATTATTTAAGTATTTTTTTTCAATTTAATTTTAAAAAATG
The DNA here is from genome assembly GCA_034641835.2 of Pinus albicaulis. Lineage (NCBI taxonomy): Eukaryota > Viridiplantae > Streptophyta > Pinopsida > Pinales > Pinaceae > Pinus > Pinus albicaulis. The sequence goes on from CM076580.1 coordinate 1,246,511,512, forward strand.
TTATAATATTAAATTAAAATAAATATTATCCCCCGGACTAAAGCGGAGCTGTGGAGAGGGGCGGGCACATGCTCCCAGTGGGTATAGTGGTAGCTGCCAGAATCGACCCCGTGTAACGCGAGTCCCGAGGCTGCCCCAGTTGCCGATCCCACAGTTAAAAAAAAAGAAAAGAAAAAAAGAAAATGAGGGCGATGTAACATGCGGGAATACTGATAAAATACAAAAATAGACATAAATATAAAGAAGCTGGCAAATAAAAAAAATTTCAAAACCATTTTACAACCTATGAAACTTCAAACATGGAATGTTGCCCAACTTTTTTCAAGGGATCGATGTTTATTTATAATTTATTCAAGTATTTTTTTTCAATTTAATTTTAAAAATGTTATAATATTAAATTAAAATAAATATTGTAAAATAATTTGATTATTGATGTCTTTTTCTTGTCAATTAAATTTAATAAAAATATATCAAATTAAATTAATTAAAATAAAATTTATATAAAATATTTTTAAAATATTTTTATAAAATGAGCCATATTTACTTAAAGATATAATATTGATAAATTATAATATTCCCAATAACAATATAACAGAAAGTTATTTACATATTGGAAATTACCTTGATAAAATGAGAATAAATCATAAGTTATGAATTTCGTTATATATTTTTATAATTAATAATAATAATAATAATAAATTAAAATAAATTTATAATTTAATAATAAAAAAATCCTTAATTTTTGATAAGATGAGATGCATCATAAAATAAGATTTTACAAAAATATAATTTCTATTACAAAATTATTATTGAAATGTAAAATATTAAAAAAACATTTTTTTAGAAAAATAACTTCAAATAAACTCTACCAAACTTAACAATTCCCTTGACATGACCTAAATAAAATATGAAATAATAATACATTATTATAAAAAATTACCTTGACATGACAAAAATAAAATATGAAATAATAATATATTATTATAAAAAAATTGTATAGAACTTTGCCAACCAATTTTAAAATCATCCAAATTATTAGTTAAAAAGAAAAATCAAAATATATGTCAAGTTCAACTTTACCATCTTTGCTTCTTCCACTGCCTGAGAAAAGCATCCTTAATACATTTTATTATCATTAATATGTTAAATATTTAAAATAGATCACCCTACTTAGGATAAGATTCTATCATTACCACCATTGACATATTTTGTGACTTTTTATCTTAAAAACATTAAATCAATATAAAGTAAATCATTTCACTAAATTAACTTCATTTTTAGTTTTATGATGAATCTCCTTATACAAGGACCTCTTTATACATGGCCTTAACCTTTCACTTAAAGGACTTGTAAAATGTCCAATGAAATAATCTCTTAGATTTTATTTGATATATTTTTTTAAATAGTCTCTAGGATAACTTTTCACTTTTCCTAACCTTTTAAGATTTTCAATAAATAATATCTTTACTTTTATTTTATATAAATTTTAAAATAATCTATAAATTAAATATTATTAAGATTTTTTTTTATTTGTTTAGTAATTTTATAAAATGATTATATTATAATAATATAATTATTTATATTCTAAAATTATTAAAGTAATATAAAATAAATAGAAAACGTACAAAGATTATTTTCATATGTGCTTTATGACGTAGTAATTTCCAATTTTCACAAATATAGGGCAGGGAGAAGCATTTGCCCAAAAAATAGAAACCATAAATCTTTCTCCAAAATTCATTAATTTAACATAGAGGACCACCAAAAGAGATAAACAAAAGAAGTAAATTTAAGTTCGAAAAACTTGTTTAGATGTTCAAACTCATGGATAGAATCTTTTATTTGTTATTATTTTTGCATTATTATTTTGAGTAAAGTGATCAATGATGTACTATGAAAACCTGCATATCTGCTTTGTTTCGTTCACCATTTTCATTAACTGTAGTCTCCACATATTTATCACTGCCATTTTATTAAAAAAAATGTAATACAGAGGTAACAAGTACAAATTTTTTAATTTAACAATCATATCGGCCTCTCTTTGCACCTTTTGGGAAATTTCTAGTTTACCAAGTGGCATATATGCATGGAAAAGTGAATTTTCTTTGGCCCCGAAATTTTATTTCAAGTGATTCGTTCCTTTGCTAACCCTGCATTCGCTACATTGGATTTTGATCTTTAGTACCTACCACTGATGAATCTCGTGCACCCTCTTGACATTTCACACCATAACCAAACTGTATGGAAGCCTCTTTGAGGGAATGTGATGCAATGCCTTTGAATCTACACTGATGGCGAACAAAACCAATTCACCGACAAAATGTTTCATTGTGAAGTTAAAAATGCTATTGGTGCCAATTTTCTACATTTCCTACTCATTAGAGAAATAGGAAACATAAAGCTGAGAATATATTGTGGTCTGGGAAAGCCAAACCCTACAAACCAAAAGGTTCCTCCAAATATAAATTTGCGAGTGATAATACATGTAAACATATTCATCCAAACGACCACTAAGAGTAATTTCTACTAGTGCATCAAATCATGTATTTAACCTACGTAGCGACTGAAGAGGTTTGTTGTTACACCAAAACCCACAGGTGTTGGTAAACTTTCCAAACTGTTAACTAAGATCCTCGAGGTGGAAATTATGGATTCCGTAGAGGTGTGGCGATTCTTCCAATTATGGATTCCGTAGAGGTGTGGTGATTCCTCCAACACCTCCCTTTAAATGCAACTCAGGGGAAATCGAACCTGGCTCCAGGCTCTGATACCATGAAGAGGTTTGTCAATACACCAAAACCCATAGATATTGGTAAAATTTCCAAACCAGTAACTAGGATCCCCAAGGTGGAAATTACAGATTCCATAGAGGTATGGTGCTTTCTCCAGCAATGACACATCGAATTGAGCATTGAAGTTGTATTCGAATTGAGCATTGAAATGGTGAATTGGTAATGCATATGATGTATTCAAACAATTTTTGTTTCCACCTAGCATCTAGCCTATAAACTCAGTCAAAAATTTAGAAATGGGGAAATGTGACCCTTCATTTTCCAAGAACTTAATTTTATCTATTATATGATATTTAGACCATCCAAGCAATTTTTCACTTTTAAAGAATAAAAACTTTTAGAAACCCAATTCGAAAATAGACAAGTGTATTTATGGAACAACATAGTTGACAAAAAGTTGTTTTACACTCTACTATCTCAATTTGTGTGTGATATTTTAGCTTTGGGATTTCAGAAGAGTTCCATTATTATGTTGAAATTTTCTTTTTCATGAATGATACAACTGAGAGTAATTTATGTTTTGGAGGGGTTTTGGACATATTTTCTGGTTTAATTCAGCAAAAATATGGCAGGAATTTCTGAGGATCACAAATGTTTATTATAAACTATACATAATCCAAGTGCCCTAAGTTTTTCAAAGTGTCTAATTCATATATGCACTCAAAACCCCATTTTAAACAACAAAATTTATGATTTAAACTAAAAATGACCATATTTTAGCCAAAAACTCCAAAACATACTAAAATCCCTATTTTAAATACCAAATCTTACTCAAAAATCCATTTTAAATAACCAAACTAAAAAAACTCCAAAACCTACCAAAATACCAATTTCAAACCACGAAACAACCCAAACTAAACAAATTAAAAAGAGATTTTAACAAAAGAAACCTGGAAATCTTAGGAGACATATATAATATATTACATATCATAATTATTATTATGAAATATAAATTAATTTTATTATATTAAAAAATTTGTTGAAAAGATTAAAAAATATATTATCATTCATTCATTTTTATATTATAATTAGCAAAATTAAAAGAAAATAAATAAATACATGAACTAACCCTGATTACGGGTCCCGATTGAGTGCCTGTCAGGTCACACGAGGCCGAGGGCCACACCATATTCTACGGGATAATAATTATGCAGATAGAGCAGGCTTGACTAAAATATCATCAGGTGTTTAATAAGCTATCGATTGGATTATGACATTAATAATATTATTGGACTTTGCTTTTCAAACCGACTTGCCCATTTTCTAAGGCCCTCGAGTATTCTTCTTGCCGCTATTTAGAGGCCATTTAGTTAAAGAATTTATTCCCAAAAACGAAAAGACCAGAAACCAAAACGGAATTCTTCACAAGTGTTCATTTTCATAACCTTCCCCATACAGATCTTAAAATACCAAGAGTTGTACCCTAACAAAATTCAGACCAGTCCTTATTGGCTTTGATGTTATTTAAAGACTAAAGAATCTCTGAAGAAATTGCGGTTATATTAATTTGGGAGTGGTAAAATCAGGAGGTACAACCATGTTTACATTTTTGGAAATTAGATTGGACGCGCATAAAATGGTTTAATGGCGAGAATTTGCTATGGATATGAAAAAAATTCATGGTGAATGGATTAGATATGCAATTAGCGATGATGTAGGATGGACCACAAACTAGAAGCAGCCATCAATAAACATGCACCTGTTCAAAGAAGGCATTACAGCGCCACATAGAAGCAATGAAAGGGAATTACAACCCTACACAGAAAAGTGAAAGAGGAGAATACACCGTCCCCCTCGAACTGGTTTAAACTTATGAATTGATTTAATTCCTTTCTCTGCTGATGGTAGTTCCTGCTTCTGAATTTTCATATAGTTACCTCATTGATGGTCGTGGTCATTTGCAGTGAGTGTTTGCACAAATCTCATATGTGTTTTTCTGTCATCTCAATTGATTATGAAAAGAAGAGGAGTGCGACATCAGACGTTGGAAGAATTACATATGGATATATTCTGTAAAAACAAATGATGGATTTTCAACAACTGATTTATCTTCCCTACGAGTATTTTTTTTTTAAAGTCGAATTACTATGAAAATAGTTATGTAAAGAAAGATGTTTGATCTATGTTTCGAATGTTCACAGAACCTTTTTAGAATTTTAGTTAGATCGTTGTAAAAATGTAAGCTGCGCTTATTTGTATAAAAAAAGTGATATAGTTACATTTTAATTTAGCTAGTGGTCTGAAGGACTCCCTGAAGTTTGATGGAATTTGATTCATTGATGCAGAGATGAAGGACTCACCAACCTTTGATGCCATGACTGAAATTGCATAATTTGAAAACCACTGGTGGAGCAAATCATGTTGGAGCAGGAGCATGAGTGGGAGCATGTTGTATTCTTGATAAGATACACCATAGACATTTAGATGCCCTGCAACATAAGGAAAAGGAAAAGAAAAGGCCACACATTTAGATACCCCATAAGTGGCACACAAAATTTTGCATGGGTGTGTAGATGGCTGCATAAGAATTGCACACGAACTGCGGGTGTGCAAGTGGCAGTGGGAATTCGGTTGGCGTGTGACCCATACGACGAGATGACAGTGGTGGGCAGTGGGGTCTTTGAGAAAGTGCTAGACCTTAGACAAATTTTGGTGCTAAAATTCATATGCCAAGAAAAAAACACGGGAAGCAAACATTTCCTACCAAGGAACTAATGCTCACATTAGTTTTATTTTTAAAAATATCAATGCAAACAATATTTTTAACCATGAAAAATATACATGTATGGCCTCTTCGCCTTGAGAAGAGGCCAATAAAATGAGAAAGTTTCTTATTCGTTGTAACCACTAATACCTTTATTTGATTGGTTGTGACGCCATTCTTCACAAAAGAGTAATAGAAAACTATAGATTATCATAGAGAAGGATTAATGTCGAATCTCCAATTCGATTGCTATAGTCCCTACCCTAGCCACAGGCGGCAGGGACTAAAAATTACGGACTTTAAAAGTAATGATATGGAAAATATTTTCATGTATGAGGGGAATTGAGTTTATAAATGGTTGTGACGAAATAAATTCAAAAATTTATTGGATTATAAATTTTATATTTTTTGGACAATGGCTACGTTGATACATTGATCGAGGCTCCACCGAAAATTATGAAAATATAAATAAATGATATCTCTATACGTTTCTGGTCAGTGGTCGCAATTAAGAAAAACTTGTCTTGACGTGTGATGACAAGAATATCAAATATTGGGACGCCGCATTCATCCAATAGCTCACGACCCGTAACCATGACTCTTATTTGTTATCATAACCAAACTTTATATTTCTCAATAACAACTATTTTTTTTGGGAATTTGGTGACAAAAAATTTAACAAAATTAATTATAGGGTCTTTCAAAAAAATTTTAAAGGTAGAAATCTATTTATCATAATCAATAATTTTTTATATTCAAAATCTTAAAATTTGACGACTATAAGTCATATTTTCGTAAAATAATTCTCAAAATCATGATAGAATTTTCTATTGTTTTGGGAGTGAAATTAAAGTATGTTTATATTGCATGAATTTTTACAGTCAGCTAACGTGAAACTTATTTATTTGGAAACTCTTACTCCGTTACGCCTCAATTTATGAGGTTGTCCAGATCAAACTGACCCATTCAGAGCCTTTTGTCATGTAGGTCTTTTGACCGAAATATTTCAATCAAGTGGGCGAACCATTCGACAAAAGGGCCTTTTGGTTTTGTGCCCCCATGGCCGCCGGCGAGGGCCTTCCGGCGAAAGTAGGTCCCCTACGCAAATCTCCATTGGCGTTACCATATGAATTTTGTCATTTCACTTACCGTTACCATCTTGAGCTCTCATTTCCACCTCCGTTCCTCAGGCGACGAGGCATCCCACCAACTCCATGAAGGGAAGTGTCTCCTTCTCCCATGCGCAACACCGGAGGTGCAACCAGATGTGACAACAACGAATGGTGGTCTGTCGTGTGTATATTAGAAGTTCAGAAGATAATCCCTGCATTAACTCCCAAATATGTCCCTGCGTGGCTCAGGGATCAACGTTTGGAGTTGCCAAATTATTTTGAAATTTATGGACTGTGGGAGATCATATACGTTGTTGCTACCATTTTTTCAAGCTCATTCCATCGAGCATTCCTTTCAATTATTCCCGGAGCACTCAGAGTATTCATCGGAAATTAGTCTATCGTCTAAACAATAAACAAAGTTGGAGTTACCTTCTTGATTCGAGTTCATTCCATCGAGCATTCATTTCCATTATTGCCGGTGCGCTTAGAGTATTCCTCAGAAATTCATCCATTCGTCCAATCAGGAACACTAAACAATATACAACAAATAACAAACAACATACATCAAACAAAAAACAACAAACAACAAACTTCTACAGAAAATAGAAAGGTACGATTTTTTACCGATTTCATTATGATTAACCTATTTTCCTACTGTTTTTTATGATTTCATTATAATTAACATGTTTTCCTATTGTTTTCCTATTTTTTTTTTCTGATTTCATTATTAAATATTTTATGCATATTTTTGGGATTTTTTCTCTGGGATGTTGGTCTTAGAGTTGCCGCAACGGTGACAGGAAGCTGTTGTAACGACGACCTGCGAGTTGCCGCAACGGTGACCCACGAGTTGCCGCAACGACACTTAGCTGGGTCGCCATTACGACAACTCACTGGTCACCACGTGACAACTTTTTTGTCACCGGTTGTGACTTCTCCTACTGGTTTCCTACTGTTTTTCTATCGATTTGTTAAGAAAGTTTCTTTTCAAATAGTGAAAGTTTGTTTTGGAGTGAAAATTTCTTTTCAAATAGTGAAAGTTTATTTTGAAATAGTGAAATTTTGTTTTGGAGTGAAAGTTTCTTTTCAAATAGTGAAACTTTTTTTTGGAATGAAATTTTATTTTCAAATAGTGAAATTTTGTTTTGGAGTGAAAGATTTGGAGGAAAATTAGCTAGTTGTAGGTTATCCCGACATCATGAATTCCATGTAACCTTTGTATTAGTCGGCACCTTTCCGCCACCTTTAAGCCATTTATCACTCTAATATACATCATTCTACCATGTCAGCATGCCATGTCATCAAATGCTAGACATGATGTCACCTTTTCATGAAACATCATTTTACCACATTAACAACAATGACGCCAACATTCCATGGTAGGATTTGTCATGCCACTATGCTACATATCAACCATTCGAGTTTTGGAAGTATCAGGGTGAAAGTATGATAACAGAGTCCTAAAATATAAAAACTTGACACCTAATATCTTAAGAACTAATAGGACTATATAACACAATGACAAGACTCGAAGAAAATATTTGATAGGTAATAGGCATTTAAATTCCATTAGTATTTGGAAGGAAGTCTTGATATGGAGGCCCCAACCTCATTATACCTAATCATACAATGCTCGAACTCTCCAATAACATTGCATGATGACTCCCAAACCTTCTATGTCCATTATTCGATAAATGTATTGGGTTTTACAAGTGTTGGGTGTGAACAAGTGATAATTTCTGATATGTCCTTGATGTTTGATGCTTGATATCCCAATAGTTGATCCACTTGGAAATAAATCCCCTTCTAAATAATTTATATATTACAACACTTATCAGGCCATGAGATTTCAAGGACTTCAATCTAAAAAATCGAACACTTAACACCATGAATTTCCCAATTAGAAGGGGAATTCCTGAAATTTTTGATACTGTGAAAGCCTAATAGGTGAAAGGTTGATACTTAATAGTTGATACATAAAAATTTTGAGAGGTATCTCTTTATCCACTAATGGACATATTGTGTCCATTAGTATCAATATTTTGGGGCAAAGTTTATCAATGGATATCCTAAAAACTCAGCCTCAATTGCCCAAAAAAACTTTCAAGTAGGCTCCTCATCATGGCTCCTATCATGTGAAGTGAGAAATGGTTCAGACTAAGGAATTCTATCCCCAAATATCAAAACTCCCAAAATACTTCTTAGGCTTATTTCAAAAGTCTAAAATTGACTCTAAAAGGAAAAGACTTTCCTAGTAAAATTTTGAAGACATACAAATCTCCAATGGCCTCTAAAACCATCCAATACACTACCTTCAACCAACAAAATTAAGCAAGAAACACAAACATATTTGTAATTTACAAAGAAAAAATTATTTGCATATCCAAATATCAAACTAAACACTCTTGTGAAACAAATTCAATAAAAACATAGTTCATAACTTTACTTTTGACAATATATTAGAGGTTAAATGAGTATTTTGATATTTATGAAAAAAATTTAGTCAATCCATTTTTATTAAACATTAAGCAAACTCTCTCATGAAAAAATCCATTGAAAACATCATTCATAACTTCATTTTTGGCTAGGCCTTTCAAAATAAAATGATTACTATTAGTTTGTCAACTCAGTGTTCTATTTTTTCATACTTTCTAAATATACTTACTATTCTAAATATATAGGTTGTGTCTGTTTCTAAATATTAGTTTAGCTTATTTTTCCTATGATCTTATTGGCGGAAATTCACTGTTAAAGTGACAGAAATAATTCACTGTTACAGTTGTGGCAATTCAGTGTTACAGTGGCGGAAATTCACTATTACAATGGCGAGAAGTCACTGTTACCTCCACTGCAGTAGTGAGTTGTCGCTACTTTGTTTTAACAATCTAACAATATTTCATTAAACTGTTTATTTCATTTAATTTTTTTCTTCTTTTGCAGATGGTTAAAAAATGGCTATTGATCATCCAAATTTTGTGTCACCCAAACCTAGGGCATGCATAAACAAGGTTTGTGCTTCATAATGAATAACTAAGCCAAGTGTACTAAAATAGTAGAAGAATTCCTAGCATAAGCACCAAGAATGAAACATATTATCATGCTTTGGTTGTTGAGATCATAAAAACGCGGAATTATGGTGCAAGTGATATTGTCACTTACACAAATTCTAAATTAGTTACAAATCAAATGATTGGTATTTATTAGGTTTGAAAACAAAACTTGAAACCCCTTTACCAAAAAGAAAAAAGAATTTCTTTAGAGTTTCAAAGTTTCAACATAATTTACAAATCATATGTCCAAAAAGATGCTGATGATATACTCATTCAAGCAACATCCAATGGACCTGGATGTGTTAGATATGTGGAGCCAGCATGTGCTCCACCAATTATGATTAATAGGCATCGATATATGTAGTTTTTTAATGAATGCATTGTTCTTTTCATTGGTATTGGGGTTATTATGGTGGGAGTCCTATTATGGTGTTCCTATTTCTTGAGATAGATTGGAGTGGCATTATGTCCATCACTTTTGATGTATTTATAGGAGCTTTGTTTTTTATAGATGGACTCACTATATTTTTTGGTGAATTTTTATATCTCAACACAAAATGTATGTAAAAAATTTACTCTTAAGTAATACTATTAATGGAATGACATTGTTATTACAATTAAGTTGCCTAATTTTTATTACAATTTACTTGTGTCATTTTCATTACATTTCACTGTTGTCTATCTGCTTTGCCTGGTAATAATTTAGTATAATTACAAGTGATTAATAACTGCATTATATAACAAAAAAAACTAAAAACAAATCTATAAGTGACGAGCATAACCTGTAACATTAGCTCTATTGTTGTTAACTTTTACTCTAATTATTTCTAGGAAAAGTGATGGTTCTAATTCTAACATATATAAAACATACTTACTTTTCCTGAGATGTGTGAGTTACATAATACATTCCATCCATGCATATAGCTATGAGACATAAATCAATAAACCGTATACCTATACGAGTGATTAAAAATGATTAAAAACTAGATTGGGATCTTTAATGTAGATATTAAATCACTAATAGCTTTTACAAATGATATTTTATCAATTAAGATCACTTTAAACATAATCTAAAAATGAACAACAAAATAAATAGTTTTATCAGCAAATAGAGGACTCCAAAAGATGTTATAAAATGAGACCTGATCTAGATTTATGCAGGAACGGAATAAAATATAGAAATATATATAAACACAGATATGCAGTGGAAATAATACTTCGTTTCATTAATATCAAATAACAGAAATATGCTTAGAGACATAACGAAAATAAACTATTTAGGGTGTTGGTAGCTTATCTCTAAGAAGAGATGTGGCGGCTACAAGCCTTTGAAATGTGTTATAATGAGGCTCAAAGGCCTATTTATTGTTGAGAAATAATGGAAAACCCTAAACATCCAAAAACCTAACCCTAGGAGATGAACTGCACAAACTATGTGCCCCATTTGGGTAAATTGGTACATCAACTTCCTGGCGATGTAACTTTCACATATGATCTTCGTTTGACGCGCTCAATACCTCGTTAAAAAGATCTATCCAAGGACTAAAAATTTTAATGTGAAAAATTTGACCAAACTTCCATATTTATTTTCCTAAAAAACATCGTTTAGGACCTCAAAATGGCTTCGAAAGTTCACGACCCGAAATACGACTAAAAATAGTAAGTTGTGCTGAAAATGAAAAACTGAAAGAACCAATGGTGGGGGTAAAAATGGAGTAGGTGGGTGGAAAAAAATATCCACTTGGATCATTCCAACCCTCTTAGGAAGCAATGGTCCACATTGCATTGAGTTCCTCCATGAGATGATGCAATTTTTTCTGAACTTAGTATTGGATTTGTCGAATAGGTCATGGACCCGCTGGAGGAATTGCTGGATGTGTTCAATAAACTTGGTTGGTTTATCAGCCTTAGATAGTACATGCGTGGATTCTTTTTGTGTGGTTGCATGAGGTATATCAACATCGGGCGGCAACGCGACTAGGGTCAGATCAATGGAATGCTTGACCTGATAGTGTAGAGGAACCTCTATAGGTGAGGAGAAAATGTCCTCGTATATCTCCATGAATTTGTCCATGTATTGCTACCATGCAGGGGAGCCCTATTTCGAGGGCATGGCCACAATATTATTCTTTCCATGTGGGCGAATTGTAATGAAATTAAATTTCCTAGTTTGGGAAACAATCTTACTATATTGTTTTGCATTAGTAAAAAAGATGGCAGTAAGCGTTACTACCTCCAGTATCTTGTACAATTTATTTCCAAAAGTAATAACAACAAAAAAAGGCCTAGAATCATACACAACATGTCGCTTCCACAAGTATGGTTGGCCCAATAATACATCAGACACATCAAGAGGAGCAACATCACACAGTACCTCATCCGTGAATGGCTTGATGTTGTACAGAAGGTGACATTGTTGGCGGAAACGAAGATCTCTTCCTTGGTGAAGCCACCCAATGGTATACGACTGCAGGTGTGCTATGGTTGGTAGGCCAAGCCGCTTCACGATCTCTGCTGAAATGAGGTTCTTTTGGCTTCTGCTATCTAGAAGGAATTGCAGTGGAGAACCCTTCACACATATCTGTGATTGGAAGAGGCACTCCCCCTGCTCTGGATCCTCGAGATCCCCCCTCTGGAGCTTGGTGGTGGCAACAATGGCACTGGGATCCACATCAATGATTTTCTTCCCTTTTTCATTGCCCTTGTCTAGTTCTAACTTAGGATCAGAACATGCATCTGATTCAGGTGCCTTCAGTTCGACCACTAGCAACTGTTTTCCCCGACACTTGTTTGTGCTCTAAGTGGGGTTGTTATGAAATTCACACCACTTCCCTGTTTCCTTCTTTGGATTTGTGGTGTTGCTTTCAATCGCCCCGCTTTTTCTTTGCCCCTGGTTCTGTGGTTTGGGGGCACCTTTCCCTGGCTTCGGATTCGCAGATCCAAAGTCTCGTTTCTTCTGCTTAAATGTTTGTTCGATATTGGCAGCATAGCGATATTCCATGCCAAGCGAAGTAATGTTGAGGAAATCCATTCACTCCTGAATGTATTTGTCTGAAAGCTACGACGCAGGCACCAATGTCTCTCTGAATCTTTAATACCCAACTTTGTGCGCAGGGTATGGAACAGATTCATCAGTTCGTGCACATCTTGATCCTTTTGTTGCCGCAGCGTGGTCCATTGGATGTATTTGTCCTCATAGCTCCCCACGGGGTAATATTGTTCCTTGATTCCGTCTCGGAACGAATTCCAAGTGGATGTGGTCGAGAACAGAGAGGGTTCCCCTTCGCCCTCTTGCTCACGGTAGGTTTCCCACCAGTCTTTGACATGGGGGGCGGCTTTGAGGAGTGCAAAAATAATCTTTTCTCGGTGGAGAAATTGTTAAGCTAAACATGGTAAACACACACACAAATGGGAAATAATAGACAACATTAAATATAATCTGTGAGTTACGTGTACCATTACAAAGGTATATATGTACATTAGGTGACATGGATTCCACATGCCAGAGGTCTCTTGGTTCTATGTAATTGAAGCTTCTACCTACCCATAGAAGATTAGGTGTCCAACATTCCCCCCCTTAATCCGAAGGGGTATGTGTGAGTCCAAGAAGAGAGTTGTAAAACAAATCTACAAAGTATGTATGGTAGCACTTAGGCTGAATGAGCTCTCTGAAATGTTGGCATAAAGAGGTGGTTTAAGGATGACCACCACCACTAGAACGCTTAGTGCAGTTCCCAAAACTCCTCCAAATCTGGCAAGAAGTTGAGGTTTGCTGCTAGAGGAAGTGCTCCTCATATTTTGAAGAGGGATACCTTCAACCTAGAAGAAATGGAGATCTACAACCTGCGATAGTTTAAGGATGACACACCAGCTGGAATGCTTGTTGCTGCGGAACTCTTAAATATGGAAGAGAACAGGAGTCTTCACCTTCCAGAAAGTGTCCCAAATGCTTTGAGGGGAAGAATATCAAGCTAATGCATTTATTGGTTGAGCTGACCACACCCCATAAACGACCAAAGTTATCATGGACATATGTGTCTCTGGCTACAAATTTGAATGGAATGCAGATTGCAGCAGGCTGTTGTGATGTGTCTCAGCTACAACTATGAATATCTGAATGGCAGACTTATGGCTAAGGCTCATTTCATATTTTTATAAATCCTTGTGAAGATATTACACTTTACCCTGTGGATACAGAATTTGAATGGCGATGAAAAATCAAGCGCAAGATTGTTCAATCTTGTAGAACAAGTTTTGACAAGAGACTTAACATCTTGTTGATTGTTGATGCCACTATTGAAAGTCCACTCAAGATGGTCCTCTTGCAGGAGGCTTTTTTCTGAAGCATCTGTATGAAGAATGGGTGTGCCGACCATAGTGCTTACATGGGTGAAGATCAAAATAGTGATCTTTCATATGGCCAACTCGATCACAATGTTGGCATTTTTCAATTTGTTGTTGTTGCTGTAGAAGAGGACCGAAATTTGGAACAGCTGAAGGTGAGCTATCATGAATAAATCCAGCACTCTGAAATTTGATGTGCTTGGAGTAGTCTGGTATATGAAAGGACAACTCCTTTTCATATCCAAGACCTATTATGTGCTTGTTATGGAAAATATCTTCCCAATGTTTGATGATGGGCCCAGTGAGCTGAATGTTTATTACACGCATGTGAATCCAGCTCTTATCTTTGGGCTCGATGATCGACGAATATCTTGTTTCCCCCGAGTTTGTCTTTGTTTTCTGAACAAAAATAGACTTATAATAATTTCTATTCTGTTGTAGCTTCTCTTCTTGAGGTGAGGTTGACCCTTGAAGCACTCGATTTTGTCTATTGCATCATGTAAACAAGTTCTAATATCAGATATACAATTCTTGCTTATTTTCACTATATCATAATTAGTGGAATGTATTATATTTTTAAGGAACTCCAATACTTCATTAATTCTCGTCATTTTCTCTATAAAATAAGACTTCTCTATGAACAAAAGTTTCCCACAACAAGCTTAATACAGAAGGGAAGTGCTCTAGTATACTTTTTGTTTTTTAACTTTTGAATAACATGCGTTGCTTACCAAATCCAACCACGTTGCTCCAAAGCTCATATGTTGCAAAACACCTTAATACATGCAAAAGGGAAATGTCCCAATTTAAAACCAGCCAAACCATGCACTATCAATAGCTCTTTACCAATCCCTCTTCTTCTTCTTCTTCTTTTTATTTATTTTTATAATATTATAAAGCTTCAGTTATGAGTCGTTAAACATTCCACCACTTATAATCCTCTTTAAAAAACTCAACTCATATATTATACTCTCCACACCAACATGACCAACATCCCACCATACAAACATAATACCATCATGCTCATATCACTCCATTCAAATTTCATGTTCTTGAAAAAGGCACAAAGCATATACACTCACTTAGCTCAAAGTATTAATGCACTTTATATATGTGCCAACCATAGAAAAGGGGCTTCAATGAGTTTAAAGGAATATTAACACATAAATCAACACAAATGTTGCATACCATTCATACACAGCATTCATTCGAACTCAGTTCTTCAATGCTTATACACAGCCTTCACTGCACATCGACATAGTTTCAACACCGTTCAATGCACAACTACTGAGCGTCGATTAAATCCAGTGTCAATTATTTTCCCTTCAACTAACCTATTGGTTTCTAAGAAGAAGGAATAGATTACAGAGACAGAGAATCTGGTAGGTTGTACCAATGCAAATACTTATTTTATGGACAGATATGGCAAACTATAAAAAAATGGAGTTAAGGGAGTGGGGTTGCAGGGAGGTGAGCTGTGAGCGAGACGGGGAGTGAGGTGAGGGGTTGGGAGACCAGTGAGGGGGGAGGGGGAAGCGAGTGGGGATGGGAGAGGGGTGTTCTGTGCGGAGGTGGCAACGTGGGAGAGAGGGAGGGTGAGCGGGTGGAGGGGAGTGTTGCACGGAGGTGGCAGCATGGGAGGTGAGTGCAGAGAGGAGGGGAAGGGGCGTGGGATGTATGGAGCAGAGGGAGGTGGTAGGTGGGAGGTTAAAGGCCGTCGGGGTAATGGGGACGTGAGGGAGGGGGAGCGGTAGCGTAGGTGAGGGGGAGCTGCGGGAGTGGGAGGTGGAGGGGGATATTGGGAGACATGAATTTTATGGCAGAGCAATGCTTCCCATGTGCACTATGTATGAGGGTTGAGGGGAGGTGGTGAGCGGAATGAAGGCCTGAGGGTGGAGAGAAGCAATGGAGAGGTACCGAAGTGTGAAAGCGATACAAAGGTGCCGAGGGTGCCAACTGGTGGCTGAGTATGAGGAGCCGAAGGCTAGGTTTACCACAGCACCAACATAGAAATGAAGAATTCTGAATGAAATATAAACCAGTTCAACCAACATATCAAATTTCACACTTACGCCATTCAAAAATAAAATAAAATTTAGGCTCACCATAATATTGATACAATGCATTGCTTTAGGCAACACAACAACCAATATTCTCTACTATATAGTCTCTGAAAACAATGAAGACAACCCTAGAAAATCCAATGAGGAAGAAGAAGGCCACTCATCATGGCTCTGATACCATGTTAAACTCAAGCATGGTAAACACACAAATGGGAAAAAATAGACAACAATGGAAAACATAAGCGTGAGTTGTATTATTATTCACAAAGACGCATATATATAATACATTGGAGTGACCCTTGGTTTCACATTCCAAGTGGTCTCTTGGACTCCTTTTGTCCATTCGCCTTCTACACCTACCCATAGAGGATTAGGTGTCCAACAGAAATTATCCTTAGAGACAATACCACTTATCCCGTGAAAGGGACAGGGATTGCGACCCTTCATCTAAATCAAGGTCAAGTCGTCCGTTTGCAAGAAGTGTTGTACGAACCTGACTTAAAGAAGAATCTAGTGTCTATCTCAACAATGGAAGACAAAGGATTCAAGGTCGCATTCATCGATGGGAAGGTACGCATTTGGAAGAGGAACTTCAAATAAGCATTCACTCTTGGATTTAGGGTGGATACACTCTATCAAGTTGGAGGAAATCCACTGGGATCCATGACATGTAACACAACTCTTCAATCCGAGCTATGGCACCGGAGGTTTGCACACATTCATTATAAAGCCCTTCCCAAAGCAAGGAAAGTGGTCACAAGTATGCCCGATTTCAAAGATGATCATGAAGGTGTATCTCAGGGTTCTGTCGAAGTAAAGCATACAAGGGGACCATTCCTGTCAAGTGTCACCAAGACTTTTGAGATTCTACAACTGATTCATTCCGATCTATCTGGTATGTTGCTCGTAACATCCTTGGGAGGATGCTTATATTATATCACTTTCATAGATGACTTCTCCCGCAAAACTTGGATATACTTTTTGAAGAAAAAGGACGAAGCATTCAAATGGTTCTGCACCTTCAAGGCCTTGGTTGAAAATCAAACTGGGAAGAAGATCAAAATTTTGAGGACCGATAATGGAACCGAATATGAGTCAAATGAATTCAATGACTATTGCAGGTAAGTTGGCATTAAGAGGGAGTCCACTATTGTGTATACTCCCGAACAAAATGGTGTTGCTGAAAGGAAGAATAGAACTATTTTGAAAGTTGCTCATGCCATGCTTTATGACCAAGGTCTTTCGAAGTTCCTATGGGGAGAAGCTGCCAACACCATTGTGTCCGTTCAAAATAGATGCCCACATTCTGCATTGGACTCCAAAACTCCCGAAGAAGTCTTCTCTGGCAAGAAGTCTGATGTTTCTCATTTTAGCGTTTTTGGAAGTCCCATATATTTTCATGTGCCAAAAGAAAAGAGAAGCAAATTGGATGCTTCTAGAAAGAAGGGAACATTTGTGGGCTACAGTGAAACCTCGAAGACATATAGAATCTATGTGCCTAGTCAAGGAGAAGTGGAGTTATGTCATGATGTCACCTTTGACGAAGATGTTTCCCTGAGGAAGGTTAGAGATCTTCCTATCTCAAAGGAAGACAAAGAAGAAGAAGAAGTTGGAAAGCAAGAAGAACGAAGGATGAACTGATGCTCGATGTTGAAGGTTCGATGGATCTTATAGATCCACCTTCTTCAAATAAAAGGAAACCCTCATGGCTTAGACACACTCTCGAAGATGTCGAGAGACATATTGCTCCAAGGGGAACATTCCGTGAAAGTAAGAAGCCGAATAGGTACAAGGGTACCTAGCAGCCATGAGCACCATTGTACAATCTGAGCCTGGAACATTTGAAGAAACTGTGAAGCATCAAGTTTGGAAGGATGCTATGAACGAGGAATATGAGTCAATCATGAAAAATGATGTCTAGGATGTGGTCCGTGGACCGAAGGACAAATCTGTTGTCACCTCGAAATAGTTCTACAAGATCAAGCATGGAGTCGATGGAAGCGCTGAAGCGCTGAAAAATTCAAGGCAAAATTTGTTGCTCGAGGCTTCTCTCAAAAGGAAGGCATAGATTATGATGACATATTTGCACCTATTGCCCGCTACACCACCATCTGATCAATCATTTCCCTTGTTGCATCGCAAGGATGGAGTCTACATCAGATGGATGTCAAGACTGCCTTCTTACATGGCTCAATCAAGGAAAAGGTCTATGTGGAACAAACTCTGGGTTCAAAGTTCAAGATAGAGACACACATGTATGCAGGTTGAAGAAAGCCCTATATGGGTTGAACTTGAAGCAAGCCCCCACGGCTTGGTATGAGAGGATCGATAGCTACTTGATGAATTTGGGCTTTACTCGAAGTGATGTTGATCCAAACCTTTACTTTAAGGTTGATAATGACAAGCCTCTCACTCTGGTTCTCTATGTGGACGATCTCTTCCTGACAGGTGATGACTCTCTTATTCATCAATGTAAGAGGGAGCTAGCTTCCGAGTTCGAGATGAAGGACCTAGGACAGATGCACCATTTCCCAGGCCTAGAGGTCTGGCAAAAGCCAGGCGAGATTTTCCTTTCTCAAGGAAAATATGTTGTGAAGTTGTTGGAAAGATTTGGGAGGGTGGACTGCAAGTCCGTGACTACTATGATGGAACTCAACTTTAAAAAGTTGTGGGGAAGTGTTGTTGGGCCCGATTTGTGAAATCCCACCGAGTATCGTCAACTCGTGGGAGCCTCGATGTTCTTAGTGAACTCGCGTCTGAACATATGTTTTGCAGTGAACACGTTGAGTCCATATATGGTTGAGCCTCATCACATTCATTAGATTGGTGCCAAGAATCTCTTGAGGTATCTCCAGGGCACAATCAACCATGGGTTGAGATACATTGTCGGGAGAATGAGGCCCCACGGATATACCAATGTTGACTGGGAAGGCAGTGTGGTGGATTATAAGAGCCCATCTACATGTTGCTTCACCTTAGGTTTTGCTTCGATCTCTTGGATGAGCAGGAAGAAGAAATTGGATGCTTTAAGCACCGCCGAGGCCGAATACATTGCAGAAAGTATGGCCTGTTGTGAAGTTGTTTGGTTGAGAAAGCTCTTCAGTGAGTTGTTTGGGCATGTGTTGGATACCACCGTGATCCTTTGCAGCAACCAAAGTGGGATTCATCTTTCTGAGAATCCCATGTTCCACGACCAATCCAAGCATATTGATATCAGGTACCACTTTGTCTAGGACATGGTACAGCGAGGCGTCGTAAGGCTCCATCACATTAGGACTGATGAGTAGGTCGCAGATATTCTCACGAAGCCCCTAGGGAAGGTCAAATTCTTAACCCTCCGTGAGAAGCTTGGTATCGTGGACAGACCCTATTATGAGGGTCCCGCTTGAGTTGGACTATGAACTCTAGGAGCTCCAAGGGGCTTGGGGATAGCTTCTTGGAGCTATAAGCAACCACCGGGCTAGGTTCGCCTTACCTTGTTGGTGTGATATTTCCCCACCGTTATGATATTGAGTTGGTTCACCCTCTCTTTGATCTATGCCCCACATACATGCTACCCATGTAGTTTGGGACTCATGGGAAGTCCCTCTCATCTGGCCAATGAGATGGGAAATGAGGATAGAGACCATAGCATTACCGATGGACGCATCGTGTATTGTCGTATTCTTTACGTCTAGGATGGGTTGTGTCCAACAACTTGATCTGGGATCAAGTTTGGTTGAAGTTTTTACCTCTAAACTGACTTTGGGTCAGTGGAGAGTAGCAAGGTCTTTGTGACTCACTCTCGATCATATCTTCTTCAATATTTCTTCTACAGCAAAGCAGAGCCGACAAAGTACAGAGCCAGCAGGATGACATAGGATTGCAGGATGATATATGATAGTACATGATGGTATTGGATGACAGGATTGCATAGGTTGACAGATGGATGGACAAGGGGAGTTCTCCCTAGTTGAAAGGGAGTGTTAAATTTGGAAACTAGGGCCAAACTCTATGTTGCACTACTCATATGATGGAGATGATATTTTTGTTGGATTCCTCTTTTGGAGAGGTGCAAGATTGATCGAAAGATCATCTTATTTGGATGAGCAGAAGTTGGATTTTGAATTTATTTTCCACACGTGTGCAAATTGTCAAGGTCAGCCACAATTGTTATGTAGGCTCACAAGCCTCAAAAGACGTGTCACACACCCTCATTGATGGATATAAAAAGGAGAGACATAATCCTCATTTCATCATCATCTCATCTCACACATCTCTCTCTCATCTGATTAGTTTGTACAGCCTTAGAGGCTTCTCTCTCTCCTCTGCACGTGTGAAGGACTTGCTGAATATTTCAGACTATTTAGGGCTTTTCTGGACAGCATTGACTTTGGGTCAACAATTAATATTTCACTTCGATTTTTCAGTCAGAATTCCGATTTTGACAGGCCAAAGTTGGAGGCACAGAAACCGAGGAGCAGCGTTGACTTTGACTGTTGTTGACCACGGGTTTCACTATTGATTTGACCGCAAACTTTGACCACTGCATTGACCAGATTTCAGGACTGTTTTGCGTTGTGTTTGACTGTGATTGGAGGCTGAGTTTGACTAGGTTTGACCGAGATTCATTGGAGGTAGATTTGTCGGTTTAACCAGTGTTGACTTTGTTGGCTAGGGCATCTTGTTGACTATTGTAAATTGTACTTTCTCTCTCTGCTGAATTAGAAGAATAATAAGAAGATTTGATCAAAGGGTTTTCCTCGCATTGGGGTTTTTCCCTAGCATCTGCCAAATTATTGTGTCTCTTGTCTTTGCCTGTCTTTCGTTGATTTATTTATGTTCTATCAGCATTTACTGTCACTGTTAATGTGATTGCATAACATGAAATTGAATTGGGCTTAATAAGAAATATTGAAGTAAATTTCTCTAAGCATAGAACATACCATGGTTAACTAAAATTAACATCTCTCTATAAGTGTGAAGAAGGTAGATTGCCCAGCGAAGGAATACAGTGTGCAAGGAGTGCAAGAAGAAGGCTATCTCATACAAGGAATGAAGGACCTCTACTCAGTGTATTAAGGGTGCAGAAAGAGGTCTCTAAGAGGCCGAGATCAGACCAAGGAAAGAAGGTGTCCACAGTTTAGACAAGTTTCTTAGTATTGGTGCAGTGTGGTGAAGAAAGAAGGATCAGCAATAAGGAGCCAAGAAGAGCAGGTGACAAGGGTGTTGGAGGCACGCTAAGGTCAAGGGTTTGTGTCATGGTCATGGTACTTGTCAACTGAAAGTCTATAAGAAGAATTACTTGCGGGTTTTCCTCTCCAAGAGGGAGAAGTTTTGGCCCTGGCTGGAATAGCCTAAATTTGTGTCTCTTGTGTTTTTGGAAATTGACTTTATAAAAGACCCAAGAAGCTAATAAAGAGAAGGCCTAAGTAGGAGAAGTGAGCTCACAAGTAATTATCAAGCAGAGAATTGAATTAAACTATGCCCTATCAAATTCTCAACACTAACTTCCCTTTTAATACTTCCCTTTTCCCTTTCTAATATTAATGACTGCTTTCACTTCCCTCGCACTTTTATAAAGTACTAACTTAAGACTTTTTATTAAAATATCTATAATTCTCTTTCCACCGTGATAACTAACTTATAGTTGATTGTTCAAACTTCACTGTTAATATATAAATATATATATATCATCAATTTTTTTAACAAAAAACCACAAAATGTTAATTTACGAGCCTCACCCTTTTGATTGAAATTGAATCGATTCACACAATGATATGTTAAACAACCAATGCTAGACTTGGTCAATGCATTATTTAATTATGGCGGTTTTCTTGTTGGTCCATCGAGTTTCCAATATGTACCTGTGTCTGCACTATACCACGCAGTGACAGCTTGGCAAAAGTTTTACTCCTTTTACCCTGTGTTTATGTCCAATTGGATATTTGCGGTGTAGGGACAATTTGATATGCAGAGTGGTTGGAAGTAGTGATGATTGGCAGAGGAAGCAACAGTCGCTGGAGAAGGTGGTAGCCGCTAATTGTGCTTACTGGCAGTCGAGCGGTTTGGTGGCAGTGATAGCAGGAAGGAGTTTTGTGGCAAGGCAAAATCGACGTCGTCGTTGGTTGCTGTGGTGGTGGAGCAAGCCAACGATGGCGAAAAACAAGGAGTCAGAGTCGCCGGCAAAGCGTTTCTTTCAAGTTTGGCAGTTGCGATGTCGACAAGTTCAAGGGGGCAACTGCAATGGCAAATGGTTCTCTCTTGATCGAATGGTGATGTTTACTATAGGTTGGTTGACTGATTTTGTGGATGCAGTGGGTAGTGAAGCAAATGGTGGTTGCAGACGTTGCAGATTTGGTTATCTCTTGCTAAATCAACAACAAACGGCTCAAGCGGAAACGACAGCTCAGACTTGGGACAGAAAAGTTGTTTTTTTTTTTTTTAATTAAATTATATTTTTGTATGATTTTTTTTTAATTTATATATTTATTTATTTTTAATGATCTCTTTTTTTATATAATATTTTTATTTTTATTTTTTTGTTTACCCTTATTATTTTTTGGACTTTTTCTTCTTTCTTTCTATTTTTTATTTTTTTTCTTCTTTAAAGTAGCCAAGGGCCTCTGACGAACTCAGAACGGAGAAATTCCAAAAGTTGTAGCTAATGCTTCAGCCACGGCGACAACAAAGTTGACGATTTTTATGGTCAAGGACCTAGATCGGAAAGCGTGGCTCTGTGCAACGGTGGAGTGGCCAGAGGATCGAACTGCTCTGATACCAAATGGAACGAACAAAGTTCATCCTTCAAGTTAAACACTCCAGAAGACTTGGAATATGAAAATATTAATTGAGGATACAAATATTATTATATATAAATATTTGAAGAATGATGATCAATGTTACAAATGAGGCCCGCTTATATACCTAGGCAGGTGCCTCTTCATGGAAGATCATGTCCCGTCAGTCATCCCTATTTAGTACTAATTACTAATTAATTATCATTATTTATGATTATTATCATTTAAATAATTTTCTATATATTTTATTCATAACAGAGAATGGCTAAAGGCCTTTTCTGCCAAGTTCTTGTGTACTATCTTGTGTTCTATTTCTTAACACATAAATCATACAGGTATAGAGTGTTACAACTCAACCCCCACCCTATAGAGTCTATGTGCCTGGTCAAAGGGAAGAGGAGATATGCCACAATGTTACCTTTGACGAAGATGCTATGCACAAAGAATATGAGTCCATTATGAAGAATGATGTCTGGGATGTGGTTTCGAGATCGGAGGACAAAGCAGTTGTCACCTTGAAATGTCTCTATAAGATCAAGCATGGATCTGATGGTAGTGCTGAAAAGTTCAAGATTTGTTTCTTGTGGCTTTTCTCAAAAGGAAGGCGTAGACTATGATGATATATTTGCACCTGTGGCCCGATATACCATCATCTAATCTATCATAGCCCTTGCTGCTACGCAAGGATGGAATCTTCATCAGATGGATGTGAAGACCGCATTTCTGCATGGTCCGATAAAGGAAGAGGTGTATGTGGATCAACCTCTAGTATTCGTGGTCCAGGATCGGGACACCCATGTTTGCGGGTTGAAGAAAGTCGTCTATGGGTTGAAGCAAGCAGCCAGAGCTTCGTACGAGAGGATAGATAGCTACCTGATGAAGCTGGGCTTCACTCGTAGTAATGTTGATCTGAACCTCTACTTCAAGGTTGATAGAGAAAAGTCCCTCATTCGGGTGTTGTATGTGGACGACCTCTTCCTAACAGGTGCTGACCCTCTCATTCATCCGTGTAAGAGGGAGCTCACTGCTGAGTTCGAGATGAAGGATCTAGGACTGATGCATTACTTCCTAGGCCTGGAGGTCTGGCAAAGAACTGGCAAGATTTTCCTTTCTCAAAGAAAATATATTGTGAAGCTTCTGGAAAGATTTGGAATGGTGGACTGTAAGTCCGTGTCGACACCGATCGTGCTCAACTTTAATAAGTTGAGTGGCAGCGCTGCTAAGCTCGTGCTAGCAAATCCTATTGAGTATCGTGAACTCATAGGGGCCCTAATGTTCTTAGTGAACACCCTTCCGGACGTATGTTTTGCAGTGAACACTTTGAGTCAAAATATGGTTGAACCTCATCACATTCACCGGGTTAGTGCCAAGAATCTGTTGAGATATCTTCAAGGCACGACAAACCATGGGCTGAGGTACACTACCGAGAGCGTGACACTCCATGGATATACTGATGCCGATTGGGCTGGCAGTGTTGTGGATTGCAAGAGAACATCTGGATGTTGCTTCACACTTGGGTTTGCTTCGATATCATGGATGAGCAGGAAGCAGAATTCGGTGGCTTTAAGCACTGTTGAGGCCGAATACATTGCAGCGAGTATGGCCCGTTGTGAAGCAGTTTGGTTGTGAAAGCTCTTCAGTGAGTTGTTTTGGCATGTGCTAGATACCACCGTGATACTCTGTGATAACCAGAGTGGGATTTGATTGTCGAGAATCCCGTGTTCCACGATCGATCCAAGCATATTGATATCAGGTACCAATTATCCGGGATATCGTACAGCGAGGCGCTGTAAGGCTCGATCATATAGGAACTGATGAGCAGGTCCTGGACATTCTCACAAAGCCCTTAGGGAAGGTCAAGTTCCTAACCTTCCATGAGAATCTTGGTATTGTGGAACGACCCTATACTGAGGGTCTCGTTGGATGATGAGCTCTGGGAGCTCTGGGGGCTTTGGGGATAGCTTCTCAGAGCTATAAGCAACCACAGGGCTAGGCTTGCCGAACCTTGTTGGTGTGCTTTTGCCCCACCTTTATGATATTGAGTTGGTTCACCTCTCATGATCTGTGCCCCATATGCATCCTACCCATTGAGTCCTAGACTCATGCGAAGTACCTCTCATTTGGCCAGTGAGGTGGGAAAAGCTAGAGACCAGTAGCAAAGATCGATGGACGCATCGGAGATTGTCGTACTCTCTATGTCTAGGATGGCACGTGTCCAACCACTTGATCGGGGATCAAGTCTAGTGAGGTTTCGGACCTCCAACTGACTTCGGGTCAGGTAAACCAACTTCGGGTTGGTATGTGACTCTTTTGAGTCCTATAGAGGTTTCGGACCTTTGGGCTGAATTTGTCAGTCGGGAGCGATGTCTTTGTGACTCGCCCTTTTGTTCTAAAATAAAGAAGCCAGCAAAGCAAGTTATGGCGGGATGACGCACGATGTTTGGATGGCACAAGTGGCATGGAGTTCTCCCTAGTTGAGAGGGAGAGTTAATTTTGGACAACTAGGTCCAAACTCCATGTTGTGATGCTCAGATGAAGATGCCAATATTTTTATTGGATTCCTCTTTCGGAGAGGTGCAAGATCAATCTAAAGATCATCTTGATCCGATGAGCAGAACATTTATTTTGAATTAAATCCACTGATGGATATCTATAAGTCAACGTTGGAGGTCATTTTCAATCATCACATCATCACACATTCTCTCTCATCATCTGATTGGTTCGATCACCTTGGAGGCTCTTCTTCTCTCACACATGGGAAATTTCAGCAAAGGAAAATTTTTGTTTTGACCTACGATTTCAGCGCATATTTGACCAACGTTGACTTTAGTCAACGCATGGTCAAAGTGACCCTAATTTCTCTCAAAATTTTGATTTTTGAAGTCTGCATTTATTGGCACAAAAATCCAATGTTCCACCGAGTTTCCAGGACGAGGAAATGCGGGAGCGGGGATACGCACAAGGGGGACGTATATAAGCAACCCCAAAATTTGGGGAATTTTCGAGGAAACGAGGGGACGTCAAAGTCATAAAAATTATAAAATTATAAATTATTAAAAATTTAATTAAAAATAACTAAATAGAAAATTTAAATAATTATTCATTGTACATCTAAAGAATAAATATGATCATCATTAGACTATTATCATTGATTCATTTAAGAATTATCATTTGACATTTCTGCATTACAATTTAAATTTATAAATCTAGATTCTTGAAGTAAATTACTAAATTGAATCCACCATTTGACATTATGCAATGTTCCATCTAAATTCATGAATCATCTTTTGGCATGATGCAAGGTACATCTAAATTAAATTAATAAATTCATCGTTTGACAATTGAAATTCAAAATATGCAATGCACATAAACTTATACTATATAGGTTTAATATAATATCATATTTTAAATTTTAATATAATTTAACTTAACTTTTAAGTTTTAACAAGTTTGATGTTTTAATATAGTTTAAGTTTTTCTATTTTTGTTGGGTTTTTTAATTTGTCATATATTTAAATTTGTATCTTTTTTTTTTTTTTTTTTTTTTAAATTTTTAATGTTTTATAAAAATTATTAGGCAAAAAAATGGGGGGACTCATATGCGTCCCCCCGGCGTCCCCCTGTCCCCCTTGCGTCCCCCCATCCCCCTTCAAGGGAGTCGCGTTTCGCTGCCCAAAAAACATCCCCCCGGAGTTTCCCCGAGTTTCCCCAAAAAGGGGACGTGGGGGAAACGTTTCCCCAGAAGTTTCCCTGTCCCCGAGACGTGGGGGAGCGTCGGGGCGCATCCCCCACCCTGGGGAACGCATCCCCATGGAACACTGCAAAAATCGAGGTTGACCATTGACTTTGACCGAGTTGCGTTGACTTTTAGCTGCTACTGTTTTGCGTTGACCGTTGGCTGGGACAGCATTGACTTTGGGTTGACTGGTATAGCTGTCCGAGAGGGTTGTGTGACACTTCTTGTTGGTTGACCGTATTGAGACTTTGGTGGTTGAAGCATCCTATTGACCGTCGTAACGCACCACAACACATATATTTCGCTGATCGAGTTAAGTGTAATTTTGGCTTGTCTTCTGTCGATCTATTGGTATGCTCTATCAACATTTTACTTTCTTGTTTATGTGATTGTTGTTTGATATTGGAGATAAAAGTAAAGTTGCATCAAGCATAGAACATCTACGAAAATTTACAGCTCTAAGTCTCAAATTTTGTGGAGAAGCTTAGACACATATATTCTAGATAACCCAAAAATCATTTAGTGAAAATCCACTCAGATTGTATTCTATTAAAATAATTAATTATTTTTTAAGGGACCCCAAGTCTAAATTTAGGAAACTAAAATAATTAAAGTGAATTAATAGAACATGGATGTGAATGTTCTAAAAAAGGCGAATCAAGTGAAAAGTTAATCTTAGTCGTTGATTAGAGATATAATCTGGGTCGTTGGAGTCTCAACGAGAAGACTATAAAAATAGCTTGGAGGGTCATTTGGAAAATACATTTGGCAAAGGTCAGAGATCAATTTCTTTAGTTAGCAGTGCTCATGGAGAAAATTTGATCTGTAGAAATTTTATTACCCACTCCAGTTTTCAGTTTCTCTTTATTTCTCCCCTTAAGTTAAATGTCTATTCCCATAACCATATATTCAACAAGCTGGAAAAATATATATTTTCTGAAAACACAAATTCTGGAAATTTCACAGTGCTGAAAATGCAAAAATAAAAACTCAGAAAAATAAATCAGTGACACACAAAAATTTGACACGCTGAATTTTGGTCAACTTGACCCTGGAAAAACCCCTACAACTCTTGGGGAAAACCAGTTTGAAAGCTCTCTTTATTTCTGAATATTGATTTACAGTGAGACAAAAAATACAGTAAAAATTCCAGCAACCACACAAATGTACTTATCTCGATTTTCGTGCTTGCACACTGCCTCGGAAAACATGCCAAACAACAAACTAACAAAACAAAAATTTTACAGCATTAAATGCTGAACTACCACCCTTGAAATGTGTGCCCATATTTCAGCAGTACTGCCGTACGGCTGTACGGAAAGTATAGTTGTACTTCCTCGATTCCTGTGCCTGAAAACAGCCTCGAAAACAGCATTGTCCTGTTGTACAGATTTCCTCAAATCTGTGCCAGAAAAATAGCAAACTCCTCGGTTTTCAAGCCCAAAATCTGCCTTGGAATGTGTGTTGACGCTGTTGTTTGGAATCCCTCTTTTTCTGTGCCTCCTTCCTCGAAAAGTGTGCCAACCTCCTTCTGTACGAATTTTTGCCTTGGGAAATGTGCCTCTAAGATGTACGGATTTGCTGAAGTCTCCTTGTTGCTGACCTCTTTCTTCTCACTGCTCAGAAATGTCTCCTTGCTTTCTCTCCTCCTCTCTCAATCTGCGCATGAAAGAATGAATGATTTTTTCTTTCCTTTTCCTCCTTTAACTTAACCCTAAGTGACTTTTGGGGAATCCCTAAATCCAATGGCTAAGATAGCTTTAGATCTAGGGCTAAAATTAAATGTGCATTTAAATCTCACTTTCTATTTTTTAATTCACCCCACTTTAATAAAGACCCTCTTAGTCATTTATTTCCAAAGTCACTTTTCACTTTCTAATTTCACATTGACTTTATTAAAATCACTTTAAAATTAGACTTAGTAACTTTATCACTTAAAGTCACTTTTAAATTAGATTTGACTTTATAACTTATAAAGTCACTTTAGGAGAAAAATTAAATTCTTTTTGGACACTTTTCCCTAGGCCAAAGATCAAAGCCTTAGGGAACCAAAGATCAAAGCCTTAGGGAACCACCTGTCATCTAGTAACCAAATTTCAACATGATCGTGAGATATTTTGCAGAGGGGCAGTAATTCTAGTTAGAAGTGTTAAAATTGGACAACTAGGTCCAAACTCTATGTTGTGATGCTCAGATGAAGATACCAATATTTTTATTGGGTTCCTCTTTTGGAGAGGTGTAAGATCGATATAAAATTGATCTTAATCTGATGAGCGGAACATTTATTTTGAATTTATTTTTAATAATTTCAAATATGTGCAGATCGGCCTTAAGGTTTTACACCCCCAACAAATGTGTCACACATCTCAATGATGGATATATATACAGTCAACGTTGGAGATCATTTCACTCACTTTCATCACACACATCTTCTCTTCTGATTTAGTACAAGCTCCTTGGAGGCAAATTCGGTTCACATGTGGGAAAGAGGACGATTCACTGCAGCAAGGGTTGACCGAAATTTACTGCATGCTAGGGTTTCCACGCTAATTTGACCAGCGTTGACTTTGGTCAACGCATGGTCCAAAAGGGCTGAAATTTGGTGGAGAGTTCGATTTTGGAAGGTCGTACACATTGGCACAAAAATCTATGTCAAAAGGTTGATTGAAGACTGAGCTTCATTGACTTTATTGCCACTGCCCTGTGTTGACTTTCCTGGACACCGTTGACTTTTTGGGGTTGACTTTGAGTTGACTGGGTGACTGATTTCAGGGCTGTTGTGACACACGCTGGGTTGGGCGACCAAGAAGACTTTGTTGGTTGAAGCATTCTGCTAACCACCGTAACGCACCAACACATTCTTCTGTTTCTGGTTTGTCTTCTATAGATCCACTGGTATGTTCTATCAGCATTTTACTTGACTGTTTATGTGATTGTTGTAATAAAAAATAAAGTTGCATCAAGCATAGAACATCTACATAAATTTACATGGTATCAGAGCTGAGGTGAAAACAAGCCCTATTTGTAGCAATCACCGGAAAGGATAATGGGTTCCACAGGCTATAGCTTCAAGGAAGATGACAAATTGACTGGAAAGGATGACTTCCATGCTTGGAAAATGATATTGGATCTCAAATTGGAAGACCAAGATGTCATGGACTATGTGCAGGGTAAAATCCAAGAACCTACATCCACTGCTACTATTGTTGCCAAAACAAAGTACAAGAAGGGGGATCTCAAAGCAAAGCTGATGATCAGGGAATCCATTCATAAAATCTTGGTGGCCTACATCTCTAAGTTGGGCACATCCAAAAAGATGTATGATAAATTGATCCTCATGTTCAAGGCCAACAATGTAAATCAAGTACTATTCTTCAAGAATCAATTGAAGAATCTGAAGAAAGGCAGGGATGAGTCTGTCCAATCATACTTTCTGAATCTGACTGAAATCAGGAACAATCTACTAGCTATTGGGGAGACAATCGCTGATCAAGAGATGGTACTCACCGCACTTGGAGGGCTCTCATCTGAATGGCATGTGGTCAACACTACCATTCTAAATAATGATGTGATACCTGACTTTGACGAAGTACTGTCAAGATGCATTCAAGAAGAATCAAGAATGAAGGAGTATGGAAATGGATGAAATGTTGCATACGCTGCTCATTCTAGAAAGAAGAACTCTAGTGGTCCGAAGAATAAGGGAAAAACAGGGGCCCAAGGAAAGAAGGGCAAGTGTTTCACTTGTCATAGGCCTGGTCACTATGCTAGAGAATGTCCTTTCAAGAAGGATTCTCCCGATGGTGATGATGCCAACAACAACTGGAGGAATGGCAATCAAAGGAACAACAGGAAGGCTTCCTCCGGCGGAAATGATCAACCTTTCAAAAGGTCAAGAAACACCAAGTATGAGGAATCAGATGTTGTTGATAAAAGAAATGAATACATTCTTGTATCTGCCCTCTCTGTTACATCCCCACCCAACACTATGGATGTCTGGTTGATAGATAGTGGTGCCTCAAGGCATATCACAGGGTTCAAGGAAGCACTTTCTGATATGATTGAGAAGTATACTAATCTGGAAATAATCCTTGGAGATAATGCCACATATCCCGTGAAAGGGACAGGGATTGTGACCCTCCACTTGTCTCAAGGTCAGATCAAGTCTCACTTGCGGGGAAATCAATTCCTTAGAATTTGAAGAAGAACCTTGTGCCTATGACCATGGAATACAAAGGTTTCAATGTGGCATTCTTGATGGAAAGGTGCGCACGTGGAAGAAAAGCTTCAAGGAAGCTATCTCGATAGGGTTTAGAGTTGATACACTCCACCAGGTTGGAGGAAGTCCGCTGGGAGCAATGACATGTGATACTATTCGACAGACTGAACTATGGCACCGAAGCTTTGGACACCTTCACTACAAAGCCCTCCCCGAAGCAAGGAAGGTGGTGACAGTGATGCCTGAGTTTCCAAATAATCATGAAAGTGTATGTAAGGGTTGTGTGGAAGGAAAGCATACAAGGGGACCTTTCCCCTCTAGTGTCACAAAGACATCTAATGTCTTGAAATTGATCCATTCTGATCTATCTGGTATGCTTCCTGTGACATCCTTGGGAGGATGTTCATATTATATGACGTTCATAGATGACTTCTCTTGGAAAACCTAGATATACTTCTTAAATAAGAAGGATGAGGCTTTCATGTGGTTTCGTACATTCAAAGCCTTGGTGGAAAATATGAGAAGGGAAAAGATCAAGATTTTGAGAACTGATAATGGGACTGAATATGAGACAAATGAGTTCAGGGAATTTTGCAAAGAAGCTGGTATTAAGAGGGAGACCACAACTGTCTATACTCCCGAGCAAAAATGGTGTTGCTGAGCAGCTTGCAGCATGGTCGATGGAAGTCTTTGACTTAATTCAGGCAAATTAATTAGTGGCTTCTCTCAAAAGGAAGGCATAGATTATGATGACATATTTGCACCTGTGGCCCGATACAACACCATTCGATCTATTATAGTCCTTGCTGCTACGCAAGGATGGAGTCTTCATCAGATGGATGTGAAGACCGCATTTCTACATGGTGCGATAAAGGAAGAGGTATATGTGGAGCAACCTCTGGGGTTTGAAGTCGAGGATTGGGACACCCATGTCTGCAGGTTGAAGAAGGCCCTCTATGAGCTGAAGCAAGCACCAGGAAAGCAGTACGATAGGATAGATAGCTATAGTGGCCAGGCTTCACTGAGTAATTTTGATCGAACCTTTAGTTCAAGGTTGTCGGAGTATTCTCGTCAGTCTTGTATGTGGATGACCTCTTTCTAACGGGTGTTGACCCTCTCATTCATCGGTGCAGGAGGGCTGTTGTTGAGTTCGAGATGAAAGACCTAGGACTGATGCACTATTTCCTAGGCCTGGAGGTCTGGCAGAGACCTGGAGAGATTTTCCTTTCTCAAGGAAAATATATTGTGAAGCCTCTGGAAAGATTTGGGATGGTGGACTGTAAGTCCGTGTCGACACCGATGGAACTCAACTTTAAGAAGTTGAGTGGCAGCGCTGCTGGGCCTATCTTGGCCAATCCTACTGAGTATCGTCAACTCATAGGAGCTTTGATGTTCTTAGTGAACACCCGTCCGGATATATGTTTTGCAGTGAACACTTTGAGTCAACAGATGGTTGAGCCTCATCACTTTCACTGGGTTGGTGCCAAGAATCTTCTGAGATATCTTCGGGGCACGATAAACCATGGGCTGAGATACACTGCCGGGAGTGTGACACTCCGTGGATATTCTGATGCCGATTGGGCTGGCAGTGTGGTGGATCGTAAGAGCACATCGGGATGCTGCTTCAATCTTGGTTTTGCTTCGATCTCATGGATGAGCAGGAAGCAGAAGTCGGTGGCTTTGAGCACCGCGGAGGCCGAATACATTGCTGCTAGTATGGCCTGTTGTGAAGCAGTTTGGTTGCAAAAGCTCTTTAGTGAGCTGTTTGGACATGTGCTAGATACCACTGTGATACTCTGTGATAATCAGAGTGGGATTCATATGACTGAGAATCCTGTGTTCCACGACCGATCCAAGCATATTGATATCAGGTACCACTTTATCCGGGATATGGTACAGCGAGGCGCAGTAAGGCTCGATCATATAGGAACTGATGAGCAGGTCGCGGATATTCTCACTAAGCCCCTGGGGAAGGTCAAGTTCCTAACCTTCCGTGAGAAATCTTGGAATCGTGGAACGACCCTATTACGAAGGGCCCCTGCCGGACGATGAACTCTTGGAGCTCGGGGGGGGCTTTGAGGATAGCTTCTCGGAGCCATAAGCAACCACAGGGGCTAGGCTTGTCGAACCTTGTTGGTGTGCTTCGCCCCACCATTGTGATGATTGAGTTGGTTTACCTTCTCATTATTCTGTGCCCCGTATGCATCCTACCCATTTGAGTTCTGGACTCATGGGAAGTACCTCTCATTTGGCCAATGAGGTGGGAAAAGCTAGAGACTAGTAGCAAAGACTGATGGATGCATCAGAGGTTGTCGTACTTTCTATCTAGGATGGCACGTGTCCAACCACTTGATCTAGGATCAAGGCTAGTGAGGTTTCGAACCTCCTATTGACTTTGGGTTAGATAAACCAACTTCGGGTTGGTATGTGACTCTTTGAGTCCATGTGAGATTTCGGACCTCCAACGACTTCGAGTCAATGAGACTAACTTCGAGTTAGTATATGTGATTCTTTGAGTCCAAGTGAGGTTTCGGACCTCCTACTGACTTCGGGTCAGATAAACCAACTTCGGGTTGGTATGAGACTCTTTGTGAGTCCTCATAGAGGTTTTGAACCTCGCGTCTGAATCATCGACGAGAATGATGTCTTTGTGGCTCGACCCACTTCGTTCCGAAATAAGGAAGCCAGCGAAAGCAAGTTCTGACGAGGATGACGCACGATGTTGAGAGTTGCATGGTGGATGGAGTTCTCCCTAGTTGAGAGGGAGTGTTAAAATTGGACAAACTAGGTTCAAACTCCATGTTTTGATGCTCGGATAGAAGATACCAATATTTTTATTGGTTCTTCTTTACGAGAGGTGCAAGATCGATCTAAAGATCATCTTGATTCGATAGAAGCGTAACATTTATATTGAATTTATTTTCTAATATATTCAAATATGTGCAGGTCGGCTTTAAGGTTTTGTACCCCAATAAATGTGTTACACACCCTCAATGATGGATATAAATAAAGTCAACGTTCGAGGACATTTCACTCATCTCCTCATCACACATATTTCTCTCTCCACTTCTGATTGGTTCGAGCTACTTGGAGGCAAATTTGCGGTTCACACATGGGAGAAGGATGACATTTTCTCACTGGGCAGACTAGAGGGTTTCCACCTGCAAGTTTGACCAACTGTGTGACTTTGCAGTCAAACATAGTCAAAAGGAGCTGGACTTTGGCATAGGCTGTGATTTCTCACAGCTGCAGCACATTTTGGCATAGAATCCGAGGTCAAGGTCTCAAAGGTTGACCATAGACCGATGTCGCGATTGACTTTTACTTGTTGTTGTCTATGTTGACTTTTCAGATGCGCATTGACTTTTTGGGTAGACTTTTGAGTTGACCGTTAGCACGATCTCGAGGGTTGTGTGACATTGCTGGTTAGCTGGCCAATTGAGACTTCGTTGGTTGAAGCATCCTGTTGACTGCTGTAACACACCAACACACTTAATTGTTTCTGGCTTGTCTTCTGTCGATCTACTAGTATGTTCTATCAGCATTTTACTTAATGATTTATGTGATTGTTGTCTAGTATTGAAGAGAAAGTAAAGTTGCATCAAGCATAGAACATCTACATAAATTTACATTGGAGCTCGAAGCAACAGACTATATAGATTGCAGCTCAAGTCTCCAATGGCACTGATAGGCAACAATCTTAAAGGCAAAAAAAATCTAAATGAACTATGGCACAGACGAATGGGACACTTACACCATGGAGCACTAAGGATGCTCATAGAGACTGTTACAGGAGGTCCAGTCCTCATTATTGATCATGATGATGTATGCATAGGATGCGTACTAGGGAAGTACGCTAAGGCAACTTTTCCCAGAAGTGACAGCAGAGCAAAAGATGTAATGGGATTGATACACTCAGATATTTGTGGCCCAATGTCCACAAGAGCTCTTAGTAGTGGCGAATACTTTGTCACCTTTATTGATGATCACTCTAGAAAAACCTGGATCTACTTCTTAAAGACCAGGGATGAGGTCTTTGATCGGTTCAGAGAGTTAAAGGCTCTCGGGGAGAACATGACAGGGAAAAAGATAAAGGTATTGCATTCTGATAATGGTGGAGAGTATACGAACAAAGACTTCACAAATTTCTACGCAAATGAGGATATCAAAAGAGAGTGGACAACTCCATATAATCCACTGCAGAATGGAGTAGTGGAGGGGAA
The DNA here is from genome assembly GCA_034641835.2 of Pinus albicaulis. Lineage (NCBI taxonomy): Eukaryota > Viridiplantae > Streptophyta > Pinopsida > Pinales > Pinaceae > Pinus > Pinus albicaulis. The sequence goes on from CM076580.1 coordinate 1,246,546,537, forward strand.
AGATAGAACTATTGTTGGGGTGGCAAAGGCTATGTTATATGACCAGGGCTTTCCTAGATTCTTAGGGGCAGAGGCATGCAACACAACGGTGTATATTCAGAATAGAACCCCTCACAGAGCATTGGGGAAGAAAACACCTGAAGGATTCTTCACAGGGAGAAAGTCAGAAGTGAGTCATCTCAGGATATTCGATAGTTTGGCATATTGTCACATTCCAGACGAGAAGCATAGTAAACTGGATTAGACTGCAGAAAAGGGGTATCTCGTAGGATATAGCGAGACCTCAAAAGCATACAAAATCTACATTCCTAGCAGCAAGAAAATTGTAGTAAGATGAGATGCAAAGTTCATGGAAGATAGAGCTTTCAGGAAATCTCGTGAGATGCTAGTAGAAGATTAGTCAGTGGATGTTCCATTAGTCCAACAGCAGCAAGGGCGGCAGGGAGGATAGGCAGGAGGATCGAGTACAATGACCAGTACCAGCATTTCCTCAGGAGGAGGAGATTCTGGCAGTTCTCGGCAGATGGAATAGTAGGAATATGAGTAGGATTTGAGGGAGCCTCCTATCACTACTGGTAGAACCAGTAGGGAAGTACGATAGACACTGAGGGACACAAAGGAGTTTTTTGGAGCTCCCAAAATCGACAAAAGGAAGTGTAGGGAACTTGATAGGTACCAAGCCTTGGTTGCAAAGGTTAAAGAACCTTTCAGTTATCAAGAAGTCGTACAGCACCAAGTATGGGTGGATGCCATGGTGTAGTGGTACCTAGACCTAAGGATAGATCAGTTGTAGGATTAAGGTGGATCTACAAGATCAAGTATGTAACGACCCATTCCCCTGTTATACCCAAAACAATATTAGCGTGTGAACGATATAGGCATTTGATAGCTACACCTGCCTATACCGTCCACATCGCACTAGTACGCCCACCTAATATCAAGATTACAAAGGTTGGGGACTTAATATTAAGATTTCGGATCTATATATATATATATATATATATATATATATATATATATTACGATCATCTAAGTATAAAATCTTATGAAACAAGGTAATAAAAGAAATGAAATAATAAAGTTAAAATCTTTAAGTTAATAAATCTTTAAGATAAAGATGAGTATGCAATATTAAAGAATTATATAAAAAGTACTTAAATAAAATCCCACCTTTATAAATGTGTATACATACGCACATTAATGGGGATCACCCACCATAACAAAATTTAAGGTAAACATAACGTTGGATAAAGCCTCGAGAAGTTTGAGGCGGTGGAGGAAGATTGTTTAGATTATATTCATATCCAAACATAATGAAAAGCATACCACCATAAATGCATAAAATATCATCATTAATAAGGATAAGGCTTCGGGAAGATAGAGGCGGTGGAAGGAGATTATTTAAAGGAGGTGGTATGGAGGAGAAGGGGGGAATGTTTTTCCTTGGAGGAGAAGAAATGGTTTCTGCTGAAAGGAGGAGGAAGGAAATGCCGGCTTGCAGTGTTGGGAGGAGTCTCTTGTTCTTGGAAATCTGGGCACGGGGGACAGAGGGGACATCCTCTGGGTCTGGGATTAGTCCCGGATTTGGCTGGGAGGATTCGATTGCCCCAGTAATCTGTTCTGTGTTCTGTTCACGATATCACCAGCTAATCTTCAGCCGCTTCAGGATTCATAAGTTTGTGCAGATTTTCAGGTATTCTTCTACATATAGTTTAATTATGCAAGCTGAAATTTCAATTTATATCCTTTCAATGTCTTATTAGATCTGTTTTACTTAAACAAAAGTTCAAATAGGTAAAAATTCTAGAACTCTGGGCGCAGGGTTATTACAAAGTACGCTGCAGATGGCAGTGTAGAGAAGTATAAGGCTAGGTTCATGGAAAATGGGTATGCACAGAAGGAAGGAATAGACTATGAGGAGACCTTCGCCCCTGTAGCCAGATATACCTCTATCAGATCTGTTATATCCCTAGCAGCTCATATGGGATGGGAGATTCACCAAATGGATGTCAAGACAACATTCTTAAATGGGGCGATAGAAGAGGAGGTGTATATAGAACAGCCTGACGGTTTCGACACTCATGAGAAGAGAACTCATGTATGCAGATTGAAGAAAACCCTATATGGGTTTAAGTAGGCACCCAAAGCATGGTATGGTTGGATTGATAGTTACTTGCAGCAATTGGGATTCATCAAGAGTGATACAGATCCCAATCTCTACTATCTAATGGTGGAGAATGAGCCCCTCATTCTGGTATTATACGTAGATGGTTTATTTCTTACAGGATCATCTAGGCTTATAAAGGACTGCAGGAATAATCTTGAAGCAGAATTCAACATGTAGGATATGGGGTTGATACATTATTTTCTAGGGTTGGAATTTTGGCAGAAAATGGGGAGATCTTCCTTGGGCAAGGAAGATATGCTACAGAAATTCCGAAGAGATTCAGAATGCAGGGTTGTCGACCCAGGCGACGCCTATGATCACCAACTGGAAGAAAATAGATGCATCAGGAAACAGGGAAGTAGACCCCACCTTGTACAGACAACTCATTGTGTCACTCATGTATCTGGTCAACACTAGGCCAGACATTTGTCTCGCTGTCAACACCCTTAGTTAGTTCATGGTGGAATCGAAAAGGGTACATTGTGCAGCAGCTAGGCACATTCTCAGATATGTGTGTGGAACAGTCGGATATGGGTTGAAATACACCCGAGGAGATGATATCAAATTGAGTGGATTCACAGATGCAGATTGGGCAAATAGTTCAGCAGATCGAAAAAGTACCTCTGGGTACTGCTTTAGCATTAGATCGGGAATGATCTCTTGGTGCAGCAGGAAGAAAAAGTCGGTAGCTCTGAGCTCAACAGAAGCAGAGTATATGCCATGTTGGAAATGTTGTCATTGATGGCAAAGGAGCAGAACCTGAACCAGCACTAAGGCAAAGTAGAAGACAGGTAGCAGAGGCAACAAAGTAACAGAGAGGCAGCTCAGACACCAGGAAGTAGTAGAGACAAAAGAGGCAGCTCAGACACTAGGAACAACATCAGTCAAGGAGCAAAGGAAGCAGTGAATTGAAGCACAGACCTGTTGAGGGCTGTGTAGAGTTGTAGGAGAGATCTGCAGAGAATAGGTTGCAGAAGGGCCAATTGTTGCGCCTTTAATGATTGACTGGCGTGGGGAATTGTGTGATAAAACCCTGTGTTATAGTAATGTCAGTGTGTTGATTCATTGTGAGAAGCAACATAAAGGTTGCCCATATAACATGATGAGAGTCCCTGGTTGGAACCACGAAGGAGGATTATTTAGTTGATAATGACAATCGAAGGCTGAAGGGGTCGAAGGCAGGTTTGGCTTTACGGTGAGATCGAGCCCTGACATGAAATTAGAAACGCAGAGTTGAATGAAGCCTACGCGGAATGATGCTTCAGTCGCAAAGCGATGAAGGAAACAAAATGAAAGGTGGAGCTATGTATCAAAGGGAGAAGAACCGAAACGAGAAGTTATAAATCAAATAAATGAAATGTTGATAGTACGTGGGACAGAACCTTGAGTTAATAAGTGGAACCCTGATCAATGAACAGTGAAGGTGGGTTCAGGATCAAAACAAGCAGTATCGCGTGAGTTTGGAGGTGGTAAGTGGTTTCACCTTTTTGAACGCGATATGGGTCTTCATTCGACGCGTGGCAATAAGTGGTATTTGAATACCATTTACATCGCGTAATTTTGGAGGATTAATCCACGGAGGAAGAAAAAACGCGATATGAGCTATAGTCGTTCGATCTGGAGCAGAGGAAATCCAACGGTCGCTGTATCGCGCAATGGACGAAGATTAGTGGCAAGGTACGTTATATGTTGCTGTGGGCCCGGGACATTTCTTTTAACCTATGGGCATTTGTAATTGTGGAACGCTTGAATATTGTGGGCCGTGAAATTTCATTTCAAAGGTGATTGAATACGATGGTGAAATACAGTTATAATGTTACACTGAAGACATAGTATATATTAATACAGCATGGATAAAGGTGGGCCCGAAGACGTCGTATGTGTTCTCACTGGGGTTAAAGCCAAGTCAAGACTCTGTTATAATGGTTCTTAACGTTTGTTGAAATCGGCTATAATGTATTGATATATATATAAAGACGAACCCTATATAATGAATTTGTATGCGGGTGAATAGAGTTGTGGGCCCAAAAGACCCTGTTGATATATGCAACAACGTGTTGGTTTAACAAAGTCGACCAGTGAACTTAAACCAAAGATTAATACACTATGGGGCCATATCAATTATGTTGATATTCGAACTTAAACCTAATGTTGTTGATAGAGTATGAAAGAGCATTGTCTATGCGTAGTGGGGTCCACAGTAAATCATCGCATCGGCGAAGAACAAAATATGCAGAGAGATGAACAAATTGAAAATTGCGATTGCGATTGAGCGACTAAATGTCAGCCGTCGGATTTGATGAAGGATGGACGGCGGATTTGTGAATCACTTGATAGCTAGTGGGACCCTTTGTTAATTGCACCAAACTGTTGGAGGATGCGATTGCGATATTGCGATCGCGATAAAGAATGCGGACCCGATATGTTATAAACGGTGATTTTGTGTGGTTGAGTTCCGGCTTTAAGGGCAACAAAGTGGGCCTGAGGTTTATAAGTTTAATGGGTGTTGATGAAGTCTAAGGCTTATTGATTGCTTCGTAAACATTCGAATGGAGAACGTAATGTATGTTGACATATATTATGATTGGAATGTGTTGGCGGAGTTATTAACCAAAGCTGAAGAGTAAAAGGAAAGTAAAGCGGCAAATATATATATATGAAACAATATATATATATATATATATATATCTGTGAATAGTGAACCATCGCATCGGAGTAAAACAGAGCAGTGGCACATACCATTGAAAGTTGCGATTGTGATTAATCGCATCGGAACCATCGCATCAGAGTAAAGGCAAAACAGCAGAACATGTTAATGAAGTTTGCGATTGCGATCAATCGCATCGGAACCATCGCAAGAGGAGTAATCGCAATTGGAAATCTTTGGATGAGGCTCATTGCAACGGAGAATAAGAAAAGCTCGGCTAGTGGGCCCGAAAGGGTGTTGTCTATGTTAAAAGGAGCCTCTGCATATAGATTAAAAATCTGGGTTGTTTTAACTAAGGGTGAAGATTATATTGGATATAATATATGTTGTCGGGCCACATTACAACTTGAGGTTAATCCAAAGTCCAAACACGTTCAGAATTCTATAAAGTGCACATACACGGAAAACAGGAGAATATGCGGAACAATTACACAATTGCAGTGAACAGGTGAATATGCACAGGAATGCAAATGTGGTTTTGACAGGTGTACATGCAAAGGTGCACAAAGTTGCAGTGAACAGGAGAGCATGCAGAAACAGAAAAAGACAGAGACAGCAGCAGAAAAGACAAACACACAGTGATCCAAAAAACTGAATGGGTTGATTTGTAATCCATATTGTAACTGAATGTAAATGTTTTTAATTGGTTTTATATTGTTTGTGATGCATTGGCAAGTCTCCGTAGGAAAACAAAACTCCACTATAAAACTGAAATTTGTACAAATTGCTATATTTTTCTAAGTGAGCTGGACAAAGAAATGAGAATGCAGAAGGCAAAGAGTCAGGGCCATTCACTTCGAATTACCTGTGGAATACAAACAGTCATAAGGAAATCTCTATAAAGGATATCACCTTGATATGCATAGAGGGTTAGAGAGGAGGTTAGAGAATGAGGAATTGAGGCAGAGAAGATAAGAAGAAGGAGGAGCAGAACGAGATGCTATGAAAAGTTAGAGAATGCAGAAATGAAGCAGTGAGGCAGAGAAGAAGGAGGAGCTGAAAGAGAATCTGAGAAGATGCAGAGATGATTCAAGGCAGATATGAAGGCTGGTGCACAGCAGAAAAGAAGGAACAGAACAGACTTGATATCTAAGGTAAATCAGCAAGTGTTTTCTTTTGAAAGAGTAAGGAAGTTGGAGCTTCCCTATCAAGTTGTAGCTTGATAGATGTCGATTATGGTAGTAGGATGGGAGCCTCTGTGAGTTGGTCAATAGATGGGAATTGGTGCTTCCACATCAAGTTGTGGCTTGATAAAATGTCAGTTGTAGCTGACTGAGGTTGGAACCTCCTGTAGTTTGGTGCCTGCAGAAAATTGATGGGAGTTGGAGCTTCCTTGCAAGTTGTAGCTTGCAGAATTGAGGTTGGAGCCTCCTGTAGGTTGGTGCCTACAGAAAATCAGTGGTGAGAGGGAGTTGGAGCTTGCCTTTGCATCACAACAATAATAAGATGTGGTTTTCTCCTTTTATGGGTTTCCACTTATATCTGGTGTCTCTATGCATGATGTTTATGTGTTGATATGGTTTATCCCATCTGCTTAATACTTGCTGCTCTCATATTAAGTCTGTTGTTACGTTATATTAATACTTGTTGCTCACATTCTAAGATTACTCACATATTAAGTTGAACATGAAATGAAGGTGTAAATAAGTTTTAAAAGTCCATGACTGTGTTAAACTGATTCACCCCCCCCCCCCCTTTCTCAGTTTAACTAAGGGTTCAACATGCCAGCCAGCACAGCAACGTGCAAATCTATATGGCTTAGGAAGCTGCTTGTGAGCTTGTTCAGGAAGAGGATGGAAGCGACCAATGTTTTCTTTGATAAACAGAGTCGCATCAAACTCTTTGAGAATCTAGTATTTCATGGTCGGTCGAAACACATAGATATTAGATATCAATTTATCATAGACTGTGTTCAGCGTGGGGTAGTACAACTGCAGTATGTCCCCACAGGAGATCAAGTAGCAAACGTACTCACAAAGGCTCTAGGAAGAGCTAAGTTCATTCAGTTCTGGGAGCAGATGGGTATGGTAGAGAAATTGTTTCAGTAGCAGAAATAGATGGGTCCTCAGTTGCAGCAACTGCATAGATGCAGCAACGCAGTAGTTGGTGGACAACAGTGTCAAACATCAGTAACGCGGAGGGAAATGTTACAGAGTCAGGGTGATGTTTCAACAGGTTGCATTACTAGAGCACATTCCTCGCTAAGAGGGAGTGTTGATTACTGGTAGTATCGAATGTGCTCTAAGTTTCAAATTTTGCAAGGAGGCTTAGACACATTTATTCCAAAATACCCAAAAAGTGTTTTGGGAAATTCCACCCGGATGAAGTTTTATTAAAATAATTAATTCTTTTTAATGGCAACTTAAGTCTAAACTTAGGGAATTAAAATAATTAAAGTGTATTAATAGAACTGGGTGTGAATCTTCTAGAAAAAAACAAAGATCAAGTCAAGTTAATCTTAGCCCTTGATTATGTTTTAATCTGGACTGTTGATTTCTCAACAATAAGATTATAAGAAGGACTTCGATGGGCATTTGGAAATATACCAAGAAGATACTCAGTTGCTCGAGCAGATCAATTTTCTCACTGGCTAAAGTTCGGCAAGAGAAAATCGAATTAGAGGGAGAGTTGCAGGTTGGAGAGAGTGGGTATCAGCAAGAGTCGGGAGTGCAGGATCAGACCAGAGAAAGAAGCACAGAGGAGGGACAACGCAGAGGTTGTGATGTTGGGATTGCGTAGAAGGTGACGTAGTGAGGCTGTAGGGCCTCTCCAAGGTCAAAATTTCACTGTGAAGCATGGGAAAAATTGTTTGTAAAATTTCTCACAGAAAGTCCTCTTCTATTCTGCTAGTTGTATTCTGTACATGAGATTTTGCTGAAGAATAATAAAGAAACCCTCATCTGTTGCACTGATTTTCCCACATTGGGTTTTTGCGGGGACAATTGTCCAAAAATAATTGTCATTGTAATTGTACTTGTGCTAGCATTTTTCCTTGCATTTACTTTCCATGGTATTTTAATTGTGAAGGCTGCAGTAGAATTTATTTCGATATTTACTATGTAATACCGTAAAAAACTTATTTTTGAATTAATAAGTAGAATAAATAATATCAGTTACAGCAGTTGGGGTTTTATTTTAGAATTTTCACACCTAAGAGATATTCTAGGCTTAAAGGTAAGAAGTGACACAAAAGTTTCCAATGGAAATACTCAATTTAGTTACAAGGCTCCAACTATGAAGAGGAGGCAATTCACTTTTCTTGAAGAAGCCAAACTAGTGCAACACAAGATCTACAGTTTTATTGATAGGTTGAGAGTTGGGATGGCAAAAGGTCAAGATGCCAAGAAAGGTTTACCGTAATGTGTTTCAACAAGGTTATGGCACATGAAACGCTCAAGTTGAAGCTAAAACCAAACTAGGGTTTCACATTGGGGTAATCAACTAGGGCAAGAGAAATTATGGATGAAATTGCGACGAATGCCCACCAAAGTAGAATTATTTTGTGCCAACCACCCAATCCTAGGCGTTTAGACTTTCCAAGACCTAAAGTCATCTTCCCTAGTTAATTTGCACTATGCCCTAGTTGGTCACTTGGCCTTAGGATGGCCAAATTAGGTAAGGGAGAGAAAAGAAAAAAATTTATGGATGAAAATTGACTTGATCCCAACAAAGGATGGCCAGTGTCTAGTCCTAGGGTTTATGGAGTCTATGGCTTCTTTAGGTTGGCCAGAGATTGTAGAGTAAGGATATTTTGATGCCTTAGCACCAAAACCCTAACTATTACCTTTGTGGGCAGTCAAAAATCACTTGGGAGAGCTAATGTAAGATCACAAAGGGGATTGCAACATCATACAATGAGTAATGCATACAATAATGACTTAGGTTCCATAAAATTGATATTCAACAAAATTCGGGCACAATATTATTATATTTATCCTAGATCACCAATGTATTCCTTACATTAGACATGAAATCAGAAATTTTCAATATAAAGGCACTTACAAGGAAATATGCATGTACAATCCAATCATCAATCCAAGGAAACTTCTCCAAAGACAAAATTTGCTCCATAGATCACATCTCTCCAATAGGAAAAGAAGTCCAAATTATCAATTAGAGAGGTCGAATTCACAAGTGATAATGATGAGAATGAAAGGAGTCATCTCCTCTATTTATATGAGGATAAGTTTTAATTTGCCTAAAAGCCCCTAAAAGACAAGTAAAATCACAATAGAACCTTGGGTTACAAGCCAAGCCAACTAGCTTCATCATAAATGCAAATGAAAGCCCACACATGTGAGTTGTGAGCCCTCATAAGGTCGATTTCATTCATCAAGTGAGCTCCATATGGCATGCATTGAGGCTTTTGAGTGTCAAAGGTGGTGTAGAAGCCTCCAAAAATCATCCTCTGAGGGTTGGGCTTCATATCTCTATTAATATCCCTATGTGGACCCCAAAATCTAGTTTGGGGTACCAAAGGTGGCCTCCTAGGTATCCAATTGCTCAAAATGTCCATCTTTGCTCCATCGTTGAGGGTTTTCCAAGTGCTACTAGTGCTCCCATGTCTCAGAAGGTGATACCATCCTCATCTAGGCCCTACATTAGCCGCCACTTTTCAGAACTTGGTGCTAAGGCTGAGTTGGGGGCATACTGGTCCAGGTGTATCATCCTGAAGAATCATCAAATGTGATGCAAAGTGGCAGAACATCCTAGGTGCAGGAGGTGTCGAGGGCTAAGTGTGATGTGTTGTTACTGCTCGGAGACCTAGGGCTCTCAACGCTTCGCCTATGGGAACAATTTGCTTCTCAATTGCCTTAGGTACTTGTGGGTAAGGTACCCAAAGCCTGGGATGCTAAACCACTTGACAATCACAACATAAAGTCTAGTGAAAGCAACCAACCATTAGGTACAATAATCACTATTGTATCTAAGTGAACCAAGCTTGAAAGTAATGGGCTATTTAACACTTCAAATAAGACTTCCCTTCTAAAATTACGGCTTTGAACTCAAAATGGTGTTTCCTCTCTAGTAAGGGGTGGCTAAAGGACTGTTGAAATGTGTAACTAGGTTCGGTCTTCATCATGTCTAGTGTAATCATTATTTTATGTATTTGATGAAAAGAGAAAAATATATTTTATTAGTATTATTTTGAAGCATGGGTTTCATGTAGAAATTATACAAACAATATGTATATCAATGGATTCAATCCGATCATGCAATCTACTAAAGCAAGATACTGAATCCTTCTACAAATCAATTGCGGAAAATAAACACAATCGCTAATCACAAGAAGTAAAGAAAGAAGCAAATCAAACCGCAACACAGATATTTTCCCGGGGAAATCTTGCTGCTCAAAACCCCTCTATCTTCTATTGTATATTCACCAAGGAATCATGAAATAATTACAATGCACTCTTCTCACAAGAGTCTCCTGCACTCTCGCAACTGTCTCACACTGATCTGGACAAAATCGACCAACACTTAGCCAATTTCCTGCCTCTAATCACCCTTCCTTGCTTGCACAATTCATGTGGAATGCAATCCCTTATTTAGCCTTCCAAAACTGCGCAATGTTCATGGGCAATCCTATGGTTGTCTTACTGCATGCGGGCAACCTACTAATGATACAACTGATAGTTAACATCCCTTTAATCTTTGTCTCAACTAAGTCTCCACTGGAACTAACATGCATGCAGCTATTAATCGTAAATCATCAGTTGCATGGCAGATCACTGCATGTGAATTAAATCTGATTTAATTCCCTTGATCTCTCACTAGTGCAACAAACAGTTACAACTAGTTTAACTGATTTTAACTCAATAAATTGAGTTAACTGATTTCTTGTGCATTAAACTATTGCACTAACTGCATCTCGAACTCCATAACTAATAGAATCACTCTGCATGCCTCACTAACCACCCTCAAATCGAAATTCATAAGCTAATTGAGTTTATCACACTCAGTTAACTATTACAAGTGATTATGAAATAAGATTACATTTTGTTGTCCAATTTAATTAAGGGAAAATTAAATTAGACACACATTTCTTTTTGACTTTTCAACACTCCCTCTCAACAAGAAAGGGATTATCTGCCACCCCGATCCTACCTCTATGGTATTCGAATTTTCTCCTGGCGAGCGCCTTCGTCAGAATATCTGCATCTTGATCTTTCGTGGAAATGTACTGAAGTAACATAATGCGCCTCTGAACACAATCTCTGAGATGGTGGTATCGGATGTCTATGTGCTTGGACCTATCATGGAATACCGGATTAACCAAGAGTTTAATGCAACTCTGGTTATCACAATGTATCACTGTTGGATCCATCTGAGAACCAAACAAACCAACCAGAATCTTCCTCATCCAGATGGCCTCACATGCAGCCTAATTTGCTGCCATGTACTTTGCCTCGGCGAAACTGAGTGCCACAGATCTCTGCTTCCTGCTGTACCAAGACACTGTTGTCGATCCTATGCTGAAGATCCCTCCTAATGTGCTCTTTCTGTCTGATGGACTGCCTGTCCAAATTGCATCGATGAAGCCTTGAAACTTCACTCCTCACGAACGATCCTATCTTACATAATCCATACTCGTAGTGCCTCTGAAGATATCTCTAAGACATGCTTCCCGCCTTCCAAAAAGAGCTTTTGGTCGGCTTAACGATAACTTGACTTAGTTGGTTAACTCGTGTAGCAATGTCTAGTCTGGTATTCAATGCTATTAACAAGAACCAAGAATGCATCATAAACAAAGATACCCAACACTTCACCCTGGCAGCATCCTCCCTTCCTCCGCTTCCAGAGAGTCTTCATGGTTGCCACCGTCTATGTGAAACTTACCCTGAATCTCTTTGGCATACTTACCTTTAGAAACAAATAACTCACCATCCCGCTAACATATTTCCAAACCAAGGAAATAGTGAAGGAGTCCTATGTCCTTCACTTCAAACTCCATTGCAAGATCCTCCTTGCAAGAAGTTATCAGCTGCTCATCGCCTGCCAAAATTAGATCATCAACATAAAGTATGATAATCAAGAGCTTACCATCAACCACAATCTAGTATAGGTTCGCATCAGCCTCACTTTTGGTGAAGGCCAACTCGGTGAAATAGTTGTCAATCCAAGTGTACCAAGCACGAGGTGCTTGCTTCAGCCCATACAGTGCTCTCTTGAGTTTTCACACATGCGACTCACTGTCAAAGATCTCAAAACCTTCTAGCTACTCTATGTACACTTCTTCCACAATAACTCCATTGAGAAACGTAGTGTTCACATCCATCTGATGTATCTACCACCCTATCTGTGCTGAGAGTGCAAGGATAGATCTAATCGATGAGTATGTCGCAACCGGTGCGAAAGTCTCCTCATAGTCAATCCCCTCAACTTGTGAGAATCCCCGGGCTCCAAATCTAGACTTGTACTTCTCCACACTCCCATCTGCCGCCTGCTTCACCTTATAGACCCATCTAGTTCCAAGCACTGATTTTCCGACTGGTCTTGGGACAACTTCCCATGCACTGTTCTTGACGATGGAGTCATACTCCTCAACCTAAATTGGTTGTTTCACTGCTTCCTCAAAGGAGGATGGTTCCGTCACAATACACTTGCTCATAAGAGCCATGTATCCAGTAAACCTGTCTGGAGACTGTCTCTGTCTGCGCAGTGAAATAGGTGCTCCTACATGTTCTTTCGCAACAAGTCTCAATCTATCAGCTTCCGTGGTGCCTTCAACCATTTCTGGTGGATGGCTCTGCATGAGTGTTCTCTGCCACTCCATGATCCTCCGCATGTGGCTGCTCCACATCTTGAGGTTCATTCTTTGGAACCAAGGGTTCCTCATCTGCATGCAAACCCAGCTCCCTCTCAAGGGACAATCACATGGCTTTCTCCTCATTAAATTTTATATCTCATCTCACAACAGTCATCTTGTTGTTTGGTAAATACATTTGATAGTTGTGAGGAGTATTAGTGTACCCCACAAATATCCCAATCTCAGTTTTTGGTTATATCTTCTTCCTGGAATCTCTCGTCATATGGAAATTGACAAATGAGCCAAAAATTTTAAAATATGAAACATCACGTTTCTAATAGAAAAATCCTCCTATGGTGTACTCATGCCAAGTATCCGATGAGGACTACGGTTTTGCACAAATATCATTGTGTTTCATGCCTGTGCCCACAGATGCAATGGTAGGCCTTGATCATGCAACATTGCTCATGTTGCACCCACAATTGTTTTGTAGCTTTCTTTCATGACCCCATTCTATTGTGGGTTATGAGGCAATCTAACCCTCCTCTCCTAATTCTCTTGCTGTGTTCTGTTTCATTGGAGATGTACTCACCACCATTGTCACTCCTAAGAGCCTTCATATTATTCCCCGTGTTTTTATCCACAAGTGCTTTGAACTCACAAAATTTTGAGAACGTCTCATCTTTCTTCTGCATGAAGTAGATCCAACACTTTCTAGAAAAATCATCAACAAAGATCATATAATACTTGCGCTTTTTTGTCCAAGCTGTAAAGAATGGTACACACACATTTAAGTGAACTCTCTCAAGGATTTCTGAAGCTCGATTCTCCTTCTCGTGAAAAGTTTCCTTTGCATACTTCCCCATAGTACATCCCTTGCATGTGTCTATCTGCGCAAGAGTACCCTTGGGAAACCCTGTAGAAATATTATGCATGACCTTCCATGCTCCGTGGTGTATATGGACCAATCTCCTATGCCATAACTCACACTCATCCCGGCTCACCACTTTTTTTTCCTTACCCATCAATGTTGCACAGCCATGTGCATCAACTTTATAGAGATTATTCACACTAATCCCAATCTTATTGGCTTTTCTTGTGGCTTTGTGTCTAAGGAAATTTTTCCCTTCACTAAAAACCACATCATAGCCTCTGCCCTCCAACATTGCAACTGGAACTAAATTATTTTTCAAGCCTAGTACATACATTACATCTTTTAATAAGAAGGGTTTACTTGACTTTCTCTGGAAGGTAACTCGTGTCAATCTTAGAACGTGACTTGGCCTGGCTATCAATGCCCATTTCGGGACATGGTATCTCTGTAGATCCTTCTCCAAGCTACTGAAAAGTTCTTTGTCTCCCATCATGTGGAAATATGCACCACTATCCAAGTACCACACTAATCCCATCGCACTTGACACCGTGCATGCAATGAGTGAGAAGTCCAACTCAAATTGGGAGGCCAAAGCCTCACCAACTACTCTTCCCGGTTTCTTGTTCTTCTTTGGACAATTATTAGCATAATGTCCATGTTCACACAAGACATCACTGGACATGTCGCGCTTCTTGCCTTCTTTGCCAGACTCAAATTTGGAATAGGATTTCTTTCCCTTCCCCTTCTTCGCCTTACCAGCCAAGGCGCAATTTTCTTCATCATCCGTCTTAGATGAAGATCCATCCTTGGCATTCCGCCTGAATTCTTCTTGCACCAAATCCGACCAAAGTCATTCTCAATCTAGCAACTTCTCCCTCCCATTGACAAAGTCCTGATAACTATGCCAACTCTTGGGAAGGCCTTGAAGAGCTAGGCTCACCATGTCATCATCCGCGACAGTGATTCCGACACTCCCAAGCTCATCTCGACATTGGACAAACTTGGTTAAATATTTCGGAATAGTGTTGCCTTTCTCCATTTTGATTTTCCCGAGCTTGTCCTTCAGTGCCCATTTTATGTGGTCACTGCTACTCTGAAACAAATCTATCAAAGCCTTCCACATTGCATATGGAGTCGCTTTGCCATGGAGACTTGAGACAATGTGGTCTCTTACTCCCTCCAATAAGATCCTCCTCGCCTTTGCAACCTTCTTTTGTGAAACATCAAGAAGAGCGGCATCTGCTGCAGTGGGTTTTGGAATTTCATTATCAATGAATTCTTTCAACCCGTTGTCCTCTAGAACTGCCTCCATCCTGTGTTTCCACACAATATAATTGGAACTTCCCTCGAGTACATACTCCAATCTCAAGCCATTGAAAGCCATCTTGACCCTAATCTGACTATCGCACCAAAGAATACTTTTGCAAATTCGAATGCCATTTAGTCACAAACTCAATTTCTTCTCCACTATAGTGATTTCCTGCGCTCTAATACCATGTAGAAATTATACAAACAATATGTATATCAATGGATTCAATTCAATCATGCGATCTACTAAAGAAAAATACTGAATCCTTCTACAAATCAATTGCGGTAAATAAACAAGATCACCAATCATAACAAGTAAAGAAAAAAGCAAATCAAACCACAACACAGATATTTTCCCAGGGAAAGCTCGCTGCTCAAAACCCCTCTATCTTCTATTGTATATACACCAAGGAATCATGAAACAATTACAATGCACTCTTCTCACAAGAGTCTCTTGCACTCTCACAACTGTCTCAAACTGATCCGGACAAAATCGACCAACAGTTAGCCAATTTCGTGCCTCTAATCAGCTTGCCTTGCTTGCGTAATTCATGTGGAATGCAATCCCTATTCTTTAGGAAATTCAACCTTCCAAAACTGTGCAATGCTCATGGGCAATACTATGGTTGTCTTACTGCATGCGGGCAGCCTACTAATGATACAACTGATAGTTAACATCCCTTTAACCTTTGTCTCAACTGGGTCTCCACTGGAACTAACATGCATGCAACTACTCATAGTAAATCATCAGTTGCATGGCAGATCACTGCATGTGAATTAAATCTGATTCAATTCACTTGATCTCTCACTAGTTCAACAAACAATTACAACTAGTTCAACTGATTTAAACTCAATAAATTGAGTTAATTGATTTCTCATGCATTAAACTAAT
This sequence comes from Pinus albicaulis, assembly GCA_034641835.2. Taxonomy (NCBI): domain Eukaryota; kingdom Viridiplantae; phylum Streptophyta; class Pinopsida; order Pinales; family Pinaceae; genus Pinus; species Pinus albicaulis. Next base: position 1,246,562,235 of record CM076580.1, read on the forward strand.
GCACTAACTGCAACTCGAACTCCATAACTAATAGAATCACTCTGCATGCCTCACCAACCACCCTCAACTCGAAATTCATGAGCTAACTGAGTTTTATCACACTCAGTTAACTATTACAAGTGATTATGAAATAAGATTACATTTTGTTGTCCAATTTAATTAAGGGAAAATTAAATTAGACACATTTCTTTTTGACTTTTCAACACTCCCTCTCAACAAGAAAGGGATTATCTGCCACCCCGATCCTACCTCTATGGTATTCGAATTTTCTCCTGGCGAGCGCCTTCGTCAGAATATCTGCATCTTGATCTTTCGTGGAAATGTACTGAAGTAACATAATGCGCCTCTGAACACAATCTCTGAGATGGTGGTATCGGATGTCTATGTGCTTGGACCTATCATGGAATACCGGATTAACCAAGAGTTTAATGCAACTCTGGTTATCACAATGTATCACTATTGGATCCATCTGAGAACCAAACAAACCAACCAGAATCTTCCTCATCCAGATGGCCTCACTTGCAGCCTAACTTGCTGCCATGTACTTTGCCTCGGCGAAACTGAGTGCCACAGATCTCTGCTTCCTGCTGTACCAAGACACTGTTGTCGATCCTATGCTGAAGATCCCTCCTAATGTGCTCTTTCTGTCTGATGGACTGCCTGTCCAAATTGCATCGATGAAGCCTTGAAACTTCACTTCCTCTGTCCATCTGTACCATAATCCATACTCTGTAGTGCCCCTGAGATATCTCAAGACATGCTTCCCCGCCTTCCAAAAGAGCTTGGTCGGCTTAACCATAACTTGACTTAGTTGGTTAACTGTGTAGCAAATGTCTGGTCTGGTATTCACCAAGTACATCAGTGAACCCACAAGCTGCCTGTAAACAGTAGCATCCACTACCTCACCTGAAGTAGCATCCTCCTTCCTCCAGTTTCCCGGAAGAGGAGTCTTCATGGGTTTACAGCTGTCCATGTGAAACTTACTCAGAATCTCTTTGGCATACTTGCCTTGAGAAACAAATAGCTCACCATCCCGCTGCCATATTTCCAAACCAAGGAAATAGTGAAGGAGTCCCATGTCCTTCATTTCGAATTCTCTTGCAAGATCTTCTTTGCAAGAAGTTATCAGTTGCTCATCACCTGTCAAAATTAGATCATCAACATAAAGTACGATAATCAAGAGCTTACTATCAACCACAATCTAGTACAGGTTCGCATTCGCTTCACTCTTAGTGAAGCCCAACCTGGTGAAATAGTTGTCAATCCTAGTGTACCAAGCACGAGGTGCTTGCTTCAGCCCATACAGTGCTCTCTTGAGTTTTCACACATGCGACTCACTGTCAAAGATCTCAAAACCTTCTAGCTACTCTATGTACACTTCTTCCACAATAACTCCATTGAGAAACGTAGTGTTCACATCCATCTGATGTATCTACCACCCTATCTGTGCTGAGAGTGCAAGGATAGATCTAATCGATGAGTATGTCGCAACCGGTGCGAAAGTCTCCTCATAGTCAATCCCCTCAACTTGTGAGAATCCCCGGGCTCCAAATCTAGACTTGTACTTCTCCACACTCCCATCTGCCGCCTGCTTCACCTTATAGACCCATCTAGTTCCAAGCACTGATTTTCCGACTGGTCTTGGGACAACTTCCCATGCACTGTTCTTGACGATGGAGTCATACTCCTCAACCTAAATTGGTTGTTTCACTGCTTCCTCAAAGGAGGATGGTTCCGTCACAATACACTTGCTCATAAGAGCCATGAATCCAGTAAACCTGTCTGGAGACTGTCTCTGTCTACGCAGTGAAATAGGTGCTCCTACATGTTCTGCCGCAACAAGTCTCAATCTATCAGCTTCCGTGGTGCCTTCAACCATTTCTGGTGGATGGCTCTGCATGAGTGTTTTCTGCCACTCCATGATCCTCCGCATGTGGCTGCTCCACATCTTGAGGTTCATTCTTTGGAACCAAGGGTTCCTCATCTGCATGCAAACCCAGCTCCCTCTCAAGGGACAATCACATGGCTTTCTCCTCATTAAATTTTATATCTCATCTCACAACAGTCATCTTGTTGTTTGGTAAATACATTTGATAGTTGTGAGGAGTATTAGTGTACCCCACAAATATCCCAATCTCAGCTGTTGGTTCGAGCTTCTTCCTGCAATCTTTGGTCACATGGCAATAGACATATGAGCCAAAAATTTAAAATATGAAACATCAGGTTTCTTACTAGAAAAAGCCTCCTCTGGTGTACTCATGCCAAGTATCCAATGAGGACTACAGTTTTGCACAAATACCATTGTGTTGCATGCCTTTGCCCACAGATGCAATGGTAGGCCCTGATCATGCAACATTGCTCGTGCCGCACCCACAATTTTTTTGTTCTTTCTTTCTGCGACCCCATTCTATTGTGGGTTATGAGGTGCAATCAACTCTCTCTGAATTCCTTCTTTGCTACAGAAGTTCTTGAATTCATTGGAGATGTACTCACCACCATTATCGCTCCTAAGAGCCTTCACATGCTTCCCCGTATCTTTTTCCACCAGTGCTTTGAACTCACAAAATTTTGAGAACGTCTGATCTTTCTTCTACATGAAGTAGATCCAACACTTTCTAGAAAACCATCAACAAAGATCACATAATACTTGTGCTTTGTTGTCGAAGCTGTAGAGAATGGTCCACACACATCTAAGTGAACTCTCTCAAGGATTTCTGCTGCTCGGTTCTCCTTCTCTTGAAAAGTGGTCTTTGCATACTTCCCCATGGTACATCCCTTGCATATGTCTATCTGCACAAGAGAACCCTTGGGAAGTCCCATAGAAATTTGTTGCATGACCTTCAAGGCTTCGAGGTGTAGATGGCCCAATCTCCTGTGCCATAACTCACCCTCATCTCGGCTCACCACTTTGTCTTCCTTACACATCAATGTTGCACAACCATCTACATCAATTTTATAGAGATTCTTCACACGAATCATAATCTTCTTGGCTTGTCCTGTGGCTTTGTGTCAAAGGAAAACTTTTCCTTCACTGAAAGCAACATCATAACCTCTATCCTCCAACATTGTGACTGAAATTAAATTCTTTTTCAAGCCTAGTACATACATTACATCTTTTAATAAGAAGGGTTTACTTGATTGTCTCAGGAAGGTAACTGTACCAATCTCGGTAGAACTGTACCGCCCGTCATCACCCATTTCGATATGCATCTGGAGATCCTTCTCCTCGAAGCTACTGAAAAGTTCTTTGTCTCCCGTCATATGGAAAGATGCACCACTATCCAAGTACCACACTAATCCCATCGCACTTGACACCATGCATGCCATGAGCGAGAAGTCCAACTCAAATTGCAAGGGCAAAACCTCATCAGCTACAGATCCTGAAGCCTTCTTGTTCTTCTTCTTTTGTGGACAATTATTAGCATAATGCCCATGCTCATGACAGTGAAAACACTTCACTCTGGACATGTCGCGCTTCTTGCCTTCTTTGCCAGACTCAAATTTGGAATAGGATTTCTTTCCCTTCCCCTTCTTCGCCTTACCAGCCAAGGCGCAATTTTCTTCATCATCCGTCTTAGATGAAGATCCATCCTTGGCATTCCGCCTGAATTCTTCTTGCACCAAATCCGACCAAAGTCATTCTCAATCTAGCAACTTCTCCCTCCCATTGACAAAGTCCTGATAACTATGCCAACTCTTGGGAAGGCCTTGAAGAGCTAGGCTCACCATGTCATCATCCGCGACAGTGATTCCGACACTCCCAAGCTCATCTCGACATTGGACAAACTTGGTTAAATATTTCGGAATAGTGTTGCCTTTCTCCATTTTGATTTTCCCGAGCTTGTCCTTCAGTGCCCATTTTATGTGGTCACTGCTACTCTGAAACAAATCTATCAAAGCCTTCCACATTGCATATGGAGTCGCTTTGCCATGGAGACTTGAGACAATGTGGTCTCTTACTCCCTCCAATAAGATCCTCCTCGCCTTTGCAACCTTCTTTTGTGAAACATCAAGAAGAGCGGCATCTGCTGCAGTGGGTTTTGGAATTTCATTATCAATGAATTCTTTCAACCCGTTGTCCTCTAGAACTGCCTCCATCCTGTGTTTCCACACAATATAATTGGAACTTCCCTCGAGTACATACTCCAATCTCAAGCCATTGAAAGCCATCTTGACCCTAATCCGACTATCGCACCGAAGAATACTTTTGCAAATTCGAATGCCATTTAGTCACAAACTCAATTTCTTCTCCACTATAGTGATTTCCTGCGCTCTAATACCATGTAGAAATTATACAAACAATATGTATATCAATGGATTCAATTCAATCATGCGATCTACTAAAGAAAAATACTGAATCCTTCTACAAATCAATTGCGGTAAATAAACAAGATCACCAATCATAACAAGTAAAGAAAAAAGCAAATCAAACCACAACACAGATATTTTCCCAGGGAAAGCTCGCTGCTCAAAACCCCTCTATCTTCTATTGTATATACACCAAGGAATCATGAAACAATTACAATGCACTCTTCTCACAAGAGTCTCTTGCACTCTCACAACTGTCTCAAACTGATCCGGACAAAATCGACCAACAGTTAGCCAATTTCGTGCCTCTAATCAGCTTGCCTTGCTTGCGCAATTCATGTGGAATGCAATCCCTATTCTTTAGGAAATTCAACCTTCCAAAACTGTGCAATGCTCATGGGCAATACTATGGTTGTCTTACTGCATGCGGGCAGCCTACTAATGATACAACTGATAGTTAACATCCCTTTAACCTTTGTCTCAACTGGGTCTCCACTGGAACTGACATGCATGCAACTACTCATAGTAAATCATCAGTTGCATGGCAGATCACTGCATGTGAATTAAATCTGATTCAATTCACTTGATCTCTCACTAGTTCAACAAACAATTACAACTAGTTCAACTGATTTAAACTCAATAAATTGAGTTAATTGATTTCTCATGCATTAAACTAATGCACTAACTGCAACTCGAACTCCATAACTAATAGAATCACTCTGCATGCCTCACCAACCACCCTCAACTCGAAATTCATGAGCTAACTGAGTTTATCACACTCAGTTAACTATTACAAGTGATTATGAGATAAGATTACATTTTATTGTCCAATTTAATTAAGGGAAATTTAAATTAGACACACATTTCTTGTTGACTTTTCAACATTTCGTGCTCAAGGTCATTTTATTTATAGGTCAAGCACCCATTGACTGCTTCTATGACTTTGTCATAAAGTCTAGGAGTCAATTGAATCATTGTAATATGCAAAACCTCTTTGGGCATCTTGTATTATGTAAAATAAATTTATTTGAGTCATAAAAGATCCTCCAAGACAAGTCAACCTAGCTGCAAAAAGTCGGCCTCATGGAGCCAATTCTTACCCATAGAAAGCCTATATATAAGAAAGAACTCGACCTCATTTGGATACAATGTAAGCAAGTTTGATCTCCAAAAGAATGAAGTTGGAAGACAGAAAGAAAAGGACGAAAATCAAGGATAAGAAGAAGAAAAGCAAGATTGAAGTTTTGGACCTCTCTCTCTCTCTCTCTTGTGTTAGGGTTTCTAAAGTTGTCGGGGAAGTCAAAGTTACAGAAGTTGTTGGGATCGAAGTTATTGGATAAGTTGCTAGGGTCGAATTTTGTTATTGTAAGCTGTGTAAGGAAAGCTCATCAAGAAGGAAGGTTGACTTGGTCTTGGAGGGGCCTTTGTTAAGGGTCTTAGGTCTTGAAATTCGTCATCTGAACATTATATAAGAATAGAAGAATTCTTGTGGGTTTTCCTCTCAAGAGGATAAGTTTTGGCCCTGGCTTACAGCCTACATTTTGTGCCCTCTTGTCTCATTGATCATCATTGTTTGGTAACTGTTTGATGATAAGAACACTAATAATAATCAAGTGAAAGGAGGAGCTAATCAAGTTAAGTAAAAGTACATCACAAGTAGTTATCAAAGAAAAAGAAATCACCTAATCTGGCTACCCCTTGATTTCTCAACAAGGGTGACCCTATTAGGTGTTTCCAACCCCTAAGGGGAAGTAACATTTCCCCAGTCCACCCTTCAATTGATAAGTGTCAGTGAACAATAATGATGGAACGGAGGGGAGAAGCTTCATAGCCAAGTGCCACGATCGAAGGGAGTAACATGATGGGGATCCTAATCCTATGTGTATAGATGTGAGGAGGGAGCAATCGTGGATGCATGAGTTACCAACTCGGCCTTTGTTTGTCCACCCCTCTTGTGCGCCTTCTACTTTTTCTTGATTTTTCTTTGGATTACTGCTCATAGCTCAAAGGTTTAGAGTTTGTATTATATGATGTATAGCAGTTGTATCATCCCTTAATGATGAGGCAACGCATTTCCCATTGGGGTTGGGACACGCAAAGGTTTCTCTTCATGATGTGAAAGAGTAACATGTGCTCAAGAACAGGGTGATGGCTATAATGAGTGAGGTAGAGCTCATACTAGGCCTTTTCCCATGTGCTAATGTGTATGTCCCGACCATCCTTTGCATTTTGATATTCTTTATTTTATTTTGCTTGTGGTCATTATATGCTCTTTCTTGTTCTTTTAGCTGCATCAACCTCCCAAGGCAAAGTTTTGGTCCCTACCCAAGCATGAGAATGTATGGGTGCCAAATCCTAGAGAACAAATGGCCAGTTGAACCCGAAGAATGAATGTGAGATTAGGGCTTGTAATGTAGGGAAAGTGGTAAGTATGGAATGGGGATAAATGGGACTACGCTATCTCAATCAGGGTTTGCCAAGTAGCGCCCCTCCTAAACCCATTGGGCCATTAGGCGAGGTCCCACTAGACTAGGATTGAGGATTAACCTCTTATTCAAGGTGAAGGAACAAGATCACGGTCAAAACCCCTCTTTCTTCCAGGTCACACCATAATCCATGTCAAATGCCCAAATACATATAAGCATAAGCACCAAATTTCAAAATGAATAAGGTACCTTTTGATCGGAAGCCCAACTTCGTCCATGTGCTCCTGCCAGATAGATGAAAAGCATATGACTGATGCAAGTAGCAGAGATACAATGGCATGTCATCATCAGCTAGTGGTGGCTGTTAGGGGCCGCTGGCCGGCTGGATGTGAAGAGATAAAAGAAAAGTTTTCTCCTATAGGATTTACCCATTTTGGTGGGTAACTGACACCAGATTGCAATGGAGCTAAAGAGGGGGATATCAAACTCAGAAACAACTAGAGTCTGGCTCAAAACACAGTGTGTGTTAAGATATGGACCACCCTATAGACTACTACAAATACCTGGTCAGCTGACAACCTCATCCATTCACTGCAGTGGACCAAGCAGTAAACATGATTTCACCAACAGAAACCCATCTATTGAACACAAGACATTCAAATCTTTAAGAGGATCAGAGGAGCTGCATGGAGAAGCGGCAGAGCTTCCTATATCATTTTGCTTTGAAATATATATTAATGCATGTCTCGAGTGTTTCAGGAAGCCACTTTATTATCTTCTGAAATATAGATAAATACTCCATATCAATAATGACTATAAAAGAATGTATGGCTAGTGTTCAGTTCTATCCAAATTGTGATGATAGTACGCCTGTCATCTTTATTCCTAATTTGTATGTCATCTTTATTCCTAATTTGTATGCCAGACATTATGTTACTATTTATGATATGATTTTGAATAATGTGTGCAGGGGCTCTTGCATATTAGTGAATTGAGCACAAAATATGTAGCTCGAGCTGAGGATGTAAGCCCAATTTGAACATATATTCTTTGCAATGTTCTGTATATAATTTCCTTTCCCCTAAATTCCAAATCATTAATGCGAGTAGGCAATGTAATTTGGGATCAAATCTTTGTATATATATGTTTAGACGCGGTATCTAGGGGCCTCTATTTATATCGATTGTGTGCCTATAAGGTAAAATATTGACTTACTCTGACTTAAACAGATTATAAAAGTTGGTGACCGCTTGGATGTCAAACTTATTGAGGTGAGAAAGTTTCATTTGCAATTCTCTATATTTTAGCCAAGTTGACGTCGAACTGTTTGAGGTGAGATTTTTATTTATATCTCAGTTTGAAAATGATGTCTTATTTTGCTCTACCAGATAAATGAACGTGGACAGTTGCGTCTGAGTCGCCGCGCATTGCTCCAAAACGAAAATGATGCAATCTCTAGCAGTAAAGAGTTAGTTACCACTGTCAAGGAGAATAAAACTAAAGAATCAGCTGCCACTGTCAAACAGGTGAAGAGGACCAAAGAATTAGCTACCACTGCCAACCAGCAGAATTTTAGTAAGGAATTAGTTACAACTGACAAGGAAGTTTCATCTCAGATCAACAAAGAGACCATATAATGACTGAAACATGCTTCTCCAGCTCAAGAAATAGTGGAATATGGATATAGATGGAGATTTATGACTAATGTTCTATGCTTCATGGATTTTACAAATCAAATTTCCCAGTAATGGCTCGTAAAATTTCCAGACAGCATATGTGACTAATGAAAACTGGTTCCTGTACTCATACAAGGCCTTAGGTTCTGTTGCTGTTCTATCTTCAAGAATTTGCAGCTTGTATTCAAGAACCAGGTTCAGATAAATTGATATGAAACTCTTATAGTCGAGAGACTTAATGCATACATTTATTTTTTGCTATTGTTTGTCTGACATCTAAAATTTGCAACGAGTTCTGTTTTCTGAGCTCCCACTTACTCATGTGTTCTTTGTTGGCAGATGATGTCTGTTTACATGTTCAAACACTATGAATCTCGCTGCACTAATGGGGAGTAGGGGAATTAATTGCCGCAAGGAGATTATCCAAACTAGGAGTCAATTGTATCAGAATCATTTATTGTTATTTTTTCTGTCATCGATGATTGTTAACAGCATAACTGGGCTGAAGAGAAGAAATGCCCAGCTTGTATTTGTTTCATCAAGCCTAACATGCGAGGTGGAATATTTGTAAAGCATTATTCTCTTGGATAAGCCCCAAAATTGAGTTATTAGTAGAGGATATTTCTTGGAAAGGCACAAAACAAATTTTGACGTGACAGAGAACACCATTTTCAGCATTTTATCTGTAACGAGAATTCCATGCATGTATATTAAGATTTCAGTTTTTTCCTTAAAGATGTTTGCAAGTTCATACCCTGAGAACTTTGAGTTGTTTCTTAAGATATCATAAATTCTTGTGTCATGAGAACGTTAACAGCAACAAGTTGTGTTTGCACTCAAAGCAGAAAACATCTTACCTGAGCCTTTAAACAGAGAGTCTGGAGCAAATATTTTCGACTTAAAATCTCTGGGAAATGTGGATTATCATGTACTTAATCAAACTGGTTAAATCTTAATAATATGCCAGGAGGACCTTGGTTCACTGGTGAGTTCAACAGTATATTTAAATTTTAGCCATCCAAAGAGGGTTTATTTTCATTGTGGTCTGCCCCCGACAATTTGCAAGTCAAAAAAGAATGAGATTGGGTGAGAGTGCTGAGTGATTTCGCAGGCTAGATACCCGTTAACCCCGACACCTGACCCAAGAAAATATATATTTTGCCCATGAAACTTGTTTCACGAAGCAACTTCCACTTAATTAAAACATAATAATTTGATCAAGATATTTCATTTTTGTTCACAGCGTTGCTGATTGAAAAGGAACTCTTTTTAACAAACTGGGTTGTTGTTAAACGGTAAGAGCAGTAACAGTTTCAAGCCACTCAGCAAGGTTCTCATCACCACAAGGCATGCCCTCTGCTGGCCATTGTGCCCTGTGTAAAAGTTTTATTTCAAAGTATCAACCATAAAAATCACTATAATGACAAAACGCAATCTTATATGACTTACATAGTTGATGGAAGGTGCCCGTAAAGGCATATTCTTTCTTTTCATAGTTGATGTATATTGAAGAAAATCTATTTTCATAGTTGATGTATATTGAAGAAAATCTATTTAGTAGTAGTATATAATGACAAAACCCAATCTTATATGACTTACATAGTTGAAGGTGCCTGTAAAGACATTCTTTCTTTTTCATAGTTTATGTATATATCTTTTTGATAGTTGATGTAAAGAAAATATATTTAGTAGTAGTAGAGGCAGAGACATATTGAAGAAAATCTATTTGTATATATCTGATATATATTGAAGAAAATCTATTTGTATATGAAATTTTATTAGTAGCAGAGACATATTCTTTTTTTCCTAGTTAACGTAAATTGAAGAAAATCTATTTTGTATATGGAATGGAATATCGAATTTTAGTAGTAGTAGACGCATATTTTTTTTTTTTTTTTTTCTAGAAGAAAATCTATTTTGTATATGGAATTTTAGTAGTAGTAGTTTAATTGGGTATTGGTTAGTTTATATGGAATTTTCTTAGTAGTAATAGTTTAATTGGTATTGGCTAGTTTTATATTAACAAATGTTTGATATAAATTTTTTGGATTATTATAGAAAGTTTGTGAAATTTATGAATTTAAAATATAAAAATTGGCAATTTTTCTGCCATGGATGATATTTTAAACTTCAACCTAACAAGTTTAATTATATGTGAAATGAAAAAGTATTTGTGAAATATTTAGACTATTTGTTAAATTTGCCCATATATTTTATAGTTTACTAGAAATTGTGTCAAATTTATCTGAAATTTAAGGAGTTTGTTGAAAATTGTTTGAGAGTTCACTACTTTTGTGCAAAATTTTGGAGTTTACTATAGAGTTTGTCACTAGAATTTATATATTCTCTCACATGTGTATTTTTAAATCCACACTTTTCCTTGGTAAGATTTTTCTATAATGCAAAGCAAGAAAGTTGAAATTTAGTTCATTTTCCTATTATGTATTTTAATATTCATAAATTTCCTTGTGTTGGTACCATTCAAATTAAATTATTCCAAAGTCAAAGGATGTCTAAAAAAGCAAATTAAATTATTCCAAAGTCAAAGGATGTCTAAAAAAGCATGATACACTTGAGATTCAATCTTTGGTCATCAAGGAGTATTTATGTTTTATTACTTGTATTTCTTACATTATAAAACTAAGATACTTGTCTTGTTAGTTTTAAGAGAGTAAAAATGATAATTCATAAATATGTCATCATTGATAGTAGTTTGTGTTTGAGCATTGAGTTGCTGGCAAAGAAAAAGTTGTCTTCCATTTTAGCCAAAGTGGGAAATTCTGTTGATCTATTCTAGAAATTTTGATGTAGACCCATATTCACAGTGAAAGAAAATGGAGATAATTTAAGATCTTAGATAGGATTTTTTATGACTTTATAATCAAACACTAATGTGTTGCTTTATTCCCGGATTTCATGGTGGATTCCATGGTAGAGTTGTCTTTATTTTATTATTTGGAACCTTTACTTCTATAACATTTTTTTCAATTGTTTTCTATTCTATTTTTTTATTTTTATTTTTTCTAATTCTATTCACAACAAATTTTAGTAGGATTTTTAATAGATGTCATTTTTTATGGCTATCAATATGGATCTATAATTGAGCATCCTTGAATTTGAGTTTCACCTCGTCACCACTTTTACCATTTTTTAATCGAATCTCAATTATGTTTCTTATTGGGAGATCTTGACTTTTGGAGGAGCACTCAACTCAACAACCTTTAGCATGATATGATAAAGGATAAATCAACATAACAATTATGTGTGGCATTGTGTTAAGAATAATATGATATTATGATTTCAAATTATAGAAACTACAAGGATTTCATGTTTCCCTTATTAATCCTAATTTATAAACATGGAAAAAATAACTCTAAAAGGATATTTTAAAGATGTATTATTGTGTGCTTATTTTTTAAGTTGTTGGATATGTTTCTTGTAGGTTTAATATTGCAATGCAATTTCAAATGTTCCAAATACTCATCCTGGTAGAAAAAACTACACTCATTTATGGTTAAGGGATATGAACAAATGGGCCTTTTATTCCAAGTTAACCATGTGTATTGGTTGAGGTGGCAAGGTAATGTAGAGGAGTTTGAATAGTCTATGATGAGGTCCCTCATAGGAATTTTGTTTGTGTACAATATATATTCTTTAGATGAGTCAAATTCTTGGAAAGATACAATAATTGTAGAGGTGGTTAAAAAGTGCAAGATGATTTGTTTTGGAGTTCTAACAATAAAAATAGTCGCTGATAAATTATATGGTAGAATTGAGCATCTCTTTTTCGGTCACGCTAATGGCTAATTTTATTCAAGACCTTTCCTTTGGAAAATAAAATTTCCTAGTTACTAGCATTCTTCTCAGGCTATTATTTATGATGGATGTCTAACATTTATGGCATCTTTTACTCATTGATGAGTCATATTTTGGGGGTCATCATTAATCTATCTACCTTGTATCATGAATTTTCATATGTATTAGGGATTTTAGTGAATTTTAGCTCTTGTAAATGTATAGCACTTGGTTTCCTCGTATAAAAAAAGGGAGCACTCACCACATATGAATCATTGCACATTGTGGAGACATATCTTCTCTTGAGTTTTATTCTCTCTTGTGCACTTTGAATGTTTGAGTAGAGTGGTCTCCTTGGGAAGATTTGTTGACGTGGATTGTCTTCTTTTCTTGGATGGATATTAGTGAGGCTTGGATGCATGCATTGTAAACCTAGTAAGTCGGCTTCTTCTATATTGGTTATTGTTTATGCATGATGTTGTTAAGTATTAAGCAAGTGGGCATATTATTTTAACTCTTATTATCCCTCTTAAACAAGTCATTCTTCAAAGACTTTAAGGAAAGAGAAAGTGAACTCTTTTCCTTATCCTATCCTTGAATATTGAGGATATTTTAGGTTAAATTCATAGGGTAAGTTAGTTGAATTTCCCTAGCCTCTGAAATTATATCTACTCCAAACCTCTTGAAGAGTGTTGATCCTGTTGAAGAATGTAACTAGGTTCGGTCTCCATAAATTGTACTTGAGTCAATACTTATTGTACTTGTCAAAAGAATAAAAGAAATAATTTTATATTATTATTAAATGACTTATTAAAGCACAAGTTTCATGTTTGGGGCATATTTATTTTAGGTCAAAGTCCCTATTGTCGACTTCTAGGTTTTATTCTGAGTCTATAGGATTATTACATATTTAAATTGATCCATATTAGGCTTTTGAATCATGCAAATAGGTCAAGTATTGAGTAAAATATGATTTATGAGGCCTCCACACCAAGTTGAACTTAAGGTGATCAAGTCGACCTCAAGCACAGGAATTTGAGCTCATCTCAAGCATATATATACAGTGGAATCGAACTCACTTGGAACCATCTCACTGCAACATAGAAACTCAATCTAGAAGTTGCAACAAGAGAAATTTGCGAAGTGAAGGAGAAGGACATTTTGGATTCAATTTTTGGTACACTTATAGAGTTGAAGAAATTCAAAATTTTGGCACTACTCTCTCTGCATTTCGAGCTATATTTTGGGAGATCAAAATTCTCAAAGTTTACTGCAACAGTTGTTGCATCAGGTGTTGCCAAGGTGCTGCTACCAAGAGAAGAGGAAGTCAAAGTTTTCTTTTAATGAATGTTGCTACTTGGAGAAGTTGTATTGGGCCTAAACCGAACTCTTTGAAGCTAGATCGAAGTCTCAAGAAGTGAGGTCCAAGTTTCAGGTCAAAAGAAACTACATCATAGTGCTGCTACTGCTGCCAGATTTAGGAAGGATCACAAGGAAGGTTGACTTGGTGTGGAGGAAGCCCGGGTCAAGGTCTAGAGTCTCAAGAATCACTATTGAAGGAAGAATTATTGATTGGGTTTTCTCTAAGAGTGGGGTTTTTCCTTAGTTGTTGGCCTTCATCTAGTGTCCTTGATCTATGTGTATTTTCTTGATGAACTAATAAGAAGAAAGATAAGAAGAACATAATAAGAACTAAATAATATAACAAATAAATAATCAAAAACAAGAGGATCTTTCTGCCTTTCTGATTCTCTAACATGGTATCAGAGCTTTAGTGAAAAAAGAAGGAAAAAGGCAGTCTCAAGGACTTGGTCAAGGAAGTCATAAGAAGTTCACTAGAGGAAAGAAGTCTTCACTATCTTCAAGAAAGATGTCTAAAACTATCAAGGGAGAGAACAAGATTGAAGGAGCTACAAATTATAGGTCTTAGAAGAAAAGGATTGACATCATCCTTAAATAGAACAAGTTCTTAGATTTAGTCAAAGGAAATATGAAAAGGCCTACAGAAGAATCAAGTGATGCTGATAGGGTGAGTACAGAGAACTGGAATTAGTAGCTATGCCTTTGATGGTTGAAGGCATAAAGGACAATCTTGTGCCTTTCATAGAAAATATTGATCATGCTCAGGAAATGTATGAGGCTTTGTCAAAACAATTCACCATCAAGAACATTGGAAAAGTGGCAATCCTAAAGAATGAAATAAGAACTACTAAGATGACAAAGGAGGATATTGTTTCCTCTTTCTTTGTGAGGATAGCAATGATAAGGGGTGAGCTTCTTGCCATTGATGAAATAGTACGAGATAAAGAACTAGTGATTACAACCATTCTACCACCTTCTTGGGGTTTCTTTGCTTCAGGTCTCAATAGATGGAAAGAAACACCCACATTTAAGGAGATATGGATAACATGCAGTCAAGAAGAATTAAGAGTCTCCATGGTAACCAAAAATGAAGAAGTTTCAAATGCTTATGTTGCTCGTCATAAAGGAAGATTCAAGAAGAAGGCGTGAAAGAAGAAGGTTGATTTGTCCAAAATTGAGTGTTATCATTGTCACAAGATGGGACATTACACGAGTGATTGCCCTGAAAACCCTAGGAGCAAGAAAAGAGACAGATATCATGCTAACATGGCTGAAGAAACATCATCCCCCAAGAAATCAAAGCTCGGAGAAGATTTAAGGGACTTGCACTACTAAGCCCCTTCTCTCTTATATTTCATTTGTATATTTTATGTAGTATAGGTTTAATATCTCCGTGGAAATATATTTCTTTGTTTTATAAGTTTTAGGTTTTCCCTCAAGCTTGGGAGGGAGCCCACAAGAACTCCTCAAGATAAGTATCTCATTCCCTCTATTTGTCTTCATATACTTATTTAAGATTTTGATTATATTAAATACTAATCACTTGTCTACCTTTATTCCTTGTCTAGGAATCAATCTGTTGGATGTTCAAGAATCGTGAAGGCTTCAAGAATGAAATAAGAAGGCCACACAAGTCAAAAGGTTTGTCAAAGAATTAAAGGTATGTATTAAAATATAAAGTGTTGTTACTCTCTTTGAAATATCCATATCTATGTTACTAATTGTTGCTATGTCTAGCTCTACTGATTCCTAAAAGGATTCTTGTTTTGGATGATCCATCACCTGATGAATCTACCCACCTTATACACCTCTTATTTCTTATATAAATAGAACCTTAAGGAGGTTCTCTAGAAAACCCTAACCTAAGGGTATGTTGATAATGTGTGAAACCCTAAACCTATTTAGGGATATTTATGAAAAAATTGCTATTTGATATTGTCTGGTTTGGGATTTTGATATGATCATGGAAGCTCTAGACTTGCTTGACTTAAAATGATGTTGTTCGAAATCCCGAACCTCTGAAGTCTAATATAATAAGGGTTTTCTTTGACAATGAACCAAAACCCTAGGTTTTGGTTAGGTCTAATAGGTAAAATCCTTGTTATGAAAAGTCCTAATAATGAAACCCTAGGTATATGTTCTCTTGATTGAATCCCTAGCCTAGTCTAGGACAATATATATGTCAAATGTATTAATGTTGACTAACATATGATGTGCTTATAATGGTGATCTCCTCGATATGTGTGTTGACCTATTTTCTAATGGTCCTAAGAATCTAGGGTTTAGAAACAAACCTTATTGAAAAGGATATAGGATGATGATTGAAAAGTCTAGGGTCTATAAATAAATCCATGCAATGATTAAATTCTTTACTAGGTATATTCATGTGAATCTATATAATGTGTGATGAGAATTTATGAATGGAAAAGTCTAGGATTTACATTAAACCCTAGCAGAAGCTCTTCATGATATGTTTTGATAATTGATTTGAAATCTAAGGTATGCAACTAACTCCAGTGAAAGTTGATCATGACAATGTTTGAGCTATGATTAATCTTGATTAACGTTTTTTATGAAATCTAGGATTTATGAATCCCTAGTGGAAAGTCTAACATGTGAATTCTAAAGGTTTATCTATCTTGGTTCTAGGGTTTACTAAATGTTGCAGCAAGGCATATTATACCTTTGAAAGAAACATTGAAACCCTAGATAGAATGAAATACACTGTGAAGTAGTCTAGGGATTATGATAAAAAGTCCCTAGAAAAATGTGAAGAGTATATGTCTCATGTTTGGGTATCTAATATGTATAAAGTTGAAAAAGCTTCTGTGATTTTGATATGGCTACCTTTATTCTTCTATAGTTTTGGTTGCGCTTGTTGTCTAAATTTGTGCAGGTACTTCATAAAGATGAGACGTTAATAAGTATGATGAGAAGGATGGAAGCCATGAAAGATTCTCTAACACCTAAAGCAAGAATTTGATCTCCCTAGATTAAGAGGGAGCCTGGATAAAAAAAGAAATGTTTATGGTTCTCTACTTCATGTGTCATGCACTAGACCAGGACTAACAGTCATAAATCTTAGTGAAGACCATGAGTAAGAATCATAGTCATGATTGGAGAATGCTTTGGTACTGTTATAAGAAGGAAAGCAGGATCAGATTGAATAATATGTTGCTACGTAGGAAAGGAAAGTGTATGAGGAATCTTCTTTCAAAGATTCAATTGATAGTCCTACCGAAATTAATTGAAGAGCAACATCGAAACCCCGTAGGTTTGCTTTGATTATATACTTGAATATGTATTGATTGGGGTTGCGTTTGTACAGGTGAATCTCTCGAAGGTTTTGATAACATGTTGGTTACCAATCAGATTGATTGGGAGAGATTGGTTGTTCTTGATCTATTGGATCAAGGTGTGTTGAGGCTTTGTGAGTGAAGCATTTCCTGGAAAGACATCGGGCCGACACTTTGTGTTGATGTCTGATAGGGAAGGTGACATCAGGTGGATGTGCGCCTAGTTCCTTGTGTTGATGGTTAGTAAGTAAGCCTGATGGTATCTACAGAGGCTGAAAGCTTTAGTCCATTTTAGTCCCACTTGGAGATATTGTCTTGGTTAGGAATCTAGTCCATGGCATTGCGGTGCCTAAACTGTTGAGAGACCAATGGATAGAGTTCCCTAGTCAGGAATCTAGTCCATGACATTTAAGTGTCTAAAAATTCTTGATAGTTCATATAGTTGAGATATACCTTGTACTATTGAGTTATGAATACCTCCCTAGTTAAGAGGGTGTTGAAGAATGTAACTAGGTTTAGCCTTCATAAATTTTACTTGAGTCAATACTTATTGTACTTGTCCAGTGAATTAAGAAAATAATTTATTATTATTATTAAATGACTTATTGAAGCATGGATTTCATGCTTGGGTCATATTTATTTTAGGTCAAAGTCCCTATTGTGGACTTCTAGGTTTTATTTTGAGTCTATAGGATTATTACAGATTTAAATTGATCCATATTGGGCTTAGAGTTTCTGGGTTCAGAATATCCACAGTGAGAATTTTTGCGTCTACGTTTCGGATCTAGAACAAGACCCATCATCAGGACAAATCCTGCAAATAGGTCAAGTATTGAGTAAAATATGATTTATGAAGCCTCCACACCAAGTCGGCCTTAAGGTGCTCAAGTCAACCGCGAGCCCAGGAATTCAAGCTCATCTCAATCCTATATATATATTGGAATTGAACTCACTTGGAACCATCTCATTGCAACAAAGAAATTTGATCTAGAAGCTGCAACAAGAGAAATTTGTGAAGTGAAGGAGAATAACTTTCTGGATTCGGTTTTGGGTACACTTATAGAGTTGAAGAAAATCAAAATTTTGGCACCACTCTCTCTGCATTTCGAGATATAGTTTGGGAGATCGAAGTTCTCAAAGTTTTACTGCAATAGTTGTTGCATCATGTGTTGCTACCAAGAGAAGAGAAAGTCGAAGTTTTTTTTTTATGAATGTTGTTGCTTGGAGAAGTTTCATTGGGCCTAAATTGAAGTCTTTGAAGCTAGATCGAAGTATCTATGTCCAAATCGAAGTCTCAAGAAGCAAGGTCGAAGTTCCAGGTCAAAGAAACTACATCATAGTGTTGTTATTGCTGCCAGATTCAGGAAGGATCATAAGGAAGGTTGGCTTGGTGTGGAGGAAGTCCAGGTGAAGGTCTAGAGTCTCAAGAATCACTATTGAAGGGAGAATTAGTGAATGGGTTTTCCTCGAGAGTGGGGTTTTACCCTGGCTGCTAGCCTACATTTGGTGTCCTTGATCTATGTGTATTTTCTTCATGAACTATTAAGAAGAAAGATAGGAAGAACATAATAGGAACTAAAGAAGATCACAAGTAAATAATCAAGAACAAGAGGATATTTCTACCTTTCTGATTCTCTAATAGATCCATGACCCCATATGCCATAGATTGAGAAAGGCATTGTTATTCTCCTTTTGTTAATCATATTCTTTATTAAACCCTATATTTTATTGTTTTTAAGGGTAATTTAAGGTTTATTTCCAAAAAAATATTTCATTTCCAGTATTAAATAGATTTAGTGTCTTAGTCCTAGGGTTAGAAATTATTTGGAATATGCTATAAAATAGATAGTCATTTTTCAACCATTTTCAACCACTTTCTAAGGATGGCATCTAGGGTTTTAAGCGCTTATTGAAAAAAAGTGATGTAGCTTAATTTGTATTGTACTCTCATCATAGCCCTTAATATTTCAATTTATTATCATAGGTCCTAAGGGCTACTATTATTGTTTTGTAAAATGGTATATTGCTATGATTTCACATCAAACAAGCTCATTTATTGTAACATTGTGTAATTTCTTGATTATGTGTGTTTAGGGACCTTGATTGAGCTTATATTGGTTGACCTAAGCCATTAGAATAGCGATAGGACCCTTTAAACTTCAATTTGGAGATTACCCCTATATCTACCATAAACCCTATTTGTCTAGCCACATTATTTGGTGGCAATCAATGTAGAATCCTTAGGGGGGTCTTCTCTTAGTTTGGAAAGGTTATTTGATCCCTAAGATCTACTAGGGAAGCCTCCCTTGTGTTGTATTGCGTCCATCACTAGGACAAGGAGGAGTTGCTAAGGTGATCATGGCATCTCTCCCATGTTATATATTGTCTTAACCACCTAGTGAGGTTTTGCATGGAGGTGCAATATTTTGTGCTAACTAGCCCAACTCTAGATAAAATCATATTAGTGTTGGAAAGGTAACTAGGTTTGGTCTTCATAATTTTCATTGTACTTGTATCAAAATGTATTTTCTAAAATAAAAAAAATAAAAAAAATAATAATTTTTATTGTTTTTTTAGTCAAAGCATGTTCTTCATGCTTCTAGGGTTTATTGAGTCAAACAAAATTTTTCATGAGTCAAGGTCCCATTTGGACTACTTGTGAGAAAAGAATTTTTTTTATATTTTGAGTCAAAAGAGTCAATTTTGTCTCCACAAGACCAAGTCGTCCCTCCATATGGACAAGGTTATCCCATAAGTTGTGTCTCTTCATATGGTCGAACAACTATATATTGGCAACTATGCTCCGCATTTTTGGTAAACAATTAGATTTTTGTGCAAGAAATAAGAATATCAATGAAGTAGAAAGAGAAACAGAATGAAGTCTAAGGAGAAAGAAAGTCTCGTTTTATGCCCTAATCTGTCTATACATACAAGTATTCTTTGTAGTTTTTTAAAGCTATTATAGGGTCGAAATTTTAGGGCTTGAATTTTTAAGGAATGACCAAAATTTAGAGATTTGATCGACATTGACTTTGATTTCGTGGAAGAGACTTGGAGGAGAGTCGACTTGGGTTTATGTGACAGTCTTGATATTGGGTCTTGGATATCTCACTTTGATTTGATTCTATAAGAAGAGGAATTTTATGGGTTTTCCCCCTAGTGGGATTTTGGCCCTAGCTTGGAGAACCTACATCATTGTGTTCTTTTGTCTTTTGTGATCATGTTTCATATATTTTGTTAATTCCTTGATGGCAAAGAGCATAAACTTAATAAGAAGCCAACAAACACTCACGAGTAATTATCATGAAAGAGAAATCAACCCTAATTTGTTATCCTATTGGTTTCTCAACATGCTATCAAAGCTAAAGTAAATAGATGGTAGCTTGAAGATCACATCTAGTTGGCATTTTTTAGGACACTCCTATATCATCTATCTCTTATTTTTTAAGACACCCTTACAACAGTGATATTGCTCTATCAAAGCAAAGAAATAATAATTGGTTAGGTAAAGAGACATTCATGACAAGTCATTCAACCCATAAGTTATGTCTCTTCATATGGTCGAACAACTATATATTGGCAATTGTGCTCCACATTTTTGGTAAGAAATTCAGTTTTTTGTGCAAGCAAGAAGAAAATTAGTTAAGTAGGAAAGAGAGAGTGAAGTCTAAGGAGAAATAAAGTATTGTTTTCAGCCCTAATATTTCCACACATGTGAGTATCCTCTATGGTTTTTCAAAGCTGTTACAGTGTCGAAATTTTAGGGGATGACCAAAATTCAAATATTTGTCCATCGTTAACTTTGATTACTTTGATTTGGTGGAAGATACTTGGAGGATGGTTGATTTGGCTCTATGTGGAAGTTTTAGTCTTGGGTCTTGGATATCTCACTTTGATCTGATTCTATAAGAAGAGGAATTTTCTGGGTTTTCCCCCTTGTGGGGTTTTGTCCATGGCTTGGAGATCCTACATATTTGTGTTCTTTTGTCTTTTGTGATATTCATGTTTCATATATTTTGGTAATTGATGGATGGATAAGAACGTAAACTTAAGAAGAAGCCAACAAACACTCACAAGTAATTATCACGAAAGAGAAATCAACCCTAATTTGTTATCCTATTGGTTTCTCAACACTTAGGTGGGATTGATCATTGTATTGCTTCCTCCTGTCTCTTTTATAACATTGTTCTTTATTTTCACATCATCTAGAATATAGATATGGGATCACTTCTACAATCATTTATCTAGCATGTTCTTCCTCTTTCCTATGATCTCTTGCATTGCATATCTTGGATTAAAATAATTACATGTACCATTCTCATATAGTCTTCTTCTCACATTGTGTTTGATTATTTACTTTCATAATCTATATATTATTCTACTTCCATTGTAGTTCGAGTTGTTTCTCATTGTATTATTTTGATATCTACATAATTGTCACTTTAATATTCTAGTATTTAGACTTGTTTTTCCTCTCTTCTTAAATTCTTGGCTTGATAATCATGCTTATTTATTGATCTTTAATTTCTCTATGTTGTAATTATGTTACAATTGTCATATCAATCATGATTTTTCCTAGGGGAATCTAAATATTTGGCATCATGTGATAACCTATAAAGATATCATTGAAGAATCTAGGGAATTATCCCTTTTTTATCCTTTTTCCTCTCCCTATTTCTATTTTATCTCTTATCTTTTGACTTTCCTCGTAGTTGACTGGTTGACTCTAGGTTGTTGTCTTGGGTAAGGCCTGGCTTGAAATGAGTTCTTATTATAAGGGTTGATTACCATGTTGGTTCCTTCATGTTAGTTTCCTGGGATGTTCTTTTTGGTTATTCACTTTTTCGACTACATATACAAGATCACTTCCCCAATCATCTCTCCAACATCTTCTTCATTTTTTCACTCATCTCGTCATCATTATTTCCACAATAGTGTCCCTTTCTTTCACATCATATCTAGTTATGTTTTGGCATTGTCGCTTCTTATCTTTCTTGGTATTTCACTAGAACTACCAATTCATTTACCCTTGCTAGTTATGTTCTACCATTGATGTCTCTTACTTTTACTTATGTTTCACCAATATTATCACCTTTTCTTTTCTTACTATCTTTGCACTGGTATAGTCAACTATTTCCTTTAGTTATGCTTCATGGAAATTGCAACCTCTTTCTTTTATCTTTTTTACTTCACTCCCTCTCTTCCCCTCAGGGATTCAGTGACTCATTTTTCATCACTTAAAATGATTCATTAACATTTGCATTATAGGAAGAAAGCTTGGTTTGGAACTACACTACCATGCTTCAATCTTTCACACACCTTAGCAGTCTATAATTTCAACAACTCTTATGTATAATTAAATATAGGTATCATGTTTTAAACTCTTGTCCCTTTCATTTTCATATCTTATTTATTTCATTTATGATAATTTACATTACTCACATTTGACTTGCAATGAAGGCCATGTTGGATCTCATTTTTCATATTGAATGCCCTAAATTGGCTCTTTCCTTGCACCTCTTATGCTTTAGTTTCATAGTATAGTTGTTATTTTCCTTCCATGGAAGTTATACTTGTTTCTCTTTGTCTTATTTCACTATTTACATATTTTAGTTGTCACTATGATTTTGTAGTTGAGGCTTGTTTATTTCCTCTCCCATTGTTCATGGCTTGATACATAAATAGAGGTATTGTATTTATGACTCATCTCCCTTTCCATTTGGATTTTTTTAGGATGCTTACTTTAAAATATTCACATCTAGCTTGATAGTAGGGTCATGCTGACTCGAGCCTTTCATACAAAATTGTTGATATATTATCTTGCATAGCATCTCTCATGCTTTGGTAAGTGAAAATATAACTCTATTATAGTCTTCCTATTATTTTTTTTCATCATATAGTTTTATATTCTACTTGGTATTCTACTTATATGGTGATTATGCTTGTATCCTTGTCTTATTTCGATACTTACACATTGTATTTTAGTTGTCTCCTTTCTTTCATAGTTGTTATATTCATTTGTCCCATTCGCTAAATTTTTTGACTTGGTAGGTGTTCACGAAAATAAGTTATAATGCTTCTCACATAACACTTTTGAATCTCGTAAGGATAAATGAGATAGTAAAAAATGTTATATATATATAATCATAAAGCAACTAGATTATACAATGAATGAGAAAAAAACATTGATTGTTCTTGAATAAATAATGAAATAAATTGATAATAACTTGAATATTAATAAACCAAATTTGAATGACATATATATATATAAGTTTCAACTAACAATTTTTCCTTACAAACCCCTACAAGAGTCTCTATCAGCCTAAGATCAATAGATTTCAAGATGTAAAAGAACCATACAATGGCAACCAAGTGCCCAAACAAAGTGATAAATACAAGTATTCACTGGATCACTTCAAATAATTTCCAAATATCATTTATTTTTGCAAAATCAAATTAGTCAATGGTGAAACTATTCATAACTTCTTAATAGAATGAACAAAAATTTAAATCAAATTAATCAACCTTGAAGAACAATTCAAAGAAAGCCAAACTATCTTTCTTTGCTACCTTTCAAGTTACCCCTTGATATCAACAAGACAATATTAGTCTTAGAAAACTCAATAAGGAGAAATAAAGAATGATAATAATTTTTCAAGATTTTGCACATATCCACAAAGAATTCTCCTTTTGAATTTGTAATAACCCTTTCTTTCTTTTTTTTCCCATGAAAAAAGCTTAATTTTATTAATGAAAACAAAATTACATGTTGTAGATGCTATAAGCATTCCATTAAGCTAGTCAAACAAACTGGTGATCACAAATCCATAAACAACTTAAAAGAGAAAAGGTTAATTTTTTCTCCATTTCTTCTTTTTCTGCCATTCTCCTTGAGATGGTGTGGTAGATATAATTGCAAGCTGATTTCCTTCTTCCATTCTTGGATTTTCCTTTTCCGAGTTTGAGCTTTTTGAAACATGATGACGTTTGGAGCCCCCTAAATCTTTTTCTTCAAGAATCTTCTTCAGTTGCGTTGTGGGATTAGGAATGCATGTCCCAACACCGTTTGCATCCTCATTTTCTATGTTTTCTTGCGTATTCTAATTTCTTTCGTTTGAAGGGGGTTCCATTTCTTCTTCATCCTCTTCATCTTCTAATGAGGGTGGAGGAAATTTCCATCCTTTGGGCTTATTTACTAGTTTATTCTTCCTTCATGTCTCTTTCTTTGCATCAAGACACGCATTTTGTAGATGTCATGTCTATCGACATATTCGGCATCTAAAAGTAGTATTCTCAAAATCTAGGTATTGTGTCCAGCTCTACTTTTTGTGTGTCAAATGTATGCTATCCGGAAAACCTTTGCTAAGGTCCACCACTACACATATTCTGGTGAAGGTGTAGATTCGTTCTTCCATTCTTTGTTTATCTCCCTAAGAGATTCCCAATACCTTCTAGGACTTTTTGATGCCAGAAATGAAGGGGAAGATTGTGCAGCCTAACCCAAACCAAAATTATTGATACTTTCATTGTGTTTGAATCAAATTCTAGGAACCATGGGGTAATAACAGTCTCGTAGATCCCCAAAACCATGATCCTTCTTGTAGTAAATACTCTCGTTCCTCCAATGATGCAAACTTTACTATGAAGAAACCTTTAGAACATAGGTGAATATCACAATTTATTGACTAATTTGTGAGGATCCAGTGGAATAGATCCATAGGTTTTAGCGAGAAACTGTTGAATCTACATATAACCACTTGGGCTTCATATCTGGAGCACATATCATTTTTTATGATAAGTCTATAGTCCATTATGGCTCTTGATTTAGTTGTAACAAAGTTACCGATGAAACATGAACTATTATCTCAAAATGAGAACTCTATCCCAAAAAAACTCAAAAAACATGAAAAAACACCCAAAAAACGAAAAGTGTGTATTACAGAACACACTTTTTTTAAGGTCAAATTTCAACATTTTTAAATTTTTTTTTTTTTTCTAAGTAAGTCTAAAATCTATTTATAAAAACATATAGTACATGGATAGTCTGGCCTCTGGAATTGCTGGTCTAGCCAATTCCAGAGGCATTGTTATGCAACTTCTATAAAAAAAGTGACTGCCCTAGAAGGGGAAACTGGCCAAATTAGTTTTTCTACAGCTACCCACGACGAGGAAACCAACTTCATACAAGGATAAATGATATATGTTTATGACCATCATAATGAACTGGAAAAAGAGACCCAAAAACCAGAAACCAGAAGCAAACCTAAAGAATTAGGTGTCATTGCCCAGGGGAGGTGTCTCCTCCACAATGAGACACTTGTACTCCTCGATGTCATCAGCATTCGTGTCACGGGTGTCATCAGCTTCATGTTCAGACAATGTTGGCAGTGCATGCGCTACCTAGGTCACCATCGTCACCCGACCAATCTTTGCTGCTGTTGTCGCTACCATTTCCACCATTGTCTATGCTTTTGATTTTGCTGTTGGAGGCTGGAGCACCCTGAATGACGGAGGGGACAGTCGACTTTCCCATGTGCAGCAGAGGCGTCAAGTCTGAGGTAGAATTTTTGTGCAATTTCTTAGGACGAGGGCTCTCAACACTGATAGCTTCCTCTTTAAAGCTTATGGAGATAGTAGACGTGATGCGTGGTCGGTCCAAGGTGCAAGTATAATGAAATTTAGCGGAGTGAGCGGGAAGCGGGGAGGGCAACGTCCCTAGGTGAGGCAGTGGCGGGGGAGAATGCCTAGAGGGAAGGGGCAATGGCGGGGAGCGAGACCTTCTCAAGGCCAAGTCTCAGGCTCTGCCACTGCGGGTAGTAGGGTAGTGCCCATAAGAATTTTCCAGCGAGGGAGAGGAAGAGTCAAAATGATTGGAAAGTGGTGGCCTAGACGCCCTACCTCGACCACTGCCTCGACAACATCGCATACGGTGGCGTCCAACATTTTTTAAAATTAAGTTAAAAACCAACTTTTTTTTTCTTGAAAAAGGGATTGAAAAGACACCCTCGAAACAAAAAAGCATTGATGTTGGAATAACAAAAAAAACAATTAGGTCACAATTTTGACACTTTTTAACAATGCAATTAAAGATAAAATATTAAGACTTTGAAAAATCATAAAATTCCAACAATTTTGATACATAATGTTAAAGATAAAAATATCATGTCTCAAAGCCTTATAATTTCCAACAATTTCCGTCCATCTTGTTAAAGATAAAATATCTTGACTCTAGAAAACCCTAAAATTTTAATTGTTTTCAACCATAGCATTAAAGATAAAATATCATAGGTCAGAAAAAACATAATATTTTGACAAGTTCTCAACCATGGTTTTAAAAATCATAAGTTTTTAAAATATTTGAACCATGAAATTATGAACAAATTGTATGACTAAAACAATTTTTAAAAATGAAAAAGTAAATGAAAGATTTATTATTCCAAGAGTAATTTTAATTTTAAAGGCTAAAAGTATATCTCTTTTCAAATCTGAGCCTAAGACAACTTATTTATATTAATTTATTTTTATTTTAAGTTTATCATAGTAATAACAATTTATTAAATATAATGTTTTTTTAATATATAATGTATTGAAATCAGTGGATAAGAAACACTACAGTTATGATGAATGAACAACTTTACAAAACAAATGAATTTATATGTGATCTTGAAGTTTTTTTATACTCTCTGCATTAAAACATTTGTTTTTTTTGAAATTTGTATTGCAAATTGGTTTTTAAAACCTATATTTCATTATTGAGAAATATATATATTTTAATTTTATTTTCATACATAATAATAATAATAATTTAATATTAAAATTATATTTCTTTTGAATTTAATAAATCTAAATTAATAATCATATTAAATATTAGGTTAAAAAATGTGTCGTTTTCTAACAAAGTACACCAACAAAAAATCATTCTCATAGACTTATGACTTCTACATATTTTTTTATTTTGGCATATATATCCAATCAAATATATTGAGAATATGAAAACATTGAGAAAATAAAAAATAAAACAAAAACAAAAAAATTAAAAACTATAGTAACAAGTAAATAAAAATATATATTTTAACATAAAAAAATAAAAAAACAAGACAAAAAAATACAACATAAAAAATATATAGAAAGACAAAAAAAAAAGTCAAACATAAAAAAAATAAAAAAATAAAAACGAAATTGACAAAGTTTAAAAAAAATAAAAACAAACAAAATAAATAAAAACATTAAAAAGTAAATTAAAAAAAAAAAAAATTAAAATTTTGACAAAATAATAAATAAATAATATTGATGAGATAAATTAAAAAAAAAACAAACAAGCAAACAAAATTAAAATAAAACAAAAACACATTAAAAAAAATTAAAATATTGAAAATAATAATTAAAAACATTTAAAATTAAAAAAAAGACATTAAAATGAATTTTTTTTATTAAATATTAACAATAAACATTTCGAATTCTTTGGATAATAATTTTTTTTTTTTTTTAATATTTAAAAAAAAAAAAAATTAAAATCCATTTAAAAAAAATAAAAATAAAAATTAAAAAAATACAATAAAAATTAAAAATTAAAAATCATATTTAAAAAAAATCATAAAAAAAACAAAAACAAAAAAGAAAAAAAACCATTTCAAAAAAAAAAAATTAAATTTAAATAAAAATTTAAAACATATATATATATATATATATATATATATATATATATATAATTTAAGGGAAAAAAAAAAAACAAAACAAAATTTAAAAAATTATTTTACCCTCCCCGAGGCCGCCTAGGCGAGGGAGGTCATTTAGATTCTTAGAATCGACTTTCCTCACCCAGGTAGCCTCGGGGCCTAGTCGTTAAGCGGAGGGTAATCATGTGACTCCTCTTTGCTCGACGACCAGGGGCAGCTCCCTTTTCCCCGGCGGCCAAGCCCTACGGCTGGTTGGGCAGGGATTGTCGACCTCTTAATTGCCCTCCCTCACCCCATCGGTCGTGGTGCCTGGCCGCCAGGCGAAGGGGAGCTTCTCGACGACCCTCCCTTGCCCAGTCGGTCACAAGGCCTAGCTGTCAGGCAGAGGGTCGATTGGACGACCTCCCTCGCCCAAGGGGCCTCAGGGACGCTGAAGTCAATTTTTTTTTTTTTTTTTCTAATTAAATTTCTTTTTAAATTAAATTTATTTATTTTATATTATTTTGTTTTAAATTTTTAAGTTGTTTTAATTTTAATTTTTTTTTTTTTTTTCAATTTTGTTTTTAATTATGTTATTTTTAAATTTTCTTTTTAAATTTGTTAATTTGTTTATTTTTATTTTTAAATTTAAATTTTCAAATTTTAATTATTTTAAATTTTTGTATTTTTATTATTTATTTATTTATTTTGATTTTTAAATTTATATTTAAATTATTTTATTTTATCTTTTTTAATTATGAGTTTTTTTTTTAATGAAATTTAAAATAAAAAAAATAATAATAATAATAATTTTTTTTTCTTTAAAATTATGTGTGTTTGTTTTTTTTAACAAGTTAATTATTTTTATTTTTATTTATTTTCTATTTTTTATTTTTAATGAGTTTTTTTTTCTCTTTTTATATATATTTATATTTGATTTTTTTGTCATGTTTTTTAATGTTTTATTGTCAACATAAAATGACAAAAAAAAACCTCTTAAATATTCATACTTGATAAATAAAAATATTTAAATCATTTTAGTTATTCATCACCATTTTTTAAAATCTACATGAAAAATATCACTTCTCAAAATCAACATGAAAATGATGACATTTAAAAAATAAAAATCATAAGAAAATTTAAAGTGCCAAAAATATACTCTAAAAGAAAAAAATTAATTATAATAATTTTCTCATTTAAAAACTAATTTTCTCATTTAATCCATAACTTTGTTTCGTTCCACCACATACATATATATATATATATATATAAAAGGACTAGGGATATTGTGTACTCATGATTTCGAAATTGACGTCGTTAGTTCTCTTTAAAGATTTATTTTAAAAAAAAGACTCCATTGATATGCCCTTGATTTGGTGTGGTACCTTTGGAAAGACGAGATCCATTGAGCAACAAATCCTCCCGACAGTGCCAGGTTTAAGATGGTGGATGAAGGAGAGACTTTATTTTCTTGTAATCTTGGGTTGTCCAGAATAGATTTGCCTCCACAAACCCGATTTTGAAGGTGCATCGGGATCCCTAGATTATGCATGATATATT
Organism: Pinus albicaulis; assembly: GCA_034641835.2. Lineage (NCBI taxonomy): Eukaryota > Viridiplantae > Streptophyta > Pinopsida > Pinales > Pinaceae > Pinus > Pinus albicaulis. Next base: position 1,246,591,313 of record CM076580.1, read on the forward strand.
TCTTTAATGGTTTTACCCTGTAAGCGGCATGAATCCAAAGGAGGGTTGATTTTCAGACGGGTGGTTTTATAAACACTTGGAATGTTTTCTGCGTATCCAGAGGCAGATTCTTGTGTCCATCAATGTCCAAATATTTCCCTTTGGACAGATCTGAGAGTCGTAGAGGTTGTTGCAGCATGCATGAACACTTCATATTCGAGAGCGAATCCTCGGTTATTCGCTAGACTAATGCAAAAGATTGTAGATCCAATGAATGAGATCACAATCTCTTCATTTCTGAACCCGATCCAGCATTTTGGTCGCTCATAGCAATAAGGAACCCTGGATTCGGCTGAATAGATCCAAGAACTTCTTTATACTGATCAAATTATCCAAGAACTTCTTTATAAAGTGGAAACAATGGAAAGAGTGTGTAGAAAATTTAAGGAATAGACTATTTGTAAATGACAATGGAAAGGACTAAAAGAACATATATTTTATCACTTGACTTGATAATCCAAAGAGAACAATGACTAAGTCTCAGGTTTTCTTTCTTTTCTCTTATAATCGAGTATAATATCGTAGGTATACAAAGAGAGAGATATTTGAAAACATGCTTTTTCAAATGGAATCAAGTTTATCTTCTCTCAGCACTGAAGAGCTATGGTTTCTCATTCACAAAGTTGGTGGATACAATTGGTTATCCTTATACAATACTTATGAGTAAAATGGTCCCAACTCATTTTCCTTCATTAGAATTGTGCCTGAAAGAGGAAGGGAAATATTTGTCACAAGAAACCTAGTAAACCACCTATAGAACTCTTTAAACTTTTTTTAAAGTGTCATATATTTATGATAATTGAGTGAAGCCACAAGTTGGGCTTGTGCTTAAGTGTTTCATTTATTTTAACATTGATTTCCATTCAACATCATAAAATGATGAGAAATGCATGTATTTCACTTGAGGAATTAGTCTTTATATTTCCAATACATAGATATGTTAAAGTAAAAATATAGTTTCATTTTTTTATTTATAACCATGTTTAGTTCACATAGGTTAATTAAAAAATATTTTAGCCCCAAAGTTAATCACCATTAATCATTGGTGGTTGACTAATATTGTATGCATGCAATACAAGCCAAAAATTTATGCAAAGAATCGTATAACGAATTTAGTATAGGTAAATTTTTAATATTAACCAATTCAAATATCAACATAAAGTGTGTGTGAGCTACAATTCTCAAAAATATTTCTCGTGACATGCATCAACCATATAGTTCAACTACACGCAAATAGCCCTTTTATTCATGACTTAAAACTATAGCTTTTTTTTTAAAGAAAACAAGAGCCTTTTAAGCATTCAACAATCCTTCACAACAATATTTTTTTATCAACATTAGATAATTCATAATCTCAAAACAAGGCATTTCAATACTCATGTAATATCCAAAAAATATTAATGGTTGCTCATGGTTTAAACTTTGTTTGCTTCAAACATGAGTTATCAGTTTATCCAAAAATAATTTGCAACCGAAACGTATATCACCCAAGAGTAAATGTGTATGTATGTTTTACTTATCTATCAATAGTTTGATATTTTGGATAGGAAACCAATACTTTGTCAATAATTTTTTGTCATTAATTTCAAAGGTGATTATGATGAGGGATGAGCACGGTACATTTCTCAGTGATCCAACAACATTTGGTACTTCCACAAACATGCATGGAATGCTAAATTTCGCATAGCATAAATCCAAGTTGTAGTAGTAGAAGGCCAACTAAGGAGTTGGAAGTGGTTTTTATGGCACGTTTGCACAACAACTCAATGAAAATTGGTGTTTCATGGCTCAAAACTCTATGTTTCTATGTTGATTAACCATGAGATTATCAAAGGCCAAGATACAGATGATGTGAAAATTACAAACAGTTGCAGTGATAGTGATAGCAACAAAACTAAAAGTCGACCCCTAAGGGGAGATGGTCTGTTATTGTCGCTCTGTCAGCATTTTCTCTTGCTTAACTCCGTTCACCTCCACGTGGTCTTCCGCAACTTCTTTGGGTTTATTTATCAAATTCGAGGAATTTGACAATTAAACATAATCAACAAACTTTGAAAATTAAATGAACCTGAGCTTTACATCTCTCGCCACCTTATGATAAGGTTGTCACCCTTCAAAATATCATATTGATAACCCGATACTTTTTTTTATAAATGAATTTGGTCCCTGGGCCCACATGATGTGGATTTTAATTTATTATGCATGCCATACCTTAAGTTAACCTTCGAGCATCTTCCGAATATGACCACGGTCCGATGGCTTCCCTCCGGATCGACGACATTCAGCGATATCGCACGGCCTCTCTAGTCGAACATTAGTGCGCGATGGCACACAAAAAGGCGATTTTCAGAATCTCGTCATACGCCACGTGTCCACTGCTCTATGGAATCGCTCCCAAATGGAAAATACCACTCATCTCCAAAAAAGCGGTGCGATATGGTGGTCTGCTTTCGCAAACCCACTCCCAGGTTTTGGACTAGTGATTAACCAAAGTTAATTCGGGGTTACGCTATCCTTCTTATTCATTTAGGTTCATAGACTCAGGTCTAACCTCGGGACAGAGACTCTCAGTTCACAGCAAAACAAACATACTTCTCTTTAGGTGGGATTTCACCACCATTAAACAGAGTCCGACGACCACGATTTCTATACACAGACCTCGTCTGCGGGTGGGATTTAATTCACAGAACTTGTTCGAAAATTCGAGAGAAACAGGAGACAGAGGAATGCAGAGACTGTACAACAGTTCAATTCAACAATTATATACGCCCAGAGTTCAATCACCTCACAATTAAACAAATTTCCTCACAAATATCAATTCGAAACAATTTGATAATCAATGGGAACTGAAATTTATTCAACTGGAAGCAATTGCTTAACACACAAATTTTATTGCAGAAATCTCCTCCTTTTCTATGAAATCTGGGAGTTACATATATACATAAGCATTTGTCTCTTCGGTTCCTCTGCGAGGACTATTTTGGTAAATCAAAATCCTAATTACAATTATTGAAATAACTGAAACATGACAGATGGATCGAATCCAAACCTATTCGACTTCTATGGACTCTAACTAGTCTAAATGAAACAGGCAGCTAAGGTATTGACACCTTGTTGTTACATTTCAATAATTTTGAACCCTCCTAGCCACAACATGTGGAAAAAGCCTCCTACATTGCTGGCTAGTGTCTAATGCCCCTGCATCAGATAGATTTATTTCTCCTACTTATTATTTCAACAAGTTATTATTGATAAATCTTCCAGCAAATATTGAAATAAATACTAATGCAACATTCACAATTATATATGCAGAGAAATAAACAGTAGAGAACATAATCACAAGAATCAATCACATGTACATAGTTATTTTTGGACAATTGTCCCCGGAAAAACCCAATGTGGGAAAAACAGTGCAGCAGATGAGGGTTTTAGTAATTCTTCAGCAAATGATATCTTTACAGGGAAAATATTCGGCAGATCAATTCTGACCCACTTGAGACTGAATATATAGCTTACTCAGACAATTTTTTGACACCCAAAATAGCCCCTGCGTCAGTCTGTGTGATTCACTACGCAGTCCCAGCGCTGGACTGCGTGAATCTGCGTGGAGACTACGTGGGGTCTCTGGGCTACAGCCTGAAGCTGCCTCCAGTGACCCACTGCCATTAAGGGAATTTTGAGGTCTAAAATGGGCCTCCTAAGAAAAATGTACAACCAAAATAAACTTTGTAAGAACCAATATGATTCAAGATGATGATGTCAACCATGGGGGATGATTCACCATTTTTTAAGTAAAAGGGTAAAAATATTAAAAAATAATAAAATAATAAAACTACTTTTTCAACTTATCTCCCAAATTTTTTACTCAAATTTCGAGCGGGAGTACTCGTTGGATACAAAATTTAATTCCTCATCCAAGAAGTACCCATGTTGCATACTTTTAATGGACCCCAATACACGAAAAATGAGAAATCCATGAAAAACGTAATTGCAATCACGTTTTTCATGTATTTCTCATTTTTCGTGGGGTATGATCCATCGAAAGTATGCAACATGGGTACTCCTAGGATGAGGAAATAAATTTTGCATCCATTGAGTACTCTCGCTTGAAATTTGAGTAAAAAGTTTGGGAGATAAGTTGAAAATATGAGTTCAAAAAACAATTTTTTCTTTTTTTCCCTCCAAAATTTGATGATGTAATCAAATCTTATTTTATTATTTCCACTATTGTTTTATAATTTCCTTTGGAGGCCCATTTTAGACCTCAAAATTCCCCTAATGTGCTCTCCAGCCTTGATATCAATCACCCCTGACCTCCTCCTTCTGCTCCTGCAACTTCTCGCCCTGCAACTCTCCCACTGAGATCAAATTCTACATCAGAATGGATCTCCTTTGGGTACTGAGTGTGTGCCCGTCTTATTTTCCAAGTGACCCTCAAGCCTTCTTTTATAATCTTTCTTTTGGAGAACCAACGACCTAGATTAAAAGATTAATCAATGGCTAAGATTAAATCTTGACTTGATCCATGTTTTCTAGAAGATTCACACTCCGACTTATTAATACCCTTTAATTATTTTATTTCCCTAAGTTTGGAATTAAGTTATCCATTAAAATAATTATTTATTTTAATAAGTCTTGAACCGAGTGGAATTTCCACAAATTGTTTCTTGGTTCTTTGGAATGTTGATGTCCAAGCTTCCCTACAAAGTTTGAGACTTGGAACACTTTCGGATGCTACAAAAATCAACACTCCCTCTTAGTGAGGAAGGTGTTCCAACAATATGCATGTTGCATGCTGCTCTAATTCTGAAGCACCCTCTACGCTGTTGATCTTAGGATTCTACTCCTATCTACTATTGTTCTGCCCCTTGTACTGCTACCTTTGACACTATTACCGTCACTTGCTACGTTTGTACCACAGCTCCCTCTGAATACTAAGTCCTCCATTCCTGCAACTGGATGAGATTCTTCATCATCCCCATCTTCTCTCTGAAGTAGACAAACTTTGTCTTTCCTAGAGCCTTGGTGAGGATGTCTGCCACCTATTCTCCTATTGGAGTGTACTGCAACTGAACAGCTCCACGTTTTACACATTCCCCGATGAAGTGACACCGAATGTCAATATGTTTCAACCTATCATGAAACACAGGATTCTCAGAGAGCTTTATGCAACTCTAATTATCACATAAAATGTTGGTCGCTTCCATTTTCTCCTTGAGTAGATTTACTAATAGTTTCCTGAGCCATATGGCTTTGAACGAGGTTGTGCTAGCTTCCATATACTCTGCCTCTGCTGAACTCAATGCCACAAATTTATGTTTCCTACTGCACCAGGAAGTCATTCATGATCCTAGACTGAAACAATACCCACTGGTACACTTTTGATCAATTGTACTTCCATCCCAATCTGCATCAATAAAACCACTCAACCTCACATCATTTTCATGGGTGTACTTCAGTCCAAGCTCAATTATCCCTCGAAGGTATCTGAGGACATGTTTGGTTGCGGCCCAATGTGCCCTCTTTGGTTCCACCATGAACTGACTTAGGGTATTAACAACATAACACATGTTTGACCTTGTATTTACTAGATACATCAATGACCCTATGAGTTGTCTGTACAGCGTAGGATCAGCTTCATCATCTTCGGACGTGTCGATTTTCCTCTGGTTGGTAATCATTGGAGTGATCATGAGCCTACAATCCTCCATCTGAAATCTATTTAGAATATCTGTAGTGTATCTTCCTTGACCAAGGAAGATCTCCCCATTCTGCTGCCAATCTTCCAACCCCAGAAAATAGTGTATCCGTCCCAAATATTTCATGTCAAATTCTTCAGCTAAATTCTTCTTGCAATTTGTGATGACCCTTGATGATCCTGTCAAAAAAAAATCATCCACATACAATACCAGCATCAATGGCTCACTCCCTACTCTTAGATAGTATATATTGGGATCTACATCACTCTTGACAAATCCCATCTTCTGTAGGTAGTTTTCAATCTGACCATACCAGGCTCTGGGAGCTTGCTTCAGTCTGTATAATGCTTCAATCTGCACACATGAGTTTTTTGATCATGTGTCTCAAAGCCCTCCAGTTGTTCTATATACACTTCTTCTTCTATTACACCATTCAAAAATGTTGTCTTGACATCCATCTGGTGAATTTCCCATCCCATATGCACAACAAGGGATATCACGGACCTGATAGATGTGTATTTGGCTACCGAGGCAAAGGTTTCTTCATAGTCTATTCCTTCCTTCTGAGTATACCCCTTAGCCACAAACCTGGCTTTTAATTTCTCGATGTTTTCATCTGCAACATTTTTGATCTTGTAGATCCACCTGGATCCTACAACTGATATCTCCTTTGGTCTAGGTACCACTTCCTAGACATCATTTGTCATGATGGAACCGTACTCTTCCACCATTGCATCAGCCCACACTTGGTGCTGAGCTGCTTCCCGAAAAATGGAATGTTATTCGTCTTGAACAACTAAGGCTTGATACCTCTCAAGTTTCTTGCGCTGTCTCTTCTCAATCCGAGGAATTCCGACAAAATCCTCGGCATCCTTCAGAAGCTATCGAATTTCCCTGCTCGTTCTTCCATTGGTGGTGGGTGGATTAATTGGCTCTCCTTCTTGCAAATCCTCGGGAGACCCATCCTTTGGATCACTATGCCTTGGAGAGGCAATTGAATTTTTTGCTACTGGTTGTTGGGGCTAGACCAGAGGCTCTTCCTTTGACTGTGTAGCAGAAGGTAGCTCTCATGATCTTCTGAAGGCTTTCTCCTCCATGAATTTCACATCTCTCCGCACCACTACTTTCTTGCTCTCAGGAATGTAGATGTGATAAGCCTTTGCATTCTTGCTGTATCCTCCTAAATACCCCTTTTCAACAATCATCTCCAACTTATTCCTCTTCTCACTGGGTACATGACAGTAAGTTGTACTACCGAAGATCCTAAAGTGACTCACTTCGGGCTTGCTACCAGTGAAGACACTTTCTGGCGTCATCTTTCCCAGTGCAGTGTGAGGATCTATATTCTAAATGTAGACATTTGTATTACACGCTTCAGCCCATAGAAATTTGGGCATGTATTGGTCATACAACATAGCTCTGGTTGCTTCAACAATAGTATGGTTCTTCCTTTCTGCCACTCCATTTTGTTTTGGATTGTATGTAGTTTTCCATTCTCTTTTGATGCCTTCCCTCGCACAGAATCCGGTGAATTATTTATCTATGTATTCACCTCAATTATCTGATCACAATACCTTAACCCATCTCCCTATCATATTTTCCACCAAAGCCTTAAACTCTTTAAATCGACTGAAGACTTCATCCTCGGTCTTCAAGAAGTAGATCCAGGTTTTCCTGGAATGGTCATCAATGAAGGTGACAAAATATTCGACAACACTAAGAGCTATAGTAGACATTGGCCCGCAGATATCTGAGTGTATTAGATCCAACACACCCTTGGCCCTATTGTTGCTTCTCTGATATGTTTCCTTGGCATATTTCCCTAATATGCACCCCTTGCAGACATAGTTCTGGAGCACCTGCGACAGCCTTCTAGAGAGTTCTCAATTCCCCATGATGCAAGTGCCTCATTCTGATGTGCCATAGCTCATTCAGATCCATTTCATTTGCGCTGCCAACTAGTGCCATTGGGGAATCAAGTAGCAGCTTGTACAACTTGTTGCTTCTTACCCTGATTTGTGCCTTCTTCTTCCAACTGGGGTGCTTGACGTAGACTCTATTTTCCAATAAAGTAGACGTCATATCCTCGGTTTTGAAGCTATGACACTGAGAGTAGATTCACCCCCAAACCCAGAACATGAAGTACATTAGTGGCCTAGATTATGTTCCCAACCTCGGTCTGAAAAAATACGGTACTTCTCCCAATGGGAGTGCACTTTTATTTATTACCCATGGTTATTTTGAAATTCATCTGCTCTTCTTGGTAGTCGAAAAAATAGTCCCATACTCCTGTCATGTGAGCAGAGGCTCCGCTGTCAATGTTGAGATTCAACAAGATGATGGAGCTTAGTGAAAATGAGTCGCCTTCACTAAGTGGGCCCGCAGGCTATTTTTGGCGCAACCTATTCTTAGACTATGTCTATTTTTAGACATGGTGATCATATTTCAGAAGTTGTAGGATGCTATTTGTGGATGGTTGGTCAAGTTGGAAAAATAGATGAAATTCTATTTTTAGAATATTGGGAAAAGTCTATTTATAGATCGTCAATCTAAAAATAGATGCATGTCGGTTATTATTAACCCTTAATAATTATCCAACAATAAACAATAACTTATTCTCTTGGAGCACTTTATTTCAGAGGATAGATTTAGCAAATCAGTGGGCTGAAGGAATTACGCAATTCCTAGGGTTGACTGGTGGTTCATGCACGGAGGACTCAGTTAGAACTAAGGTGGCAAAGTTATGACAGATTTGGAAGAGTATTTCATGGAGTTGTATTCATTTTAACTCAATTAAAGTGAGTTAGACTCAGTTGAGCTAGTTGTATCTAGTCTAGCTGAATGATACACTAGTGAGTGTGGAGTGAATTAATTAGTTAATTAACTCACAAATAATAACTCATTAATCAACTGAAAAAATACAGCAGTTAACTACAGTGCATGTCAGTTCTAGTGGAGACCCAATGGAGAGATAGTTGAAAGGGTGATATGGACTATCCGTTGTGACTATAGTGATGCATTGATTGCATCACACACACATTGGAGTTTCCAATGAGGATTGCGCAGTCAAGGCAAGGGTAATTTGAATTCATTCAGAGCTATTCTTCAGTAGGGATTGCGCAGTGGAGGTAGGCTATCAGGAGGGCAGAAATCAGTGCATGGATTTGCAGATTTCATCTTGTTAGTGTGTGACCACTGATTGTACTGAGAGCTTGATGTACTAAAATTTGTATGAGATTGTTACATGATCTCCATGATACATAATATATGATAGTTGGGGTTTTTAGCTTCAGGTTTTCCCGTTAAACAATTGTGCTATGTGCGATTGTTTTTATTTATGCTTCACATGTGTTTGCAATTAATTTTCCGCAAAAGATTAACAGTGGAATGATTTTGTATTTTGCAAGAAGTTAAATATTGTGATATCAGGGGAATCTGGATGTATGCATGCTTAATGTATATAATTTCTACATGGTATCGAAGCATTGTTAATTCTTTAAGGTTGTAATTGTGAAGAATTGTTGAGTTTGTGCTAGTGGACAATTTGAATTTGCTGCAGAAAATTTTTGGTGCAGAAGTTGAGTATACATTGAAATGTATTTCAATGGGTTGCGATTGGAGTATGCCCTTGATGGAAGCTCGAATTACATAGCCTGGAAGGACAGGATGGAGGTAGTGCTGGAGGATAATGGACTGAAGGATTTCATCAATAGCGATGTTCCTAAGACGGATTCTAGTGATGTTGCAGGACTTGACGCATGGCAAAAGAAGGTAGCAAAGACAAGAAGAATTCTGTTGGAAGGTGTGAAGGACCATATTGTGTCCAGCCTTCATGGGAAAGCCACTCCATTTTCAATGTGGAAGGTTTTGACAGATTTGTTCCAAAGCAGAAGTGACCAGAGGAAGTTGGCGCTTAAAGACAAGCTCAGAAAAATAAAAAAGGAGAAGGGCGACAGTATTCCAAAATATCTCACGAAGTTTTTCCACTATAAGGATGAACTGGGAAGTGTGTGGATTACTGTTGATGATGAATACTTGGTGAGCTTGGATCTCCTTGGGCTTCTGAAGAGTTTGCATAGCTATGAAGACTCTGTCAATGGACGAGAGAAACTACCGGGATGGGAGCGACTTTGGTTGGATCTTGTGTAGGAGGAGATAAGGTGGAGTACCAGGGATGGTTCTTCATCGAAGAATGAAGATGAAGAAAATTGTGCTTTGGCTGTCAAAGCAAGGAAAGGGAAGGGGAAGAAATTTCCTTCAAAATCTGAAGCTAAAGGCAAGAAGCAGGATTTGTCCAAAGTGAAGTGTTTTCACTGTCACGAACATGGGCATTTCGACATTAACTGCCCACAGAAGAAGAAGAACAAGAAGGCTACTGGAGCTGTAGCTGGAGAGGCCTTAGCCTTGCAATTTGAACTTGATTTCTCTTTGATCGCATGCTTGGTTTCAAGCGCAATGGGATCAGTGTGGTATCTTGATAGTGGTGCGTCTTTCCATATGCCGAGAGACAAGGAGTTGTTTAGTGATCTAGAGGAGAAGGACCTCAAAATTCATATAGAGATGGGTGACGATGGTCGGTACAGTGCGATGGGAATTGGGACCATTACCTTTGAGAGGGAGTCCGGTAATCCATTCTTGTTGAAGGATGTTGTGCATGTTCCAGGTTTGAAGAAGAACTTGGTCTTGGTCACAATGTTGGAAGACAAAGGTTATGATGTTGTTTTCAGTGAGGGAAAAGCCTTCCTTCGACATAAAACAACGGGTCAAACCAAGAAGATAGGGATTCAAGTTAAGAATATCTACAAGCTAGAGGTAGATGGCTGCGCTGCAATGATGGGAAAAGCAGAAGAAGTGGTGAGCCGAGATGAGGGTGAATTATGGCACAAGAGATTGGGCCATATTCACCATGGCGCTTCAAAGATTTTGTAGTAGATTTATACTGGACTTCCCAAGGGTACTCTTGCACAGTTAGATCAGTGTAAGGGATTTACTATGGGTAAGTTTGTGAAGACCACCTTTCATGAGAAGGAGAATCGTGCTTCGGTGATCCTTGAGAGAATTCACACAAACGTGTGTGGACCTTTCTCGGTTACTTCAACAGCAAAACACAGGTATTATGTTATTTTTGTTGATGACTATTCTCGTAGATGCTGGATATTCTTCATGTAGAAGAAGAGAAAAACATTCTCAAAGTTCTGTGAGTTTAAAGAATTGGTGGAGAAGGAGTCGGGGAAGCAAGTGAAAGCTCTACAGAGTGATAATGGTGGTGAATATATCTCGAGTGAATTCAAATATTTCTGTAGCAAAGAAGGAATTCAAAGAGAACTCATAGTGCCTCATAACCCACAGCAGAATGGGGTCGCGAAGAGGAAGAACAGAACGATCGTGGGTACTGCACGAGCGATGTTGCATGACCAAGGCCTACCGATGCACTTGTGGGCGGAAGCATGCAACACTGCAATTTATGTGCAAAACCGTTGTCCTCATAGAGTACTTGGCATGAGTACACCTGAAGAAGATTTTACTGGTAAGAAGCCTTATATTTCTCATTTGATGATTTTTGGCTCATTTGTTTACATTCATGTGACAAAGGACGCCAGGAAGAAGCTGGAGATGACTGCAGAAGTTGGGATATTTGTGGGGTACACATAAACAACCCATAATTATCGTGTGTATTTTCCAAACAGTCGAATGAATGTGGTGCGACGGGATATAAAATTCAATGAGGTGAAAGCCATGAATTTGTCACTTGAGAGGGAGCTACACTTGCATGCAGAGGAGTAACTTCTTGTTCCCAAAGATGAGCCTCTAGATGTGGATCAACCACAAGAGGAGATTCATGGAGTGGAGGAGTCCACTCATGCAGAACCAAACATCAGACAAGGCAGAAAGCGTACCACAGAAGCTTGATGCGGCACAGAATGTAGGAGTCCCTACATCACAGCGCAGATAGAGACAGTCACCTAACCGATATACTGGATACATGGCTCTTATGAGCAAGTGTATCATGACAGAGCCATATTCTTTCGAAGAAGCAGTGCAGGAGCCCACATGGGTAGATGCCATGGTGGAGGAGTATGACTCCATTGTCATAAACAGTGCTTGGGAGATTGTTCCAAGGCTGGTGGGTAAATCAGTTGTAGGATCAAGATGAATCTACAAGGTAAAGCAAGCTGCTGATGGGAGCGTCGAGAAGTATAAGGAAATATTTGTTGCCTGAGGCTTCTCACAGATCGAGGGGATTGACTATGAAGAAACCTTTGCACCTGTCGCACGGTATTCTTCCATATGGACCATCCTTGCTCTCTCAGCGCAGATGGGTTGGTACATTCATCAGATGGATGTGAAGACTGTGTTCCTTAATGGGATCATTGAGGAAGAGGTGTACATTGAGCAGCCTGAAGGACTTGAGATCTATATTAGCGAGTCGCATGTGTGCAGGCTCAAAAGAACGTTGTATGGGCTGAAGCAAGCACCTCATGCTTGGTACACACAGATCGACAACTATTTCATCGGACTTGGTTTCACCAAGAGTGAGGCGGATGCAAACCTATATCAAATTGTGGTGGAGGGTAAGCTTTTAATCATTCTTCTTTATGTTGATGATTTAATACTAATGGGTGATGAGCAGTTGATACACTCATGCAAGGCAGATCTTGCAAAGGAGTTTGAGATGAAGGATTTGGGCCTCCTTCATTATTTCCTTGGATTGGAAATATGGCAGTGGGAAGATGAACTGTTTGTGTCTCAAGGAAAGTACGCCCGGGAGATATTGGAGAAGTTTCACATGTAAGGCTGCAAGCCTATCGACACTCCTCTTCCAGGAAATTGGAGGAAAGAGGATGCTACATCGACAGAAGTAGTGGATGCCACTGTTTATCGACAGTTGGTTGGTTCACTCATCTATTTAGTTAATACAAGACCGGACATATGCTATGCGATGAACCAGCTTTCACAAGTGATGGTTAAGCCTACCAAGATCTTTTGGAAGGCAGGCAAGCATGTCATGAGGTATCTCAGGGGCACATCTGCATATGGCTTATGGTATAGACAGACGAATGAGGTGAAGTTGCATGGCTTCACTGATGCAGATTGGGTAGGCAGCCCAACAGATAGAAAGAGCACATCAGGAGGGATTTTCAGTATCATATCTACAACAATTTCTTGGTACAACATGAAAAAAAGATCCATGGCACTCAGTTCAGCGGAAGCAGAATACATGGCAGCAAGTCAAGCTGCATGTGAGGCTATATGGATGAGGAAGATCCTGGTCGGGTTTTTCGGTTCACATTTAGATCCTACAGTGATACATTGTGATAATCAGAGTTGCATTAAACTCTTGATTAATCATGTGTTTCATGATATATCTAAACATATTGATATCTGGTATCATCATATTAGAGATTGTGTGCAGCGGAAGATCATGTTGCTTCAGTACATTCCTATGGAAGATCAGGATGCAGATATTCTGACGAAGGCGCTCGCCAAGAGAAAATTTGAATACCACAAAAGCAGGATCGGGGTGAAGGATAATCCCTATCTTGTTGAGAGGGACTGTTGAGATTCAACAAGATGATGGAGCTTAGTAAAAATGAGTTTCCTTCACTAAGTGGGCCCACAGGCTATTTTTGGCGCAAGTTTATTCTTAGACTATGTCTATTTTTAGCAATGGTGATCATATTTCAGAAGTTGCAGGATGTTATTTGTGGATGGTTGGTCAAGTTGGAAAAATAGATGAAATTATATTTTAGAATATTGGGTGAAGTCTATTTATAGTTCGTTGATCTAAAAGTAGATGCATGTTTGTTATTATTAGCCCTTAATAATTATCCGACAATAAACAACAACTTATTCTCTTAGAGCACTTTATTTTAGTGAACAGATTTGGAAAATCAATGGGCTGAAGGAATTACGCAATTCCTAGGGTTGACTGGTGGTTCATGCATGTAGGACTCAGTTAGAACTAAAGTGGAAAAGTTATGACAGAGTTGGGAGAGTAGTTCATGGAGTTGTATTTAGTTTAACTCAGTTAAAGTGAGTTAGACTCAGTTGAGCTAGTTGTATCTAGTCTAACTGAATGATACACTAGTGAGAGTGGAGTGAATTAATTAGTTAATTAATTCACAAATAATAACTCATTAATCAACTGAACAAATACGTCAGTTAACTACAGTGCATGTCAATTCCAGTGGAGACCCAGTGGAGATATAGGTGAAAGGGTGAGATGGACTATCCGTTGTGACTATAGTGATGCATTGATTGCATCACACACACATTGGAGTAGCCAATGAGGATTGCATAGTCAAGGCAAGGGTAATTCGAATTCATTCAGAGCTATTATTCAACAGGGATTGTGCAGTGGAGGCAGGCTATTAGGAAGGTAGAAATTAGTGCATGGATTTGTAGATTTCATCTTGTTAGTGTGTGACGACTGATTTTACTGAGAGCTTGATGTATTAAGATTTGTATGAGATTGTCACATGATCTCCATGATACATAATTTATGATATTTGGGGTTTTCAGCTTCAGACTTTCCCGTTAAACAACTGTGTTATGTGCGATTGTTTTTATTTATGCTTCACATGTGTTTGCAATTAATTTTCCACAGAAGATTAACAGTGGAATGATTCTGTATTTTGCAAGAAGTTAAATATTATGAGATCAGGGGAATCTGGATGTATGCATGCTTAATGGATATAAATTCTATAGTCTATATACCAGACATATGAGGACGTAGTACTTGATACACAAGAAAAATATTCCTCTAGTCTAGATGCCAATACAGATACATCGTGATCCTTTTTTTATATCGTTCTTCTTCCCCCTCTTGGAGAACTACGTGAACCCTTTTGCGTTGTTGCTGCAACATTAGATCTATGTTCACTAGTAGATTCCCCCTCTTTGTTATTCATCTCTAGCTCTGATACCATGTGAAAATTACAAACACTTGTTGTTGAAGATTGCAACAAGAAACAGTGAAAGAGGCATCCGGAAACATCATCCTTGATCCTAGTGAAAAATAAACACCTTCACTAGGTGGGGCCCACATAGGCTATTTTTAGGTGTATGCCTATTTTTAAACATGTTGAGAAAAATCCAAAATTAGCAGGAGGCTGATTCTAGATGGTTGAGAAAAATCTATTTTTAGATGAGTTTCTATTTATATATGTATGGGCGAAGTCTATTTATAGATCACCTGTCTAAAATTAGAATACATTTCGATTATTATTAGCCCTTAATAATAATCAGACAATAAATAGTAACTTATTCTCTTGGAGCACTTGATTTTAGTGAACAGATGTGGCACATCAGTGGGCTGAAGGAATTACGCAATTCCTAGGGTGGTTGGTGACTCATGCATGGAGGACTTAGTTGTAACTGATTGTGGAAAGTTGTAACAGAGTTGGAAGAGTAGTTATGTGAGTCGTTATTTATTTTAACTCAGTTCAGTGATTTAAAATCAGTTGTGATAGTTGTAACTAAACATACACTAGTGAAAGATGAGTGAATTAATTAGTTGATTAATTCACAAGTAGTGTCTTACTTGCAACTGAAGAAATACATCAGTTAACTACTTGCATGTCAGATCTAGTGGAGACCTAGTGGAGAGATAGGTGAAAGGGTGAGATGGACTATCTATTTTGACTATAGTGGAGAATTCTATGCATCCAAACACACATTGGAGATGCCTATGAGTATTGCGTAGTAAAGGCAAGGTAAGGTCGAATTCATTTAGGGTTCCTCTTCAGCAGTGATTGTGCAGTGGACGCAGGCTGTCAGGATGCAAGAAATTGGTGCATGGAGGTGCAAATTTCTGCAAGACAGTGTGAGATGATTGTATATTGTACTGAGAGCTCTATGAGCTAAGATTTGTA
Source organism: Pinus albicaulis (assembly GCA_034641835.2). Taxonomy (NCBI): domain Eukaryota; kingdom Viridiplantae; phylum Streptophyta; class Pinopsida; order Pinales; family Pinaceae; genus Pinus; species Pinus albicaulis. The sequence goes on from CM076580.1 coordinate 1,246,606,926, forward strand.
TGAGATATATGGGATTGTTTCATGATCCATTGATATACATAATATTTTATAGTTGGGGTTTTTAGCTTTAATCTTTCCCGATAAAACAACTGTGTTATGTGTGATTGATTTTTCTTCATGTGCTTGCAATTGGCGATTTAATTTCCACAAATAATTAAGTGGAAGGATTTTGTATTTAACATAAGATTAATTTTTTAGATCAGGATAATCCGGTAATATACATGCATGTTGTATCATTTCTACTTCGAATCAGAGCTGAAGAGATTGCAATAGTGAAGCAGTGTTGAGTTTTTGATGGTGGAAACAATTTGAAATTGCTGCAAGAATTTCTTGGTGTGACAGTTGAGTATACATTGAAATGCATTTCAATGGGTTGCGGTTGGAGTATGAAATCGAGGGTATATCGAACTACATAACCTGGAAGGACAGGATGGAGGCGGTGCTTGAAGATAATGGCTTGAAGGTGTTATCACCTAGATTGACCTCAGGCTGAAGGAAGACAAGCCAGGGTAACCACAAACCACACTTAACCTTGTAGCTAGCCCTACAAGGCAAGGAGAGAGCTCTCTCCGTAAGTAATCTTAGTCAAGGATGATTGCAAAAAATGATTTTAGGCTAGGTATAGTAGCTCGAAAGGGTTTTGATAGATTTTGTTGTTGTTTGTTGGATCAGATGGAGCTGGGTAGTTTAAGTCTAGGAAATTAAATCAGAAATGCAGAGCATTCTATGGGACAAGGTAGGCATGGAATTTAACACCTTTGGCTTAATGATGTGAAGTGTTTAAGACTCATGAGGAGCTGAGGAGGGCATATGAGATGAATCCTTCCCAAATAGTAGAAAACATAAAATATTGAATGATTTCCCAAGGCAGAGCACTATAATAATGTATTCTACCTATCTAACTTGAAAACATTCAACAAAAATCAATGGAATGAATGATGGCATACATAACATTTAACAAATGATTAAAAAAGAAGAAACTATGCTAAAATTCCATACCACAAGGATCCCATAAAAAATAGCTGCAAATCTTTGTTAATTTCCTACCAAACTGGTTACAAATATGTACAATCAAGCTCAGAGCACCCCAGTGATTCCAATCTCTTCCAACCGACTGAAAAATTACATTAAATAGACATAGTCTCAGGGGGCGAATCTGTAGAAAGAGGAGTTGTTTCACCTGCCCCCAAACCAAAACATGAAGATAGAAAATCCTAACAATATGCCTTTGAAAGAGAGGAAACTGTATATTTGACCATCTGGAAGTATTATCTGTTACACTTACTATGGAAAATAGAAAGAAAATAAATCTGGAACCCTACCCCCTCATTTATCGTTTGCTGCCTTTTTGTGGTTGATGTCTTAATGATCTCTGTATTCACAATTTGCTCACGGCCTTGACAGAGTGTTCTTTTCCTTTAACCTAAAGAAAACCCTTTTAAACCAAAAAAATCGAATGTGCCTCATTTAACGGAGAAAATCCCTTTTTCCTTTGAAAAGAGCGGAAATACTTTGGTGGGCCCGGAAATCGCAATCGCAATCGGAAGGAGCGGGAATACTTTGGCGGAAGAAATCACGATAAGCGATGGAGTGATGGTGTGATGGTGGATGGAGCGATGGTACGAAGCGATGGAAATAGAGCAATGCAGTGATGACCACATCAGAGAAATCGGGCGAGTGGGAGTTAAAGCGCTGAAGGGATATCGCATCAGTGAAATAATGAAAGCAGAGTTAGCGTTGGATAATTATCGATCATGCGATGCGATGAAGGACTATCGCATCAGTAGCAACGAAAGGGCAGAGTTAAGTGCTGGCGGGAAGCGATCACGCGATGCGATGCTGCGATGAGATCGCATTGGCGGAAGGGATATGGTGGGTTCAGCGCAGCGGGAATCGCGATGTGCGATGTGCGATTATCGCATCGGCAGAGTCAGGAATGCAGAGTTAAGTGCTGTGGGAATGCGATGTTGTGATGCGATGGTGCGATGCAATCGCATGGAAATGAGCCATCACATCGGGATTGTAGGAGACGAAAATTTCAAAAGAAAAAGGGACTTTGTGGTAAAGGGAAAAAATCATATAAAAAGGCAAAAATTGTAAAGTTAAAGGGCCAGCGAAATAATGGAAAAAGGGCAGAGTTGTGCTTTTTTGAGCCATTATTCATTTGGGCATATTTTCCGATCCAGAAGCCGATTTTGGGAGTGTGATATACCGTTGGAAAGATTTTTCCGAGCTCCTTCTGATGAACACATTTACAACATGTTTTGCACTAAAGATCATGTGAAAAAAATCTTTGAAAACTAGGCAGAGAAAAAAAAAACCCTGTTGACCCTTCGTGACGAGCTGTGAAAGACTAACCGTGGCTTTATAGAGATAGCAGCTTCTGAAGTTTAACTTATTACATATAGAAACATAAAATTACATAAGAAATGATAATAAAAAAAGGTATCCTGTTTTCACCTCAAAACATGTTTTGACGTGAAAATTATATCAAGCTTAAAAGAACAAATCCTTTGACTTTTCCAGATACCATGCTTTTGAGTTTATTTGGCATCCTCATGTCCTTGCTGATATTTATTGACATTTTTCTCATCAATTTGACTATGGTGGAACCCTAAAACCTAATGAGACCAAACCCTATGACCTAATGAACTGCATAGTGAAAATGAATCATGACTGAAGACCATAGAGAGGAGAACCAGCAAGTATTTTTCATGAGGGAAAACTGATGAAGTGACCCCAACCATCAGTGAATCCATGACCTAATGGAGTGATAAAAAGTTATAGTGTGAGAATCATACTATGCAAACGCAAAAGAGAATATTTTTATCACTGATGGCAGTATGACAAGACTGACACTAACAGAAGGAATTCATCGAGAGAGATGTTCCTAAGCCCACTTCAGCGGATGTTGCAGTACTTGACACATGGAAAAAGAAAGTAGCAAGGGCGAGGAGGATTTTGTTGGAATGTGTGAAAGACCATATTATGTCAAGAATTAATGGGAAAGCCACTCCATATGCTATGTGGAAGGCTTTGACAGATCTTTTCCAAAGCAGCAGCGACCATAGGAAATTGGCGCTTAAGGATAAAATCAGAAAAATAAAGATGGAGAAGAACGACACTATTCTGGTATACTTGAAAAAGTTTTTCCAATGCAGGGATGAGCTTGGGAGTGTAGGAGTTAGTGTTGCGGATGATGATTTGGTGAGATTGGCTCTCTTTGGACTTCTGAAGAGTTGGCACAGTTATGAAGACTCTGTCAATGGACGGGAAAAAATACCGAATTGGGAGCGACTGTGGTCGGATCTAGTGCAGGAGGAGATAAGGTGAAACACTAGGGATGGCTCTTCATCAAAGCATGATGGTGAAGAGTACTGTTCTTTGGCTGCCAAGGCAAAGAAGAATAAGGAGAAGAAATTCCATTCTAGATCTGAGGCCGGTGAAGATGGAAAGGAGCACAACATGTCCAAAGTGAAGTGTTTTCACTGTCACAAGTTTGGACATATTGCCACAAATTGTCCACATAAGAAGAAGAACAAGACGGCTGCTGGAGTTGCAACTGGTGAGGCCCTTGCCTCACAATTTGAGCTTGAATTCTCATTGATTTCATGCATGGTGTCCAGTGCATTGGGATCGGGGTGGTACTTTGATAGTGGTGCTTCCTTTCACATGACAGGAGATGAGAAACTTTTCAGTGACTTGGTGGAGAAAGATCTCCAGATGCATGTTGAGTTTGGTGACGATGGGAGATACAGTGCGACCAACATTGGTACCATTACTTTTCAGAGGGCGTTAGGTAAACTCATTCTTTTAAAATATGTTGTGCATGTTCCAGTTTTAAATAATAATTTAATCTCAGTCGCACTATTAGAGGATAGAGGCTACGATGTTTTCTTTAGTGAAGGAAAAATTTTCCTGCGACACAAAGAAACAGGGAAAGAAAAGAAGGTTGGGATTCGAGTTAAGAATCTCTACAGACTTGAAGTAGATGGGATTTCTACGGAGCTTCCTATTGTTGGGAAGTGCGAGAAAGCCATGCAATTGAAGCTTAAGAGGGAGCAGGATTTGCATGCAGGTAAGAGTGAACCTCGGGATGTGGAGAAGCCACAAGATGAGGATCATGGAGTGGGAGCAACTACTCATGCAGAGAAATTTCGAGCCAGATGGGCAGAGGTAGTGCATGCGGCTATACCACCAGGTGAGGGGTGGGGCGACATGCATGAATAATCCCAAGAGGATATTTCTAGGTAGGATTCATTGAGATGGTGTGGATCTCATGAATTGAACCTAGCTACGAGGCGCCCACAGAGAAGCAGTAGCATGATCAGTTGGATTGATGCAGTAGGATCAAAGTGACAGTGTCGGATACTAGAGCGCAAATCAGAGTTGACAGCAAGTGTAGAGTGCATGGGTGCAGAGTTCAACAACGCAGTGGTTCCTGAAGACATGTGAAGTAGCTAAGCAGAAGTCATAAGACTTTGATGACATATGCATTAGACTGATTGAGTTGTTTGGAGGCTTTCATTTTCGGAAGTGTTGCATGCAAGTATTGCAGGGTAGATGCATGGAATTGCAGGGCGCATGCAAAGACATACCTTTCTTTTTGAGAGGGAGTGTTGAAGATTGCAACAAGAAACAGTGAAAGAGGCATCCAGAAACATCATCCTTGATCCTAGTGAAAAATAAGCACCTTCACTAGGTGGGGCCCACACAGGCTATTTTTAGGTGTATGTCTATTTTTAGACATGTTGAGAAAAATCTAAAATTAGCAAGAGGCTGATTCTAGATGGTTGAGCAAAATATATTTTTATATGAGTTTCTATTTTAAACTCAGTTGAGCTAGTTGTAACTGAATATACACTAGTGAAAGATGAGTGAATTAATTATTTAATTAATTCACAAGTAGTTTCTTACTTGCAACTCACTGAAACTAGTTGAGCGAAGTCTATTTATAGATCCCCTGTCTAAAATTAGAATGCATGTTGATTATTATTAGCTCTTAATAATAATTAGACAATAAATAGTAACTTATTCTCTTAGAGCACTTGATTTCAGTGAACGGATGTGGCACATCAGTGGGCTGAAGGAATTTACGCAATTCCTAGGGTGGTTGGTGACTCATGCAGGGAGGACTTAGTTATAACCGATTTTGGCAAGTTGTAACAGAGTTGGAAGAGTAGTTATGTGAGTTGTTATTTAGTTTAACTTAGTTTAGTGATTTAAACTCAGTTGAGCTAGTTGTAACTGAACATACACTAGTGAAAGATAAGTGAATTAATTATTTAATTAATTCACAAGTAGTTTCTTACTTGCAACTGAAGAAATACAGTAGTTAACTACTTGCATGTTAGATCTAGTGGAGACCCAGTGGAGAGATAGGTGAAAGGGTGAGATGGACCATCTGTTGTGACTATAGTGGAGCATTCAATGCATCCACACACACATTAGATATGCCTATGAGTATTGCGCAGTAAAGGAAAGGTAAGGTCAAATTCATTCAGGGTTCTTCTTCAGCAGGGATTGCGCAGTGGAGGTAGGTTGTCAAGAGGCAAGAAATTGGTGCATGGAGGTGCAAATTTCTGCAAGACAGTGTGAGACGATTGTATATTTTACTGAGAGCTCTATGAGCTGAGATTTGTATGAGATATATGAGATTTTTTCATGATCCATTGATATACATAATATATGATAATTGGGGTTTTTAGCTTTAAGCTTTCCCGGTAAAACAACTATGTTATGTGTGATTGATTTTTCTTCATGTGTTTGCAATTGTTGATTTAATTTACCCAAAGAATTAAGTGGAAGGATTATGTATTTAACATAAGATTAATTTGTTATATCAGGATAATCCAGTAATACACATGCATGTTGTATAATTTCTACACTTGTAGTGATATATTTTTTTCTCCTACTTATTATTTCAACAAGTTATTATTCATAATTATTCCGGAAAATATCGAAATAAATACTACTGCAACATTCACAATTATATATGCAGATAAATAAACAGTAAAGAAAATAAGCACAAGAATCAATCACATGTACACAGTTATTTTTGGACAATTTTCCTCGGAAAAACCCAATGTGGGAAAATTGGTGCAACAGATGAGGGTTTTATTAATTCTTCAGCAAATGATATCTTTAAAGGGAAAATATTCGGGAGATAAATTCTGAACCACCTGAGACTGAATATCCAGCTTACTCGGACAATTTTCTGACACCCAGAATAGCCCCTGCGTCAGTCTGCGTGGTTCTCTGCGCATTCCCAACATTGGACTACATGAATCTACGTGGAGACTGCGTGGGGTCTCTACACTGCAGCCTCAAGCTACCTCCAGTGACCCACTGCTGCTCTCCGACCCTGATCTCGATCACCCCTGACCTCCTCCTTCTACTCCTGAAACTTCTTGCCCTGCAACTCTCCCACTAAGATCAAATTCTACATCATAATGGATCTCCTTCGGGTACTGAGTGTTTTCCTGGCTTGTTTTCTAGGTGACCCTCAAGCCTTCTTTTATAATCTTCATGTTGGAGAACCAATGGCACAGATTAAAATATTAATCAATGGCTAAGATTAAATCTTGACTTGATCCATTTTTTCCAGAAGATTCACACTCTGACTTACTAATACCCTTTAATTATTTTATTTCCCTAAGTTTAGATTTAGGGTCTCCATTAAAATAATTAATTATTTTAATAAATCTTGAACCGAGTGGAATTTCCACAAATTGTCTCTGGGTTCTTTGGAATGTTGTTGTTCAAGCGTCCCTGCAAGTTTGAGACTTGGAACACTTTCGAATGCTACAAAAATCAACAGATGAGGCATAAGATCAACAACCCAGATTAATATTAGGCTTACGACATGCATGTAGTTTAACGTATGATTATGCATGTGATGGATCCAATGGTTGATAATGCCTCAATCTAATGGCCTAGATTAATATTGGGCTCACACATGTTAAAGTAGGGAAAGCACCCGATTCGGTATTTGGTATGACATGGCACCACGTGGACATACAGGTGCAATTGATGTGGAAAGTAGGTCGATGAAATGGTAGCAACAAGACAGGACACATGGTATCCAAATGACAGAACAGGTGGCATTCAGGTAGTGGTAGGTTTGAGGACACGTGATAGGATGATGATGAGGCACCTTCTAGACATGACATGTGGCAAGTGGATTTGGCATTTTTAGGTGGACAAGTTGCCATTTTTTGAGTGACATGGTGGTGACAAGGTGGTGACATGGCATGACATGAAGTGGAAAATAATGACGTGGAAATTACAGGGACATGACACGGTATCTTTTGACACCATCAGACACCACATGGTCATGACATGTAGTGGGGGGCTTGATTAACCTCATTTGGCACCTATGTTGCATGGAAGTAAACCACATAGGACCCCTCCCCCCGAGTTAAAGTTAAGATAGGTAGGGGGAAATGTGACTTCTTCGCCGTCGATTTTGATTAGATCATTGTAGATCATTGGATGTGCTTTAAAACTTGGATTATATTTAACTGCACATATGACAAAAATCATACCCCCCTCCTTTATTAAATTTTGGATAGTCGGGGGGTGGGGAGATGTGACTTCTCCACCATTGGTTTTTATCTAGGAGTACTTCACAAATTGGTGGATATTTAACGTTGAGTGAAATTCATTAAAATTTTTTTAAATTTGGAAGTGTTCTAAGGATGTGGTTCCCATCATCAGACACAAGAATCCATGAGCTTATCATCTCACTAAAAAATTTGGCAGAAATTCCGACGGCCAATTCGTCGCTATTCCGACACATAGTCGTCGCAAGAGCGACAATTCGAGGGCGGGAAAAACGTGGTTTACCATACTGTCACAGTTCTGACGCAATTAAAAAGTGTCGCACTATCGACACTTTTTCCGTCGCTTCCAAACAAGCGTCACTCTTCTGGCGTTTCCCAATCCGTCGCACTTCCGACCTTTGTAAACTGTCGCACTTCCGATGAAATGTGGTTTGACGTTTTGAACGTCGCTCTTCCGACGTCTGTAAACTCTCACCATTATGACAAAATGTGGTCCGAAGTTTTGAACGTCTCTCTTCCGACGTTTGTAAACTGTCGCAATTCTGACGCAGTGTGGTCTGACGTTTTAGACGTCGCTCTTCCGACGGTTGTAAACTGCCACAATTCCGACAAAATGTAGTCCAGCGTTTTGGACATCGCTCTTCCGACGTTTGTAAACTATCGCAATTCCGACGAAATGTGGTCCGACGTTTTTATACTGTCGCTCTTCCGACGTTTCTAATCTGTCGCAATTCCGATGCTTACAAGGTGTCGGTATAGTGACAACAGGTTCAATTTAACAAAAAAAAAAAAAGAAAAAAAAAAGAGAGGAAAAATGTTGTTTTGAATATATTATATGAAGTAAAACAGTCCATGAAGTCATTACATTTTCACATCTCAAGATTGGAACCCAAATATACATCCAGAAAAGTGGAAGTCCCACCCTAGACAATGATAGAAAAATACCCCATGTCACATACAGGGACATGATATAAAACCCAGTAACGGTCCACATGGAGATTATCGAAAATCTGAGAAAGCATCCAAATATACCCGAGGCATCTATAAGAAAGTGAAATAGCAGTATCTAGAATAGTAAAGCAACAGATAGAGTATCAACGTCCATTGTTCCAAATACAAATTAAAGTACCCAAAATCCTTGAACAGAGAAAAACGCTAATCATGTGAGGAGTGTGATATGTCCAAAATATAAAAAGACCATCAGACCATATCAATAAACCAAGAACATAGACCAAGATAGCTAGTTTTAAAGGCAAGAGATAAAACACACCTATTTTTTTTCACAAGAGAAAACGTTGTTTTGAATATATTATATGAAGTAAACAACATGAAGTCATTAAATTTTCACATCCGAAGATTGGAACCCAAATATCCATCCGTAAAAGTGGAAGTCCCACCCCGCACAATGATAGAAAAATACCCCATGTCACATACAGGGACATGATATAAAATCCAGTAACGGTCCACATGGAGATTATCGACAACCTGAGAAAGCATTCAAATATTCCCGAGGCATCTATAAGAAAGTGAAATAGTAGTATGTAGAACAGTAAAGCAACAGATAGAGTACCGACGTCCATTGTTCCAAATACAAATTAAAGTACCCAAAATCCTTGAACAGATCAAGAAAAACGCTAATCATGTGAGGAGTGTGATATGTCCCAAATATAAAAAGACCATGAGACCATATCAATAAACCAGCAACATAGACCAGCATCGCTAGTTTTGAAGGCAGAGAGATAAACATTAATCATTTTTTTTCACAAGAGAAAACGTTGTTTTGAATATATTATATGAAGTAAAAACAAATGATGAAGTCATTACATTTTCACATCTCAAGATTGGAACCCAAATATCCATCCGTAAATGTGGAAGTCCCACCCCAGACAAAAATGATAGAAAAATACCCCATGTCACATACAGGGACATGATATAAAACCCAGTAACGGTCCACATGGAGATTATCGACAATCTGAGAAATCATCCAAATATGCCCGAGGCATCTATAAGAAAGTGAAATAGCAGTATATATGTAGAATAGTAGAGCAACAGATAGAGTACCAACATCCATTGCTCCAAATACAAATTAAAGTACCCAAAATCCTTGAACAGAGAAAAACACTAATCATGTGAGGAGTGTGATATGTCCAAAATATAAAAAGACCATCAGACCATATCAATAAACCAGCAACATAGACTAGCATCACTAGTTTTGAAGGCAGAGTGATAAACATTAATCATTTTTTTTTTCACATGAGAAAAAACGTTGTTTTGAATATATTATATGAAGTAAACAAATACCATGAAAAACACCGTTTTACGTACACATGAATCCTGTAAAAAGTCTCTAGCATCAATTCATCATCGAGCAAGCCACAAAGAAATTTCTCCAACAACACTTTATTCCGAAAAATTCAATGTTACCGCAAAGTATATGAATCCACACTTACTATTCCAATTGATGGAGTATTTATACAAAAAATCATACAAAATATCTCATAACAAATTGAGATATTATCTAGGATAACTAATAAGTATTTTACAACAATATAGAGATAGATGGTCTTGTAGATAAGAAAAATGATAATTGATGTTGTGTTGTTTCCTTCTTTTAAGAATGTGTTGGAGGCAGGCCCTATATCTTGGCTTGCTGCTATCCTCTTCAACAATTCTATGTTGATTATTTCGTTTCACTGATACTCTTTGACCTTTGTTCATCCTTTTATCATTTTTATCATGATATACTATGGTAAATAGGCAAAAATTTATGTAAGGATAATTTTTTTACAAAAGTTCCATCATTTCTTCCCACCATTGAACTTCTGGCACTCTGGTCCTTTGAAAATTTCTTAGTGTTTCATCAGCCTCAGTATATCTAAAGAAATTAGGCTAATTTGGGAACAGATGATGTACTTCATGCTCAAGATAAAATCAATTCTCCAATCTGTCATGAAGGTTTTTCCCTGTAGGCAATGCTGCTGTTGATGAAATGGTTGAAGAAATAGCTTGATTATCAACATATTTGTCCAATTTTTCAACATAACTATCAAGTTCTATTAGCTTATCTTCTGCAAATATAGGACTGGGCAATCCTATATTTAACAAAATATTCAGTCTTTCTCTGAAGGCAATGATTTCTTCTTGCATATCTGAGCACCTTCGTTCTAAATTCTGTACCAAAGTGCTTTTAGTAAAAACTCTCTTTATTTCCATAATTGTTCCGGTCCTGTCCTGAATACCAATTTCTGCAAGTTGATTCTTAGTCTGAGTATTCAAAAAATGTATAATTCTATTGGCCTCTTCTAGCATATTTCCCAACTCTTCTCTTGATCTCTCAATCTCATCCATAGCCAATTTAACTAAGTTATTCTGTTCATCCATTATTTGAATTGAGGACCAAACATCCTTTATTAATTGAATAATATTATCCCAAAGAATTTCATTTATTTCTTTTAAAGGTTTCTCCAATGTCAGATCCTTTTCCAATGCTTTGACTATTTTTTCTAATTTGTTCACTTCTCTTGTTTTATCAGCAACACTCATTTTTGAAAGATCATATTTATGTTCTAGAGTGGCCAATTGTTCCTTTGTTTTCAGGAAGCTCTATGGCCCCATGTCATATCTTCCTTGCATTGACGGCTAATTCATCGTTGTTCTGATTTGCGTTGTTGCTCAGACAATTCTCATTGCTGACTCCGTTGTTGTTGTACCGTCATCATCTTCAGCTAGATACCGGAATATTTTTCTCCTCGCTTTATATTTCAATGCATTCTCAAGCTCTTTTTCAATTGCATTAAGTTGCACATTCAATTTTAAGAGCAAATCCATTAGTTCTTCCTCAGAATTTTGCTTGATGATTTCTGTAGTCTGTGGATGTCTTGAGGCTGGTAACTTCAGTTGTTTTCTCAAAGCTGCAATATCATCATCTTTTTTCTTGATAAAAGCTTCAATACCTTTCACATATTTAGGATTATGACCCAAACCAATGATTATTTCCTCTAAGGTTTTGATTCTATTATCCTTAGCTTGGGAGGAGGCTTTTTCAAGATGCAACTGTGTATTAGTATTATCCAAAGAATCCTGCAACTTATGGGTCATCATTGATTTATCCGTCAGAGTAGAATAAATCATCTCACTTGTTTGCTTGTGTAGCTCAATTTAATCTAAAGGATGGATATCCTTTTCTAAGACTTCAAAATTAGTCCTAACGTAATCTGCAGCTATCTGAGGCTGCTGCACCTTGGGCTTCAAATGGCTCATTAACATCTTACCCTATTGGATGTCATAAGAAGACATCAATCTTTCTTGATTTTTCGGAGCCATCTTCAAAAATTGGTTGTACACTTGAAGTCTAAGTGGATCGTTCCTGGCCTTTATATTGATGAATGTTCTTTTGATGTCCCAGGCAGTTTTTACTGGAGGTTTGAAAGAAGATATTTCTACACTTTGTTGCCTCTGTATTCCCTGTTTTTGAAAATTAGTGGATGTCCCACTACCTGTACTTGTTTGTTGACTGTCTTCTCTTCCCTGGCTGTCAGGGATTTCCTAAAATGATTCATCTTCTAGAAGGGGAGTTAATTTCGGCCTTTTAACATCTTGTTGTTCAGAAGAGCCACCAATAGGAGTAGTTGTTTCAGCCTCTCTCTTTTTTCCCTTTTCTATATTCAGAGGAGTTTGTAAAATAGAAATTTCTGGCTCACTGATCTGAGTAGGAGGAATTTGTCCTTGAACATGTTCTTTAGAAGTCTCTCGTTGCTTTCCGTCATTATGAAATTTTCAATTATTTGTATATCAGGCTCCTTTTATTTTCCTTTAGATTCTACTGCTACTGTACTAATCTCCTGCAAATTTTGTTGTAAAGTCCTGGCTGAAGAAGATTCCTGCACCTGTCCAAAAGATTCTAGGTCAAGTATCTTTTCAAGATCTTTCATTATATTTTCAACATTGACCAGATCACTATCTTTTTCAACCAATGTCCCTTTTGTCCATTCATCCATATTAGCATATTATTCTATTTCTGGGATTCTTTGATGGATGTATGGTGACAGTTTATTTTTCATTCTTCTATCACATATAAAGTTGTTTGGATCATAAGGCACCTAGTAGAAACTGTTTTGTAGTCTGAGATAGTCTTCTAAAATCCTTTCGGCTTCCTTTCCAGCTTCCCTAGAGTTACAAATGAAGGGACCTAATTGGCTCTTGATCCTGAGTTGAGTCTTTTTCTTTGCATTGCAAAAATGAATTATATCTGAATTATTCATCTGCCTGAAATATTCTAATGCAAAGAGTCTCATCGGGACATACTTGGGAAGTTTGAATGGGCATAATTCACATCCATATATCCCGATCTCTCGTGTAGTTTCTCGATAGGCACTACTACCTATCATGTACTCGCTTTTGAGAGTCAAGGATTTTCTTGATTTCATTGTTAATTCTAGGAGAGACTTCGTCAACACAATAGTTGCGGTGATGAACAAATATGTCGACAAAATCATTATAGGAATAAGGAGAATCGTAGGAATTGTGAGTAATGGCGACCAAAAGATGAATGACCCTAGGATTCCTTTGGCATCAAGTTTCTTAACATAAAAAGGGAAATTTTCTGATCGAGTAAACTTGTGAGATGATATATGACAGAAGAATACTTAAATACTCTCTCATTCTCAAATCTCATGAACTCATCATGGATTTTGTCAGCAATATAAGATGCAAAATCGTACTTGACAGCAGGAGGCTGTCCAGGGGTAAAAATGGATAACAATACTAGGGTTAACTGATCAACATACTCACTAGTATTGAAGCCCATTATGGAAAATATCATGTTTAAAATAAGTCTACCCTCATTAGTAAAGAAAGTATAACCATAAGGAGGAGGGTTTTTAGGCCGATGCTCTGGTAACATGAAGGTTTGGCATAGGCGGTTTAACTCTTCATGGGATAACTTAGTAGATTTCTCAAGTAATTCAACCATGGACAGGGGAGTGAAAGCTTGACCAGGTTGGAATTGTAGCATTTCATTTATGGACTGAGCAGTTATTGGGAAAAGGACATTTTGACTTGCGGATAAAACTGCTCGTTGGTTGGGATCATAATTTGTGTAGTAATAATGGATTAAATCAGGAAAAATATGGACTGAGGGGAGAAGGTACATAGGAAGATTTGATTCCCAAAGTCCAAAGATGTCAGAGCAATTCAAATAATTGTCTCTGCAACGACAAAATATTCGAAGAGGATTCTCACCTAGATGCAAGTCCTTAATTTGAAAATCCATATCGGCTAAAGGCAAATAATCCAAGTCCTTGTGAGGGGCATTGATGGGCACGATATTCGTAGCTGTGAACTTCCATTTTTTGTTCTTGTGGATTCAAAAATGGAAATTTTGTGGTTTTTAGGAAAAGGGGCACAATTACCAGTCTTGGGAATATAATTGCAGTTCTGGGAACGAAAAAGACCAAACTGCACTTCTTTTCAGACCTTAGTGCAGAATTAAAACTAAAACCAGGATTTTTTTAGAGAGTTTAGCGGGGAATTGGAATAAATACCTGTTTACGGGAAATGAAACGTGTTTAAATAGGCGCTGGTTATGACAGAAGAACCCTGAAATACTCGGCTTCAATTCTCTTCAGCAAGGTAACGATCAGCAAGCGTTAACAGTTGGTTTTTGAATTTTGTTGCATGGAAGACTGGCTAGCGCACAGAACAATGAAAATGATGCAGACGCAATTTGTTTTATTTACAAAGTCAGAAGGGTGGCGGGTTTTGATTGATGACGTCAGCATGTACGATGGTTTCGTCATAGAGAGATAGGAGCGGATCTTTGTTTGGGCCGCTCTCGTAGTGGAAATCCGAACCCGAAAAATATTAGGGCGAATTTGATAAGAAATTCGCATCACAACTCTCCCTCCGTACACCAGCCCAACTTCGGACCCGAAAAAGATTAGGGCGGAATTCATTTGGTTTTTGTGTCACAAAATTGGCCGACGTCAGCAGGCTATTTTGGAACGCGAATTTGGTTTGAATTATGGTTTATCTCCGTTTGAAGTCCGGCGGGCTCGACTTAAGAACAATTTTGTTTGATCCCATCTTATAAAATTTGTGTTGGTTTTCTTTGATAATACACATATTTATAATAAATCATGGAAATACCACACTAGTAAACATGTGGAAAAGTTATATAAATTATTGAGAACAATCATTTTTATGTAAAAATATCCAAATGTGCTTTTGGGAAATAAGAATTCGAGTATTTGGTTCATATTGTTTTAAAGGAAGGAGTGAAGTTGGGGCCTCAAAAGATGCAAGCTATTACAAAATGACCTATTCCTAAGAAAATCAAGGTTCTTAGAAGATTTTTTAGACTTACATGATATTATTGATCATTTGTTAAGAATTATGCATGCATTTTAAGTCCACTCACATATCTCTTGAAGAAAATATCATTTATATGGAATGATGAGGCTACTTTGGCATTCTCTCTTTTAATGGATGCCATGTATTCTACACCAACATCGGTTGCACCTACTTTTGGTAAAACATTCATAGTAGAGTGTGAGGCACTAGGACAAGGAATTTATGTAACATTAACACAATAAGGGATATCATTGGCTTTTAAAAGCAAGGAATTCAAAGAAAATATTTGGTAAGGAATTCAAAGAAAATATTTGGTGAAATCTATGTATGAAAAATAAATGGAAGCAATATTACATGCAATAAAAAATGGGGATAGTATATCATTGGGAGGCACTTTAAAGTTAAGATATACCATGATAGCATAAAGTATTTTTTGAAGCTATGGATTTCATTGGAAGATTAACAAAAATGAGGAGAAAAAATGCAAAGTTTTAATTTTGAGATAATCTGCAAAAAGGGTAAGGAAAATTTAGTACATGATGCTCTTTCAAAAATAGAAGAGGCCTCAAATTTATATCCAATTACATTTTCTATTCCTAGGTGGCTAGAAGAAGCTTGCCATAATGGAAAAATGACAATAGTACTAAACAAAAACTAAAATTTATAAAGGATGGGATGAACTCTATGGAGCATTGGGAGTGAAAGAGATATACTTTGGTGCAAATGTAGAATATTTTTATGCACGCAAGCATATTTGAATAAAAAAATATTCAGGGAGTCCCATGTCTCTCTGATGGTAGGACGCAGGGTTCCTTAAAACATCTCAAAGGATCAAAAAATATATTTTTGGAAGGAATGAAGAAATATATTCAAAATTTTGTAAGAGAAGGTCAAGTTTGCATAATAAATAAAAGAGAGATAGTAAAATATCTAGGGTTACTTCAACCATTCCACATACATATTCAAAGACTAGAAGATATATCAATAGACTTTATTACAGGGTTACTGAAATATAAAGGTAAGTATTACATTTTTGTGGTCATTTATATAGACAAATTTTGTAGATTTTTTTTGTAGAGCTCAAAGTACATAAACAACAAGCCAAGTGGCAAAAGTGTCCGTGAAAGAAATTCATAGTCTTCATGGTTTTCCTAAATTAATAGTAACAAGAAAATTTTGAAATAATTATTTAATATGAGTGGAGAAACACTAGCTGCCATGAGTTCTACATATCAAACACAATCAAATGGTCAAACAAAAATAGTTAACAAATGTTTTTAAGGTTATCTACAATGTTACTCTTTAGAAAAGCAATCTTAATGGATGAAGTAGGTTCCTCAAGGAAGAATGGTAATATGATACTATCATACTACCTATCACACATCTACTAAAATTTCCCCATTTAAGGCCCTTTATGGATATCCAACTCCTAGTATCTCATACTTTTTGGAAGATAAGTCCAAAGTATAGGAAACAGAGTCACATATGGAAAATACTAAAGAAACTTTGAAAATTATTATGGAAAACCTTCAAATGACATGAAACATGATAAAACAACAAGGGAAACAACATTGAAGTGAAAGATAATTTGAGGAGGGTAATTGGGTATTTTTTAGATTATAGCATTATAAGCAATCTTCATTCAAGAAAAAGAAGAATAAAGAATTAGCTCAAAAATGCAATGTGGAAAAATTCGAAGTCAGGATTAAATCGGCAAGGGTCCAAAAGTTGAAATACTTGATAAAGTCGGGAGTTTTTTGAAAAAGTCGGCAAAAATTCGGCAAAACTAAAAAAATACAAAAATATTCATTTTTGGAAAAAATCCTGATTTTTTCAAAAAAAATTATAAAATTATTAAAGAAACTACCTCACTCAAGATTTTTTCGAAAAAGTCGGCAAAAATTCGGGACTTTGAGGATAAAATCGCGACTTTTTCAGGGATGAAAAAGTCGGCAAAAAGTCGGCCAATAAAGTCGGCTCCGAGAAAAATTCGAGATTTTTTCAAAAAGTCAGGACTTTTTGCCGACTTTTTCCACACTGCAAAACTGTTATGGCCCTAAATAATTATTCACAGGATTTCACAAGTGGTATAGAAGTTATATTTTCCTTCTTCTTGCATTCATAAGGTTTTTCATGTATCTTGCCTAAAAAAGGTTTTGGGAAAAATATGCCAATGTAAATAGAACTTCCAAAATTAGATGAAGAATGAAAGTTGATTCTTGAACCACAAAAAGTTATAGATAAACATTCTATATCTCTTTGACATATAACCATTATGAAGTACCTAATCAAGTGGAAGAATATTCCTCTAGAAGAAGGTACATGGTAAAATGATCAATTCGTGATGAAATACCCACGGCTAAAGGGTTCGTTTAAAGTTTTGACAAAGGTTTTGTTATATGTTTTATATAACGCGCGGCGGAATAGTTTTATTGTTTGTTAAGGTCCCACACAGTGATCAAATTTGAAGGGCATGTCCGAATTTCAATTAGAAGGGCATATATCTATGTCGCCCTTCCATAATGAAAAGCTTTAAAAAAAAAACTTTTCAATTGACCACAATAAATTATTTTTTACATTTCATTTTCAGAAAGACAAAACCATCAATCTTTATATTAATAAAAGATTGTTACATATACAACAATGAAGAAGGCTCCATCTTTCATTGCTTAAATATCTCATTTGCAATGTCAACATAAGTCTTGAAGACACTATTATAAGAATTTGGATACATACCACCGGGATATAGGAGATTCTTATGTGTCAGATTGTGTAATGCAATTTTGACTTTGTCTCACAAAGAGCAGCAGCATGGAGGTCTGGATTTTTCTTATAGAACTTTTTTATTAT
The DNA here is from genome assembly GCA_034641835.2 of Pinus albicaulis. NCBI lineage: Eukaryota > Viridiplantae > Streptophyta > Pinopsida > Pinales > Pinaceae > Pinus > Pinus albicaulis. The sequence continues at coordinate 1,246,624,691 of CM076580.1, forward strand.
TATTTGAAACATTGTTTGTAGATATGAAGACAACAATGAAATTATGAGCATGGTGGACAATTAGTCAAGCTCATGATGCCAAACCATGATGATGTAAGTTTGTAATTTAACATTTTTACATGTTAAAGACAAATAGTCAAAATCACTGACAACTTAGTATGCCATAATTAATAATCATTCCATGTTCACTTTTGTTAATAGGTTTATGTCACACGATGATGCAAGGGCATTAGGCACTAGCCAGCAATGTAGGAGGTTTTGTCCACTTGTTGTGGCTATGAGGGTTCAAAAACATTTGAGTTGTAATAGCTAGGTGTCAATACCTCAGCTGACTGTATTACTTAGACTAGTTAGAGTTGTAGGAGTCGAACGGTTTCAATTAGTTGAATTATTATAATTAGACCTTTTGATTTCTAGAACGATCCTCTCAGAGGAACCGAAGAGCCATATCTTATGTATATAAATTGTAATTCCTCGGATGAATAAAAGTAGAGAGGGAAGAGGAGAGTAGAGAGGGGATTTCTGCAATAAACCTCTGTGTGTGAACAATTGTTTCCAGTTAAATGATTTCCAAGTTTAGTTGCCATTGAATTATCTCGAACTGCTAATTGTGAAAAAAAATTTAACTGTGAAGCGATTGGGTATTGATAATTCCATTCTTCTGTCTTTGAATTCCTGTAAATTGTTGGATAACCCTGTGAACTCACCCCACCCAAAGGCGAGGCCTGTGTAGAGAACCGGGGTCGTGAACATTGTTCAAATATAAAAATCCCGCTTAATAAAGAGACAAGATTGTTGTGCTTTCAGAACCTGACCCGAGGATTGGACATGAGTTAACAAACAAAAGGATAGCGGAACCAGACTTGCACCCGTGGTCAAGCCCTGTACCAAAACCACGAGCGGAATCACAAAAGCGGGTTGCCCATATCGCACCGCTTTTGCGGAGTAGGCGGTATTTCCTATTCACGAGCGATTCCATAGGGAATGCCACACGTGGTGAAGTGACCCCCGGAAAACCACCGTGTAACCCGCGCCATCGCACGTTAAAGCCCGACGTTGGAAGCCGAGCAAAATTGCCAAGAGTCGTTGATTTGGAGAAGGGCCATCGGACGGTGGTCGCACGTTGAACTTGCCCGGAGGCTAACTAAGGTGTGCGGAGGATAGTCAGGTACGATACGAGTGTTTGATTGGTTATTGATATATATAGGTGGGGCCGGAGTATAATGAAATTGTTTAATTAAACGATTGGCGGATAATTAGCATAAGTCTGGAGCGTGATTGTTGTAAGGCTGGGTGGTGAAATATAGAGCCGAAATTTCATTACAAGTTTTTTATTTAAAAAGAAACGTGGAGTATAAATACAAAGTGTTGAAAGTTAAACATTAGTTATAAGGCTTGGAGATAATATAAAGTCGGGAATATAAATTAAAGTCCAACCATTGTGGATAGTATTTATTTATCAAATTCTACGAATTTGATAAATAAACTCGAAGAAAGAAGAAATCAATTAAGACTCAGGCTTGAGGAAAAGAATGGGGTAAACCAAGGGAAAATGCTGACAGAGTGATTGTAGACACACCAGCTCTCCTTAGGGGTCCAATTTCAGTTTTGTTGTGTCACACGATGATCTCTCTTCTCTGGCATTTACTTGTATTGAAGATCACTATTCTAGGAATAAGGAGTTATTTTCTCCAAAAATAACCCTAGCCAAACATTGACAATGTATCAAGGATATCTTTATATGCTTCATAAGTACATATGCTCTACTTCTAAATCATGTCTTGGAAGTGGTTGTTTTGCTGGAAATTATTCACCAGTTGGTTTCATACCAAAGTCTTTTTCACATTTTCAGCATCCAATACATGAAAAAGATAGTGGTTTAAAACAACATAAATATTTTAAATTTTGAAAGAATTGTCTGGCACACTTTGAATATGAATTTTGAAGTCAAGTGCATGATGCTGTATAGGATCAAGTGTCATTTTGAATACCAAATGTTTCACAAGAAACTTCTCAACATGCTACCCTGCGGTAAGGATTAAATGACAATATTGCATCAACTATTTCCATAATAAAAGTGCACCTCGGCCATAAGACTAAACAACTACAAATGTTGTAGATCTAACAAGACCACACAATCAAATTTATTCCACAAGGCCAATACTGTATGAAAAATGAAAAGGATTTTGCAACCAAAAATACCTTAGGCAACTAATTCAATTAGATACACCAAACCATCAGCAAAAAGGAAAACCAGCCTACTTGGCCCCAATATTTTCAGCTGGGTCCTCTAATTCAACCAATAAAAAGGCCAAAACCATAGCATTGAGATACATTTCATTACACTATTAATAACAACAAAATTTGACTCAGCCATAACCGTTTCCTTTTATTGTTGTGAAAAGCTTTATGCATTACTTTAATATTGAATTATGAGCTGTAAAGGAACTTACAAAATGTGACATTAAAAACTTGGTCAAGCGCACAAGCAAAAATACCCTGGACATGACCCTGGTTAACAAGTTGTATTGCTCATGATGCAAGAGGATTTGTACCTACACTGCCAAGTCAATCAAAATCCATCATTATCTATACAATAAATACAAGTAATTGATGTAGTATTTTTTACTCTAAGATGCATTCTTATGATAATGTTAGAACATATGTTGAAAATGTCAAAACATACCCGAATAAGCTCCTCTTCGTTTCAAGAACAATTTATTGGAGTCGCATGAACTTGGAACAAGCCTCCCACGATCTGAAAGAGTAGCAACTAAGTCAACGGTGACTTTTTTGTTGCTACGCTGGATCGAGGGAGGTTTGCTCCAAGATTAAATCGCTCCAATAAATTATTCTCTACTAAACAGGGCCAACCACGTGAAGGTGGAAGCTCTTATGGCCCCTCCCCCCCCCCACATCACTCTCAATTCCCCAATACCCAATCTATATTTCATTTTTTACTTTCATGAGCATAAAAAAAAATATTCAATAACTAATAAAAAAACAATTCAACAAAAAGTACGCAAGGAAACATTGCGATTAATGCTTGACATAAAAATAGTATGATAAATGAGTTTTTTATATAACGCAAAAAACGTTCCAAGTATGGTAACGTTTGTCTTATAATAATACAATATTTTACATTATCGAATTTTATTTTTCTTCTTCCTATTTTTAAAGCTCCTAATTACATCATCAATATCATCATGCTTTGCTCCTGTTTCGTGCCTTTCGACCCGCACTGCTGACCTAGTTGCGTAGTCACGATGTCTGGTCTCATCCAGTGATGGGGCATCGCCTACAAAAACAGATAATATTAAATTTTAATTGTCGATTTTTAAATATCATTGAACTAGTTCGGTAATATTAATAAAAAAAATTGCAATGAGATTATTTACCTGGTGCATCAGTTGTCACCGCTGACCTAGTTGCGTAGTCACGATGTCTGGTCTCATCCAGTGACGAGGCATCGCCTACAAAAACAGATAATATTAAATTTTAATTGTCAGTTTTTAAATATCATTGAACTAGTTCGGTAATATTAATAATAATAAAATTGCAATGAGATTATTTACCTGGTGCACTAGTTGTCGCCGCTGACCTAGTTGCGTAGTCACGATGTCTGGTCTCATCCAGTGATGGGGCATCGCCTACAAAAATAGATAATATTAAATTTTAATTGTAAGTTTTTAAATATCATTGAACTAGTTCGGTAATATTAATAAAAAAAATTGCAATGAGATTATTTACCTGGTGCACCAGTTGTCGCTGCTGACCTAGTTGCGTAGTCACGATGTCTGGTCTCATCCAGTGATGGGGCATCGCCTACAAAAAGAGATAATATTAAATTTTAATTGTCAGTTTTTAAATATCATTGAACTAGTTCGGTAATATTAATAAAAAAAATTGCAATGAGATTATTTACCTGGTGCACCAGTTGTCGCCGCTGACCTAGTTGCGTAGTCACGATGTATGGTCTCATCCAGTGACGGGGCATCGCCTACAAAAACAGATAATATTAAATTTTAATTGTCAGTTTTTAAATATCATTGAACTAGTTCGATAATATTAATAAAAAAAATTGCAATGAGATTATTTACCTGGTGCACCAGTTGTCGCCGCTGACCTAGTTGCGTAGTCACGATGTCTGGTCTCATCCAGTGACGGGGCATCGCCTACAAAAACGGATAATATTAAATTTTAATTTTCAGTTTTTAAATATCATTGAACTAGTTCAGTAATATTAATAAAAAAAATTGCAATGAGATTATTTACCTGGTGCACCAGTTGTCGCCGTTGACCTAGTTGCGTAGTCACGATGTCTGGTCTCATCCAGTGATGGGGCATCACCTACAAAAACAGATAATATTAAATTTTAATTGTCAGTTTTTAAATATCATTGAACTAGTTCGGTAATATTAATAAAAAAAAAATTGCAATGAGATTATTTACCTGGTGCACCAGTTGTCGCCGCTGGCCTAGTTGCGTAGTCACGATGTCTGGTCTCATCCAGTGACGGGGCATCGCCTACAAAAACAGATAATATTAAATTTTAATTGTCAGTTTTTAAATATCATTGAACTAGTTCGGTAATATTAATAAAGAAAATTGCAATGAGATTATTTACCCGGTGCACCAGTTGTCGCCGTTGGGACTGTTGCCCTGTCTTCCTCTCTGGTGGTAAGATCCTCAAGGGAAACATTCTTTGTCATTTAAACAAAAAACGTTATAAGGACAACCATCAAGGTATAATTAGAAAAAATTATAAGTGGAAATTAATTACCGTCATGGCCCTCATTGATAGTAGCATTGTCGGCCTGGTCCCTACTACAATGATCAGGTTGCACGTGAGGATCATCTACATTTGGCTCTAAAACTGGGTTATTTGTGTCGTCGGTAGTGTTGCTCCCCTGATTTAAACAAAGTTGTTAGAAATTAAATTTATGGATGGAAAAAAACATATTGAAAGGTTAATGTTTTACCTTATCAGGCATTCTGGATCTTGGGACCTGCCCCAAGCTTATGCGACGTTCAACTACGACTTGATAGCCGAAATGGAAAGCAATATTTTTATCTTCCTCTGTAGTTTTTGTTCCAAAGTCATCACCCTACATTACATATGATTGTGTATTTTTAATCATATTTGATAGGATTACAAAAACGTTGGAATGCGATACAATTAATTATAAGATGTTTAGATACTTAATTACAATTCTTGCAGCCAATTTCAAGTAGCCGCATTGGCCTAGCTTGTGATGGCCCTTTTTTTCAATCCTAGCTTTGGTTGCCTTTGAGGTGTCAGGAAACCTAGCATCAAAAGATTAAAGTCAGATATGACGTAGCACACTTTTATTTTAGACATAGAGAAAATTAAAGCTATTGAATTAAAATTGTAATTTACCTTGCGGGTCCAGTTGGCATTTTTCCTTCTTTCTTTGCCCTTTTCTCTTTTCCGTCATGGATGAGTGCTCTCCACTCACTCTCTAGAACTGTGAGAGGACGCTCGTATCTAGGGTTAAATTTCAATTGCGTCCTATAGGTGTCCCTAGTATATTTCAAATATTTGTCGGCTACCCGAGCCACCGCTGTTCTGTCAAATGTGCCGACCCCAAAAAGGGCTTCTAGATAATCTAGAAGTTCTTTTTTCAGGTTGGAATTCTGGGAATTCCACCCTGTGCGTATGGTTGGGGCAAAAATTACCAACGCATGGCTCTCCAGAAAGCTGTAGAACTAATTGTTTCCTACACAGAAAAAAGAAAGATATTATCATTAATTTAAAAATAAAAATCATGATAAATATGTTTTAGATAAAGTACATGAAATAGTTAAAATATTAAAATTTACCTGGGAGTTGTACATGTTTTATAGGGACACCTTCATCGTTCACCAACAACGTGCCATTAATGGTCCCTGTGGAGCTGACACGTGTAGCTCCAGGAAACGCAATAATGTAGTTGGCCATATCAGCCTCATCATTGCCAACACGTTCAGCGGTTGGCTGGGTGTTTTCTTGGGCAAGGTGTGTTTCTTGGCTGGAACCTAAAGGAGTAGAAGGTGTACGAGAGGGTTGTTGGGCAATCTATTGCCCTTGTGTCCCACTACCACCAACACCGGATTCAGCAAGTGCCAGAAAATGCTACATACAAAAGAACTTTTTGTTAGTTTAGTCAATGTAAAAATTAAAAATCAAACTATCACAATTCATCTCATGCAGAACAAAAAAAATATCCTTTTGACTTTTTATTATTACCTGATATGTTTCTAGCTGGGTGATAAGTTGTTTTATCCTCTCTTCTGTTTCAGGTGTTTTAGGCGCATCTATCAAAGTATTAAATTTCGACCTTGCATCTCGTGCCTTTTTTCGCAACAAGAACACTGGAGATAGGGATGAAGAAAGCTCTTCCTCAAAAAGGGAATCATCAGGCGTACCATGGCTAGGTGTCTGCATATTTGAAAAAAATTAATATTATTTCAATTATGTAAATAACTAAAATACCTGAAGATAGAGCAATGTTGGCACTTTACATGTTCTTCCGCTGGTCTCTTTCCGTGATCATCCCATCTCGGGGTTGTTCCTGCACTGCTCTGATCAGTCTGCCACATTGCAATAAAATTATAAATGTAAAAACTTGAAAACAATATCTAACTTGAAAACACAAAATGAAAACTGAAATAATTTCTAATAAGACACTGGAAGACAGAGTTAGAGTTTCAAATATGCCTTGCATTGAATTTAGTCCTAGAAACATGTCATTGCACATTAAGGCACCCAAACAAGAGACGAGTTGACAATGAAGACCTTATTGAATATATTGTTGGAGCAACTTCTAATAAACTTGTTGTGAAGACCTTGAGGACATTTTTGGAGCAACATTGTTGAAGCTGATGGTATAGCATTGTTGGAGACGATCTTGAAGGGCCTTGAAGTGAAGCTTTTGGAGCAACTATTGAAAAATCATTAGAGCATTTAAGTAAGGCACTTTCTATCTTCCATCACCTTTTTCCTTTCAATATCCTTTAAACGATTTTGTTGATATTTAATGTTTGAAATCACGTTATAATTCCTTGATTATATGTGTTTGGGGACTTTTCCTTTGAAATTACCCAAAAATACCCTGGCAATTTTATCTTCAGGATGCATGTCTGACCCTATTGTTCAATATTTTGATTGATAGTAGTAAACATAGAGAGTTAGGGGGCTCTTGACTTGGTTTGGTTGGGCCATTAGATCCCTAACATCTACTAAGGAGAACCCCCCTTGAGTTGGAGGAGAGCTAGCCTGAAGTGAAAAGAGGTTGGTGAGGTGACAATGGGGCTATTGAATTACACATGGTATCACACTTTAGCTTTAGGAATTTATCTTGAGAAGTGCGAGATTTTGCTATATCAATTCTCAAATTTTTTACAACACTATTGTTAAGAACTAATAAGAAGTGATGTTGAGGGGTTTTTGTGTATAAGAAACAATACCATTTAAAAACTAGGGTTCTCGGTCCTTGGCATTCCTTCACCTGGGCCTAGGGGCACACTAGAATAATTTCACACTAAACCATGCAAACTTAAAAGTAACTTAACAGATCCATAAAGTAATAATAATCATAATTCCTAATTTCCTATTGTACGATATGATGCAAATTATTCAAACATGAAGAAAGGAAGACATGCAATGTCTGAATTTCAAGATTGATGAACCAATACAAGAAGTTAGAAACTACAACTTTGATTCAATACTCTGTGTCCTAACTCTAGGAAGGAATCTAGTTTGTAGTACATAATATGCATTGTGTATTATCAATTGTTAATTGACAACAACTAAAGGTCATCTACCTCATCAATTCCTTCCCATTTTGTGTTTTTATGTTATATTCCTTATAAAAGTGTCAAATTTCTCTCAAAGTAAGCAACCACTGAATAAAATAAAAAATAGTTGAGATATGATTAAGAAATGGTCATTTATTTCTTGAAAGGATCTTCACAATTTCTTTGGTTGTTTTCATCTCAAGAAACAAGAAATGACCTAAGAAACTATCGTGATGTAATATAAGAAACAACACGGTGCAATGGCCATTTTCAAAGCCAAATGATGTCCATTGAGGACATGGCCTTTATTTGGTTCCTGTTTCATAGAAGTTTTGGGTAGAAATGGAACTTTGTTGTACCATTTCCAGTAGTAAAAAGGGAAAACCTTCTTTTTCCATGGGAAATAATTTACCTTTCCTTTTTCAAAATAATCTAAATCACAAAAAATATGAACTATACTGCACACATTCTTGGATAATGTGAAAGTGGAAAAGGAATACCCTACACAAGTGATGCACACATGTACATTTTAACACTAAAAATTTTTTGTAGTTGAAATGCAATGCTTGTTTTCATTTAAATGTAGGGTTTTTAAAGCAGGGAGAAATAATGGCTGCCAAATTAATAAGCGTTTCTTTGGGAAAAATTTAAATCTTGTATTGGGTGATGAAGATAATAGAGGGTATTGAATCTTGATTCTTGACATCTAGAGAGAACCCTACAACCTAACACAATCTAATGGAATTGACCAAAAAAACCCAAATAGAGTCAACCCTACTATAGGAGGAAGGGCCTGCAGTAAGAACTTACCATTTTGCAAGAGCTGAGGGCGAATGCTATTCTGCAAGAGCTGAGGGTAAATGTTGATACCCCGCAAGAGGCGAGGGTGGAGAATCTTTACATTAACCCCTGCCAAGAGCTCAGGGCGAATGCTGAGGGCGAATGTTGTTCTGCAAGAGCGGAGGGTGAATGTGCGCGTGATATCAGACGTTAATGTAGCACACATGTACATTTGAACACTAATAGATTTTTGTAGTTGAAATGCAATGCTTGTTTTCATTTAAATGTAGGGTTTTAAAGCAGGGAGAAATAATGGCTGCCAAATTAATAAGCGTTTCTTTGGGAAAATTTTAAATCTTGTATTGGGTGATGAAGATAATAGAGGGTATTGAATCTTGATTCTTGACATCTAGAGAGAACCCTACAGCCTAACATAATCCAATGGAATTAACTAAAAAAACCCAAATAGAGTCAACCCTACTATAGGAGGAAGGGCCTGCAGTAAGAACTTACCATTTTGCAAGAGCTGAGGGCGAATGCTAAGGGAAAATGCTGTTCTGCAAGAGCTGAGGGCGAATGCTGAGGGCGAATGTTGTTCTGCAAGAGCGGAGGGTGAATGCGCGCGTGATATCAGACGTTAATGTAGCTATTCCGATGGATACGAAACAATAAACTCATTTTTATGTAGCGCGCATATAAGTTTTGTATTTTTATTTAGCGCGCATATAAGTGTCGTTATACCGACAGCGGAAAAGGTGTCGCTATTGCGACGAAGGCCTCCAAACGTCGCAATTGCGACACTTAGACATTGTGTCGCACTTGCGACGTTTGGAGGCAGTCGTCGCAATAGCAACGCTTTGGGCCATAGTGTCGCAATTGCGACGTCTTCCTCTAAACGTCGCAATTGCGACACTTTTCTATAAACGTCGGTATAGCGACGGTTTCGGGCGGGATGGAAAAAATTTGGGGAAATTTCCGACATTTGGTCAAAAGCGTCGGAACCAAGTGTCGGAATTTCTGCCAAATGTAGTAGTGTCTGGTACTAAAGGAAATGATGGGACTGGCCCTCAGTGCAATAATTATAAGTATAAACCCCAACTCTCTAAGTTGTAAATATATATTGTTGGGTAAATTATATTTTGTTAATTAATTTGATGTTAGGGTTTAAATATGGATAATACATGGGCCAATAGAGTAGACTTTGGCAGAGCTAAGGTTACTAATAATTATTAATTAAGATTTTTTGCAGGATTAATGATGGATTTAGTGGTGTAAATTCAGCATTGGTGACATAGTGTCACTTGGTTGGAGGTTTGGGACATTACAAATGGTATCGGAGCCTAGTGACAACATTGGGCCTGAATTGGGCTAGAAATTATACACTATCCACCATGTGTTTGACAAAAGTGTCGATGGTGAAAATGATAAATATCTCTATAAATTTGAAAGAATATACAATGGAAATATTTTTGTCATGGTAAAGGGGAGAAACAGGTCAAATTTTGATGGTCTATGGGCTTGATTGGTCAAATTTAAGGTAAATATTAAAAATTGCAGATTGTTTGTCAACTGTTTGATAAAAGCCCAAGGACAAGGATAGTTTAATTCCACCTTAGAATCAAGAAACATGTGCCCAAAAAAGCACAATACCAGTTAATGGATTTACTTACAAAGTTAATTAGCAGAATTTAATTAATTTTGGGGCTTGGAGGGCTAAAGTCCATGCCTAGGAGATTGTTTCCATATTAAAGAGTTGTTTAATTTAATTTAAAATGTTATATATATAAATCTTGTTTAAGACTTGTGGAATTTGTATCGTGTTGAAAGTTTGGTGATGGTTGACTCTAAGATATTAAGCATATTTTCCTCCCTTTTAATGGATATGGGAGGGTATTTATTTTTCAGAGCCCACACTTTCAAACTTGAAAGGGGGTGTGGAGTTTTCTTATGTCAAAAATAAGCATACACGAACGATTTTATATATAGGTTTAAATGTATTTCATATAGGTGATAATCTTATTAATCCCCCTCGTGGAATGCACGTATGAATGCATATGTTTATGTATCGAGGTGATGTAAAGTGTTGAGAGGCTTTTACATAGTACGCCATGTATATAACGATTTATATGATGTTAAAGTAACTATATGTTTTACACATTTATAGAATGCAATATGGGTCGCAATTGGTCTGCCTTGAAGTTCTCATAGGAATTGTTCGCATATGAATTGTTGAACGATTACATTATTCCTTAATAGGGCCCAAAATTTATTCATATAGGGTTGAGTGGAAGTATTAAATTTATTATTGAGTAATTTTTGTTTTAAATAGAAAAATAATATTGGTTATTATTAAAAAATAAATGAATATAAAGTAAAGTAATTAGAAGTAAAAAAAGATGTATGAGTAAGATGTGTAAACTTTATCATTTTAAAATTATTTTAATAAGAGATTTAAGTAAATGATTTAAATCTATGTTAATTAATTTTCTAATAAAATGTTTGTTTATACATTTTAAGTAAAATATTTTAAAAGCAATTACATACATACATACATACATACATACATACATACATACATACATACATACATACATACATACATACATACATACATACATACATACATACATACATACATACATACATATATATATATATATATATATATATATATATATATATATATATATATATATATATATATATATATATATATATAAAATAAGGTTTTATGGTTAAATTGCAAAACAATGCCATATATGCAAGGTTTAGAACTTGTGATGGAATACTAAGGGAATTTAAACTTATTCCTCACTTCGAGTGTAAATGAGCAGTAGTATATAAAAATAATATATAACAAAATTTTGTGTTCGGGCCGATGGTGTCAAGTTTGAATGGGAATCGAAAGTTTATTGCACACATGCAAAGTGTTTTATACATGTTTGAACCCCTCGCAAGTATGCCATTTTAATTCACCTCACAGACCCTCCCATTGACTTTAGCAGTGGCCAACCAAACATACATATTTTCATTTTACACTGATTGTGTTATGGCCCAAAGTAACATGAAAATATTTGAATGTAGGTTTCATTGGTGGTTTTCTTGCAGTTTTCATGAGTATACATATGATATGTAACCCCCTCGTCAAAGGTATACTACAAAGTCAACGTTGAAGGTGGTATACCAACCTAACAAAGTGTCTTCACTCCATTTAGTTACGCCAAAGATAACACACAATCATATTTGTTATAAAATTATTCATTCCAGCTAGGAAATTCTAAAATTTTTAGGCCTCCATGGCAGTTGGTAGCATGTTTTATTTTATTTTATACTTGTTAAATAGTAATGTTGTGTCCTTGGGATATGTCAAAGTGTGTGTGTGTGTGTGTGAATTTTTCTCTCGTCAAATACGTGATATCGAGGTAGCTTTACAAGGTTGAATGTGGATGGCATTGGTGGTGAATCATAGTTTATGGGGTTTTAAATTTTTGGGCTTCGCCAAATGTATAATACAACTCCAACAAGAGATGTAACAATGAAATGAAATGAAATTTTAAGGTTGATGAGATTAAAAATAGTTTATAGGACCATTAGTTCATGTTTTTCGTTTTTTTTTATTCAAATTGATAATTAGCTGGCTCAATCTTCTAACAATCTCCTCGCAAAAAAGACAATGCCAAAAAATTGATGTTAATATATTCCCAGAACTTTATCTGATGTCTTTAAACACATTTTCACTAAACTTCATGGCCTTCATATCAATTAAAGCTCTGAACTAAACAAAAGTGAGAAAAACACCTTGGAGATATTGTAAAATTCACCAAAATCATTGTAATTGCAAATGTCTGTATTATTATTATTATTGGTCTTTGTGAACTCTCACTACATAAATTAAGGAGTAGATGATGTCTTCATTCTGCATCTGCATGCCAATTCCACATTCTCTTTTATGTATTTTGTCAATTCTTTAGCACTCACATCCTCTTCAAATATGCCCCATGCTTATAGGAGTGGTATCTATCTCCTCCAGTACTACTTACTCTTTGGGGCACAATATAATGGTGCCACGTTTTGAGTTTGTTGTTCAAAATCAAATAAAAGGCCAAAAACCCACACAAAGTAAACTATGCAACAATTGTGTCTTCAATTCCATTTCTTCAATCATGATGCTATGTCAAGACTTATAGAGTCTTGCGTGGGTGAGCCATGGAGTTCATGGGCCACCATCGTGGAATTATAGGGGCCAAGGGCGATGGAGCCGAATGATTGTGTGGTGTGTAAACCACAAGGCGATCGACTCACTGACGAAGGTGAACCGTGAAACCACTACCACAAGGTAGAACCTGGATCAGATCATGGGAGGCATGTTAAACATCGATCATATTGGGACCCAAAAATTAGGTTGGACCATCGATGGGGCGGCGTTGGAGTTGTTTGATCTTATCGGGACATAGCGTCAGCTTAACATTCGTGCATGTTCAATTTTGGAAGGCTTTTGGGATTCCTTATCGGTTCAATATCTGCCCAATGATTGAATAATAATAATAATAATCCAATTTTAAGGTCATGGCCAAGCCAGACACGAAATTGGTGTATGAGACCCCCTTGTTTGTGGGACAAGGGACCCACCTCCATGAAGTGATTTTAATGCTAAGTCTACTAAGGCATACATACTCTACCCCCCTCTAGTTTTGAACCTGTGACATCTTAGGAGGAAATACATGCTCTTAAACATTAGGCCCACTCAATGAATGAATGAATGATTGAATGGTAGTTTAATGTCCACGAGACTACAAATAGTCTATGGGACTACCATCTTCTTTGTTTTTTGTCTTCTATAATTCAATCCTTTTCTAACTCAAACTGATGATGAGTTGACCCGACTTTCTAACAGTTCCCTCACTGAAAATAAAATGCCACGGAATTGATGTTAACATACTACGGTAACTGTCCCTGAGGTCTCTGAAAGCATCACATTCCAAAATGAAATGGTTTTCTGATTCCACTGCCCCAAAAGTGAAAAAAGTACATACCCTTTCTTCTCAAGCTTATTTAGGTCTCTTCCACCATCCCATTTCACACCAAAGTTGATGTGAGTTAGTTCTTAATTGAGCAATAAGAACCTTTTCTCTCCACAGAATGCTAGCTCCAATGTACTCTTTTTGTTGGAGAACACAAGTGGGGTTGAATTCCTGAACATAATACGTCTTCTTTCTACCCAACTATTTTCCCCATATACCCTTACGGAACTTCTCCAGCAAAAAAATATTTAACTCCTTGCTATTTGTGGGACATGCATCAAGGTAAATATTCCATTTTTGCATCCATTTTTGGTTTTGTCTCATCCATGATTTCTTTCTTTCACTCATACCTTCATTGAAGATAACTTTCGTCCATCTATCTCCTCCCATTTGCTCAATTCTTTTTTAGATACCTTATAAGACGCACCATGGAAATTGCTTCGATGGGAGTTGCCCCTATTTCACTCAACATCATCTCATAGGGAACCAAACTTTTTATTTTAAACTTGCTCATGATTAAGCGTTTTTGAATTTTTTCAATTTGTTTCCATTTTGAAACAGGGATGCTGCTAGCCCACAATTCACACCCATATAATAGCACTGGACAAACTAGGAGTCCAAAAAGTACTTTGATCGTGTTCCAATCCCATAACTCTGCCTCTCTACATCTGTTTTGAAGTGCATACAATGCTTTCCACCATCCTAAAATTCTTTTCTTTCTACAATCCTCCCAATTAAGCTTATTGTTGAAATCGATCCTGAGGTACTTGTATTCATTTACTTCTTCAAGAATGTTTCCTTCAAAGAAGAATGTATGTTGGCTTTGCTTCCTTTAATTAGAGAAAATCATTATTTTGGTCTTACTAGTATTGACTTGCATCCCCACTGCTTTACAAAAATTCTCAAGGGAATATAGGTGCATCTGCAATCGATGGGCCTATTTAGCAACCAACACAAGATCATCGGCATATAGAAGAAGCTTTATCACAAAATCCCCCAAACTAACACCATCCCTACCTTGCAAATTTAGCCACTCTTCCAGTTTGTCAATATATAAACCAAAAAGGGTAGGGGATAAAGGGCAACCTTTCTCGACTCCGATGTCATTTCTAAAACTTTTTGAAATGCCTGTTGAAGTTCTAATTTTGACTTTCACCTCTTCAAAAATCCTATGGACAACAACTATATATTGTAAAGGAATTTCAAGTTTTTCCATTCTACGCCACAACTTATCTCTAGGGACCTGTTGAAGCCTAGAAAATCTCTGCTTCAAACATCAGGGAAAACCACCCGGTCGGGACCTTAAGACAGCTCCTTTTCCGTTTGGAATGGTGGCTCCGACTGGATTTAAAGGACCAGTTTCCTTGTAACTAAGTGGATTGGATTGGATGGGTGGAAATGGGACCAAATTGACTAAAATAAAACTATCTAATATAAACTAAATACTGATAAAGAAATCCTAATACTAACCCGGGTAATAATATGTGAATACAACTTAAGATTGTTCCAATTCAACAATAACCATGAAAATGTATTATTAATCAAATTGAAATGTGTAGAAACAAATAAAGATAACTCTGTTTAAGAAATTAAACAGAGTTATATAAACATATTGCATTCATCATTGTATACCATTTACATGTAACTATGAAAAATAACGTTTCAATTATACTCAGAAATGATATATAAAAGGAAGCGTTGTTAAAGCAAATATACATATAAATGATAGAAATTTTAAAACGAATATCATAAAACAAAAGAGATCAACAGTGAACAGATAGAAATACCTTGTTCATCATGAAGAATTTCAGATGCATTCTGATACTCTATCCAGTAATTATAATGCAAAACCAAATTCCAAGGTACAGAAATGCAACACTTCAAAGATAATTCCGCATGAAAATCACTAGATGTGATCCTTTTCAAAAAATATATAAGACAATGGAGTACAAAAATGTAATCTCCAAGTCCAAAAATATTAAGATCCAGGACCCATCTCACCATGTCTGTGTATGGGAGAATCCTTGGCCTTGCTGCTATTCTATGCAGAAATGAGCAAGCCAAGTCTCTAAGATTTGCTTCAGACGAATCTTTGGAACCTGTTGTAGCTACAACTTTTATCACCACAGGGTTTTCATCTTCTAACAGATTGTACATTCCTTCCCAAGTGGATATGCCGGCATCCTTGTTACAGGCGGTGTCTGCGTATAGCGAAGCCATTTCTTTGTTCTCAGAATTTGAGCTCTTCTCCTTCTTACCCATAGTGTATACCAGAAGCTTTGTATAGTAATTCGCTCCTTCGTGCCTGCGTTTTACGAATAAATGAGAGTAATGATATTAGAAAGGTGATGAGACTGTTTTGAATATGAACGCGGATGAAATATAATATTTTAATTATGAAACGACTTTCACTCTAAACACAATCTCATTTCACATTAATAATCAATCCAATCATTTAATATAATCATTAAAGCGCATAACGGATCTGACATATGGAAAGATTGCCTTGGGATAGCGCGCCTACATGAATCTGCGACATTTCGATCTGCGATTTGATGCGCAATATCGCAATATCGCAATGTCGCAATATCGCAATATGAAGTTATTACAGTCATAAAAAGTAGCGCAAAAAAGGGAATTGCGCAATAGCGCAAAGCGCATATCGCAAAAATCACAACAGCGCATATCGCAAAATCGTATGATCGCATATTTCAAAAGAGCGCATAACGCAAAATCGCAAAAGCGCATGTTTGAAAAGAGCGCAAAAAGATATTCATTAACCAATTCTGTTTTCTGCGCTATGCGATCTGCGATCAATGCGTTTATCAAAGGTATATATTATTTATGGATGCGTTATTTTGTTCAAAGAGCAGTTTTATTAAAATCTATCATAAACTTAAGATTTTCGCAATATTCTTTCAAAGGGATTTTTATAGGTTTATGATAGAAAGTTTTATTTTCTAAGGCAAACAAATCCTAATTGTTTTTTGGATTTTTTAACTAAGGGTCCCCATTTTATTTAGTAATAATACTAAAAAAAGGGGGGATTGTTGCTAGCCACAACAGGACCATGTCAAATGCCTTTTTTGATGCAGGAGCATCCTACTTGGTTTTTATTAAAATATTGTTTAATTAGGGGGGTGATGATTTTTTAATTATTTTATAAATTATTGTGCTTATTTTAATAAATTAAGAGAGAAAATTGTAAGTGAGGATTATTGTAAATATTCTTTTAATAAATTAAAAGATATGAGTGGATTTGAATTAGGTAGATAATCTAGGGATTAGGAATTCCTTAAACGGGACTTAGTTGAGTCCAAAAAAAGTATAAATCTAATTTAGATTTTAGTTGAGATTTGTGTGGAGGAAATTATGGAGTGAAATAAATTCATTATTATGTATAAATATGAGGAGTGTGTGAGGATGGAAAACAGTGAGGAATACAAAGAGAGCAAGAGAAATGGTTTGAGAGCTTTTGTAAAAGGGTCGAGAGTTGAGAGGCCATCCATTGTAATATTCAGCCAAGGAATTTCTTGTTTTATTATATTTCAGTATTTTTGGTTGTATGGCTCTCTTTTATTTATGTAGATTTTAAGCTGAATATGATGTGGCTTGAACAAAGAATTTAATTGTGAATTCCATGTTAAGGAAGCACACACACATTTATATGCTAGGATCTGTTTTATAGCTGAAACCTGGCATCATTTGGTATCAGAGCGAAGGAGATGAGTTGGAGGATGAGTCTCTCCTATGTTGAGGCTTTTTTGTTTGATTTCTTGTTGTGAGCAAGGAGAGCAGGTCAAATTTCTAGATTAAGAGTTGATTGAGTTATGTGGCGCGTTGAGTCTACAAATTTATATATTTATATTTCTGTTGTATATTTAAGTGTGTGAATGCAGGACCGAGAGTGTGTTCAAGCAAGAACAACAAATAATAGATCATAGATTTGTGATTTGGGTGTGCAACTATGAGTTCGTGGAGTCTGCGTGAAAGTCTTTATGCATTGTTGTGAAGGCAGCCTCAAGCGGTGATACCACAGTTAACGTGGTTAATTGGTTGTAAAATACATACAACATGTGATATTTACATTCCACGTGACATCGCAGGTGATTGTAACAAATAGCACAACGTATAGCAATGGGTGAGTAGCGATTTATTATATCACAGGTATGATACAGTAAGTGGAGTCCATGGCATAAGCATCCCTGCGTGAACCAAGTTATGTAACATATGTTACATGCAACATAAAATACGACGTGTTTGAATCTTCAGACTTGTTCATAGTTGTTTGAAAGGTCGGTGTTGGTTGGTATGAACCGTGGGTTTGAGAATTCCATGGTCAGCGTCATTTTTTTGATAGCGGTGTTGGTTTGTATGAACCGTGGGTTCAATCATAAAGGCTACATTGATATTTTTTTTAAATGGATTCCATACTTGGTAATACAACGATTTCGATTTTGACATTGTCGTATGTATAAAAATGATCCCTTAAGGATAGACTAGACCTGTTGTCGTGAAGAATAAATTTTGGAAACGTGGTAGAATTATCTGTTTGTAAACAATCATATAGACAAAAATAGAAAAGTTGTTGGCAATTATATTCCGGTGAGAATCTGGTTCAATTCGAAACCACGATTCAGTAAAAGGCAGAAATAAAATGATGGCGCAGAAGAAATTATGTGAAGCATGAAATAACGGTGAAGAAGACCCCGCAGAAGCGTAAACTACGTTATGGAACCTTGTCGTGTTGGGAACCATAAGTCAATGGCAAAAGAGAATGGTGGATGGGTTTTAAAAAAACCAACAAATGGATTTTGCACAGACTGAAAGAGGTAAGAAGTAATAAATGGGTGGTATGTTATATAGGTTTGTGACTATATACAAATGAAGTAAGAATTTCTGCATACAAGAGTTTACCTCTATTTGGGTTTTAAACAAAGTCTGTTTCGTAAGTTCGATATTCATAAAGTGGAGTTTATTTATGGTTTAGACCATAGTTTGTAATAATAAGAGTCCGCTCAAGGTTTATGAAAGAGATAAATTTTGTTTAAGGGTAAATATCTTTGATAAAAGATACAATGGAATGGGAGGTAGAATTTGGCTTAAGAGGGTGTCACTGAATTTGAATTTATAAAATTCCCGGGGATAAGGATAATGGCACTTTTATATGCATAGGGTTTGGTTAAACCCAACTTGGCTGCATCATTTTGGTATCAATGATGCAAGCACAATCATGATTTGCGATAATTAAAGGCCATGGAGTAGTAAAATTGAAATTGCAAATTTGCAATTCGCATAGATAGAAATGTTGGAAGCACATTTGGAGATCGTGCTTGTGAAGAGACCAGTCAATGGGCTGAGAGTGGGTTCACTCGAAAAAGTTAGAAGGACATAGAAAATTGGAAAGGTATGTTAAGTAAAATTGTGGGGCAAACATATTATATGTTGGCATGTTTGGTTTTTTAACCAAAATCAAATTTATAGACAAGTATTTTTGCGGGAATGATATGTCAACATGTTGTTCAAAATTAAAGTGAAAATGTTGCAAATGTATAGGTATAAGGATTTATCACCACATTAGCTTTAAAGAAATTTAAGTTTCGGTTAAATGAATGGAAAAGGAGAATGCGCTAACCCCGGGTGATATAAAAAGAAGTATGCATTTTTATGTGAGATGGTTTATTATTCATAATGTGGGTTCTTCGCAGTTTTGGTTAAGTTATTTTGGACCAAATCTTGTAGTTAGAAGTGGGAGAATTATTTTGACTTGTGTTTAAGATTGAAAACCCAATTGCTTGATGTTGTGGAATCTTTTTTTTTTACCATCATGTGGCAGCATCTAAGGAGGTGTTATTCAGGATGGGCACAATATACGAGTTGTGCATTATTCATCGAAGAGGTTGAAAGCATGAATAGATTGTTCTCTGTACATAGGTGTAGAGATGTGAATTGATGTTGTATGGTGCTTAAAAGTGTAGGAAAAATATTTGCACTAAAATGACGAGCTTATGGTATGAAGGGCATGTGATTATTCACAGTGACAAAGACGGCATAGAAGAGTGGAATCCAGAGAGTTGCAAATGCAAGTGAAAGGTTTATTAAATAACCTTGAAGGAGCATAAGGTATGATAATTCAGAAAGGTATTTTTTAATGTTGAAAATTGAATGGTTTATTTATTTTTAGCATAAAATAAATCTTGTAAAACATGGATTTCATTTCGATTAAAGACTTTAGCATCATGTGAAGTGATAATGGGAAGCTGATGATCTTTCAGAAGAATGGAGTATGAGAGAGAGTGAAAATTTTACATCCTGAAAATGTATTAGGGGTTTATGTTCGTTGGAAGATTGTATAACTTGAATTAAGTCAAAATATCCATTATCATAATTATTGGGGCAAGCCTTGAAGTCAAAAGAGATGTTAGGGTCAAATGAAAGTTTGGATAGTTTGACTTAAGATTGAGTACTTTTCATCCAAGATGAAGAGTTGGTGTAAAGTCTGAAGTCAAAGAGTCATAAGCTAAGTCAAAGGTCTGAATGTAATTGGGTGCATGATCGATGGAGCCTGACACCCAAAGAGTTTGGTCATTGTAACACAAGAATTACTAAAGTGTTGTTTGTAGAAAAGTGAAGCAAGAGAATTTCCTAGAGATGATTCCAAGACAAAGAACTGAAAGTGATCAAGCGCAGGAATAGAGCTTGCATTGTGGAATGGAAAGTATGGAGGCTTGTTGAGAAGTGGATTGAATGAAATCCACACTTGAATAGATGAAGTTCACAAAGGAGGAGAAGATGACTGTTGATAGTCATTTCAAAAGATCTGATGAAGACCACAACAGAAGAAAGAAGAAGGAAAATGCCAAGGTAAGTGGCATATGTGAGCAGTTGACAGATGAAGATTATGAACGGGAGAAGGTTGAGATAACAGTTCACCTTGAATTGTTGATGGAATTATTGTAGAGGAATATGAAGACCAAACACATGGTTGGACCATGAGGAAGAAAGTGAAGTGGCAGAGACTACACACAAAGAGGGAACAATAGGTAAACATACCGTTGAAAGAAGAGTTGAGGAAGCTTGAGCAGATGATAAGTGTTCAAATGAGCTCTGAAGAATTCAGAGAGGTTGAGTTAAAAATGGATGTTTCCATTTGTGGCCCAGAACAGGGTGAAATTCTGGGTGAAGAGATCAATGAGGAAGATCTAATGAACTATTGGAATAGTTCAGAAGAATCTGAAGATGTGTTGTTGAGAGAAGCAGATGAGGCTATGAAGCCTTGCATTTTTTCTCACATTATATGTATGTTTGCAAGATGTGCGAAAGATGGTGGACAGTCTGGTGAAACTGTCACAGAGATGAATGAAACTATTGAGGTTAAGTGTGATGGAGAATGCCTTTCAAAGGAGGAAGGTACTGATTCATTGCAGCAGGAAGAAATCATAAATGAATTCTTATTTGGTGTAAGACAGCCAGTTGAAGCTGTTATGGAGCAGAAGCATAATGGAAATGCCGAAGTGATATTCCAAGGAGGTAAACAAGTGAGTTTGTTTAATGAAATTGCTGACAGAATTTTGCAGTGTGATGAACCAGAAAACAGGATAACTTAGGAAGATTTCCAGAAGAAGAATGAAGCTGGGAATGAAGGTTGTGATGAAGTGCTGGAAAGATTTCACATGGAAATCGAGTTCTTGGAACGGTGGCTTAAGGAACCTGAGGGAGAAATGAAGCTTGCAGAATCTGATCCAGAAGAGATTGCAGTTACTATGCGTGATAGGGATGAAATGTTTCTAACATTTATAGAGTTGAATGAATGTTATAAATTTTTAGATAATAATGTGACTGTAGGTAAAAAAAAATGACATTAATAGATATGATGTCGAAATCAGAGAAATTGAGCAGAAATTATTTAGATTTGAGATGAAAGATCAGGAGCAACCAGGAAATTATGTCCGTAGGGACATAAAGGAAACAAAAATAGTGAACCAGGGGGATAAATATGGAAGCAGCCAGTAGTTCAAAACAAGATCTACTGAAATCCAGAAAGTTGATGATGGGAGATTGGTGCTTGAAGCATCAAAAGAGGCCGAAAGGTCTTATTTTTTTGAAACTAACAGTTTGTTGATGAATGCAGGTACAACACCAGACGAGAAAGTTGTTGCTATAAAAGCAATCAATGACTATAGTCGTAATCAAGAAGGAGTTCTTGATTATTCTTCATTGCAGAAATTTAAGTGTTCAGCTTAGTTGGAGATGAAAGCATTAGACAAGAAAGAATTACTTCGAGGAATTGGAGGTAGAAATTGTTGTAAAGGCCGATGGAATCCAATTGATAGAGTGAGTGATGAGTTACCAAACAAAGTTGATACTTTAAAGGACCAGCGGTAGAATAGAGTTTGGGATCCTGGAGGGAGCAAGTCATCAAGACTTGTGGCTGTCTCACTATTACAGAAAAGCGACAAACCTCATAGACAAGAGTCTATGGAAACTTCTCTACATGGGGAGTCTGATGCAGGAGCATCCTGCTTGGTTTTTATTAAAATATTGTATAATTAGGGGGGTAATGATTTTTTAATTATTTTATAAATTATTGTTCTTATTTTAATAAATTAAGAGAGAAAATTGTAAGTGAGGATTATTGTAAATATTCTTTTAATAAATTAAAGGATTTTTATTAGGTAGATAATCTAGGGATTAGGAATTCCTTAAACGAGACTTAGTTGAGTCCAAAAAAAAGGATAAATCTAATTTAGATTTTAGTTGAGATTTGTGTGGAGGAAATTATGGAGTAAAATAAATTCATTATTATGTATAAATATGAGGAGTGTGTGAGGATGGAAAACAGTGAGGAATACAGAGAGAGCAAGAGAAATGGTTTGAGAGCTTTTGTAAAAGGGCTGAGAGCCGAGAGGCCATCCATTGTAATATTCGGCCAAGGAATTTCTTGTGTTATTATATTTCAGTATTTTTGGTTGTATGGCTCTCTTTTATTTATGTAAATTTTAAGCTGAATATGATGTGGCTTGAACAAAGAATTTAATTGTGAATTCCATGTTAAGGAAGCACGCACACATTTATATGCTAGGATCTGTTTTAACCCAGTATCCTGGCATCAATTTTGAAGTCAACAAAGCAACAAAATACTTCTTCTTTTCTCCCCCAAACCTTTTCAACAATGTGTCTCAGCGTGATGCCATGATCTACTCTATTTTCTACCATGCCACTAAAAAGCTTTGAAAACAAAGGATTGGTCATAATGGTTCTATAGTTGGAAGGATTATTAATGTATCCACTTTTAAAAAGGGGAATTTCTCGACTAGTTGTCCAATCCCTTGGGAATCCTTGCTGAAGGACGTTGTTGAATATTTCCATGATGTGCGGTGACAAAATTTTCGTTCCCCACTTTAGATATGAAGTTCAACCAAGTTCTTTTCCTTCTCTGTTTTCAACTTTTTAATTCTCGCCTCCACCTCATGTATGTGAAAAGCTTTGTATTTGTGTTGATCCTAGGAGGAGGCTCAACCTCTAATTATTTTTCATAGAGATCCCTTGCATAGTCAAACTATTGATTGGCTGTAATATTATTTTCAAATTGCTTCTTCCTTGATTGAAGTTCCTGCCAAAAATGTTTTGGGTTATTCTTGCCTAGATATATCAACTCTTCCCACCTTGTTTTCATGAACTCATATTTTTTATTTTTTAAATTTTCTTATATAAATTTACATTCGTCTTCCCATCTCCTTCCTTTTTCAAGGTTCTCCTTTCCATTTTTCGTTCCTCATAAAACCATGCATTCACAGGAAAACAATTTGATTCTGATTTCCTATTTTTTTCTCTTTTGCACTTCTCAAGTGCACCCTGGATTATATTTGTTAACTCATGGTTGTTGAGGCTCTGGGGACCAATTTTCTCCTTCTAAATCAATCTCTTCAACATTGTTTTGAAGATAGTGCAATTTTCTTATGTTAGAAGAATTTTTCCCCTTGATGTCGATTGTTGAGAACATTGGGTTTTCCTCCTATTCTGTATTTCTTCTAACTAGGATAAATTTATATAAATTAGGTTATGATATGATTTTAATTCCCAAATACACTCTCCAATCTTAACTTCATCTATTCTTTCTATTAGGTTTTGTGAACCAATAACATAGTCAATGACACTTGCCCCATTGTATTTGTTGCAAGTGAAGTTCTAAGATTTTTTCCATCTATCTAGACCATTGCAGATAATTAAATTGAAAGCACCACACAACGTAAGCAACTCCTCTCCAAAATTATTACTAAATTTTTCATCTTCTGAACATCTCAACCATAGAGAATTCTCCTCTTTAATAAGCCATATAGGATTGTGATCCTCTTTACAGCAAAGAATACTAGCTTGTTGATTTGATGTTCTAGCATTGAAATCTCCCACTAAAAGAACTTCTCCTTGTTGTGAATATGCAGAAATATCTTGCTTTAAAGATGCATACATATCTTTGTTGTCCAATCCCTTATTTTTGTAAGTTTTTGATACTTGAGGTGCAAAATAACATGCTGCAACTCTTATGTCGTTCTCATTCTCTGTTATTTTGAACCATAAATATTGTTTATTTGTATCTTATTTCACTAACTAAATGTAAAGAAATTCGTTTTCTTTCACTAAAACCAGTATTCCTCCGTACCCTTTGCCATTTTCTGTTGCCTCATTCCAAACTTATAACTTCAAATAACCATCAAACCTAGGAGTTTTCCAACCATAATATTCATGAGTTTCTGTGAGACAAATTATGTCTCTACCTTCTGCAATAGGCCCTATCCCAGGTCCCCTCCTCCAAGGGTAACCTCTACAATTCTAACAAACTAGACTTAGGCAGACAAATTGGATGTATAGTAAGGTGGGGTCCTTGTTTTATGGCCCGAGAAGCATGCATTCAGGAGGGCCCATGCCCATATGTTAATCTAAGTAGGCCAATAGGGTTTTTATTTTGAATCATTCTAATTTGGATTTGTGTCAGCATTTTGTGTTTAAACTCAAAATATGTACATCACATCACTATGCCTTTAAGCTCAACATCTTTACATCAGCATTTGTACATCATATCACTTTTCCATCTGTCCAAATATTGTTCCATAATGTTCCAGATATTTCGCCCTCACCCTCTTTCTTCCTGTTACAACTTCTGTTAATTTTTCGCGCTTGCTGGGGTTGATCCCTGCACTTGGAAGCACCCTCGCCTCCACAACCATGAACTACATCGACATCAATTATTTTCAAGCTGTCGAAAAGTGATCCTCTCAATACTGTTTTATTTCAGGTCAGATCACATTCATTCTTTCATTCAATAATTGTTGGGTAGGACCAAGTTTGGAATTTGACGGGCCTTTTGCCCTTCTGAGGGAAGTTTTCCTGTATTTTACAGTTAAAAGTTTTTCTTAACATTCTCTCCTGATGTGTGTTGAAGTGTGGAAAACGTATTTTTTATGGCTTATTTTTTCTTGAAAATGTCATTAGTATCCTATGTCAACATGCTGAACGACATCGTCACTAGGTCCTGTTCCATACTTTTGTGTGTGGGTATTGTTTTTGGCTGAATACGTGAAAACATCTTATGGAGAACAAATTTCTTCCTATGGTGAAACAAAGGCTTCCAATTCGATGTTTTGTGCTCTCACGTAGATGGCAATGTCTTTGGAATTTATTACCTCCTTTGAACTTTTCCAACATTAAATTTACAAAAAAATAAATTGATAATATTATGTTATATCATTCTGCTTAAAGTGAAATTCTAGAATGCTTAACATAAGGTTATATGATCTTGTGGGCTCATTCGTGGGAGGTTAAGATTGACCCAATGAATGTGGATGGGGTTTGTCGAAGCGTGGGACAGATAAAGTGGGCGTAGAAACATAGGGGAATACAAATAGATAACTTTAGGAAAACTTAATAAGAGCCTCCTTACAAATTCAATGGATGGAGGCAGGGCAGGATGGAAACTGAGAGACACAACAGCTATTGCTGATGCAGATCCCATGTCTAAAATAATATATCAACTTCAATATTCTTTGGAAAAGTTTCAAACTTGTTGGTTTCTCTATGGTTTTGTTGTTTTTATACAAGCATGATCGGATCTAACAAAGTTGTTAAACCGTGCCTCTTTTGGACGACCCATAATTATTTCTCCTCCCACATCTTCATGTTCTTTGAAAGGTGAGTATTAGATCTCAAAAAAAATGTTCAAGGTAGTTTTATTCTATATGTATTTATTTTCATTTAAAAAAAATTAAATTTAAGGTTTGTTCGTTTCATTTTAATCCTCTTCAAGAGTGAAGACACTGAGTAAACAAAGGGAGTTCCAAAGATAATGCTCATATTTTACCCTTTTTTGTATAGGAAATTACAAATAATATTTTGTGAAAGTGCACCTTATATAGAATTTCTGAACTACATCAATGAGTTGGGCCATGAATTACAGGTCATCCCTCCCTCACGAGCGAGTAAGCATATCGAACTTCGGTGGAATTTCAAGGGAATCTACATCCTCGCATAGAATGCCAATCCTTGTTTAGAAATTGTAGTCTTGTCCAAATGTGAAAGTAGGTTGGCATCTCTTTTGTCATAAAAGAAAATTATTGTCAACCTTATTTGTTCCATATTCCTTTTCCACATTATCTATCATCTACTAGTATTTTGAAATTACTCCTTTCCAATGAAGAGGGCCAAAAAAAATAATTACATTTTGAGAGGTAATCCATTCCTAAAATACTCTATGTAAACTCTACAGTTCCGAAGAATATGCTTTATAGATTGTTAGACCTCATATTGCATTAGATTTCACCTTGTGATTTTCATCACGATATAAACTCGTTGGATGAAAATCGACACTTTATAAATTTATGGGTTTATTATGGGTGCACATATTCTTTGACACTTCTCTCGTGGCTTCTTTAGAGCGCATTTTCAGTAATTTATTACGGATGCACCATGGATTATATTAGAGCACTCTTTGCATGGTAGTAGTGTTGTGATGACACGATGTATTGATTTGTTAGTTTGTTACTAGGAAGGGTGTTTCATATGGTCATTTTTTTGTCATGATATTCTAGTCGCCACGAGATTATGCTTATATAGGTTGTGAGTGGGGATATGAGTTTCCTAACCTATGTTGGTATATTTTGTATATGAATTATAGTTTGGTATGATTGATTTTGTAGTTGTGGAGAGTGCTTGACATATGTAAACTTTTTCACATGGTTCCAACTTGGATTATGCTCAGATAGGTTGTGAGTGGGGAGATGAGTTTCCTAACCTATGCTAGTATATTTTTCATATGAATTACACTTTGGTATGATTGATTTTGTAGTTGTTGAAAGTGCTTGACATATGTACCCTTTTTCACATGGTTCCAACTTCCCATTATTTCATTGGATTATTTTATTTGGTTTGAACTTCCTCGGGTGAGTGCCCTAGCCTGTTTGGGTTATTTTTATACATATATCACTTCACTTTGACATAGACTCATGTCCATAGTTGAACACTGCATTTCTTCACAAAAAAAAGGTACTTCTAGCATTTTTGGTTTATTTTTATGCATATATCACTTCACTTTGACTTAGACTCATGTCTTTAGCTAAACACTCCATTTCTTCACACAAAATGAGGCACTTCTAGTGCTTTCAATAGCTATCTTGACTCTCTTCACTTGATTAGAAGCTTAATTATTGAATGATTTCTTATTTGGCTTCTGTTCAAATCTTATTTAGTTATTATGACCTTTTTTAGAGGAGATTAAGGAGGATCTTGAAGCTTTTGACATGTATTTCACCTACTTCAAGGAGTCGTCTTACCTTTTTAGAGTTCATATTATGAGATGTTTTTAGTCAAACCTCCTCAACAATAACATAATGGTATCCAAGTTAAAACCCTAGATTTATCCGAGGAATAAAAAATAATATGGGCATTCCCATAATATCTCCTTAGTCATATCTGATATATACAAATGCTATGGTATGTTCATGCCAATGATATTTTATTTTAGGGTTATTGAGATTTTATTGCGAGTGATCTATGAAATTTCAAACCAGGATTTAGGATTTAGTAAGCCATTGTGTGTTATGGTCATTTTTTTTTTCTTGTGATAAATATGTGAAATTTTTTAACATAATTGTGTTATTGAAGGATAGTTTTTTAATCAAAAATTTATTAGTAAAAGGTTAATTTATTATCAAAACATCAGTCATGAAGGGAAAATTTTTAAAGATAACATTCCTTGATGGGAAGCTTAAAGACCCAAAACGTCAAAAAAATTGTGTGATGGGTAAAGAGGAATCCGAATTCCAACCCTTGGTAGGACTGATGTTAATTCCACTCGTGTGTATTTAGAAATGCATGTCATATGGCTTTTGTTGGACTCAAAATGATGGGCTACATAATTTAACCTTTATAGGGCTTCAATTGGGAATCGAAAAGAGTTCTTCTCCATGGTGTTGGCGTGTGACTGCACACGAGGTGGAGGAGTGGCCCCTATGATGAAATCACAGGGCAGAGGCATGAATGTTTAATAGGAAGGCCAAGAAATTCATGCGCACGTTGGGCAGAAATCCCTACAGTCAAAAGAGAAAAGTGCCGCAGTCAAGGTATTATGATCCAAAGTTGTGTTAATTGTCGCATCCCGCAAACCATTACATATATTATATATTACATACAATATATGTAATATCATTTACCACACTTAAACTCCTTACCTACATCGCATTGGCATTCCGCAATATCCATCGCATATCATATATCTGACCGCCATCCATCCGCCACCTCACCTTCCACTTACTGCAATCGTACTTCACTCCCCGCAGATTATAACATCTACCCTCTACTTTCCCATAACAAATACTCCCAATTGCGATTTGCGGGCAACCCCACTTCCACCCTGCCACGTCATCTTCTCGCCACTGCACATTGCAAATCACAGAGCATAACTCTTACCTTCCACTGCTCAAATATAAAACCTGCAATCTGCGATCAGCGGGCGGCCCCACCACCATGCCATGTCATCCGTTCCCCACTCCCCACACATCGCTCACCGAAGAATATAAATTTTACTTTCCACAGCTTGTATATAAAACCTATGATCTGCGATCTATGGGCGGCCCCACTTCCGCATTACCACGTCATCCATCGCCCATTGCACATCGCTCCCCACAAGTTATACTGTCTACCCTTCGCTACTTATAATAAAATATCTCGGTCTGCGATATCAGTTTAGACCCCACCTTCCTGCCACATCATCAATAGCCCTTCCACAACCTTCGTTCTATTCTTTTCAGTGTTAATGAGCCCGCTAACTCCACTATCACTTCTGCCATCCAAGCCCCCTATGAAATCTGGTGTCCGGTTTTTGAAAATTAAAGCACAACATGGGTTTTTGATAGAACAACACAGATATGGTTTATTCAGTTGGTCCAATATATCTCCGTTAAATATCAAGGCACGTGCAGCATGGCTGGTCATTCCGTAACAGTAAGTGTAAATCATGAGAATTAGTGAGGGGATGCCTTTCAACAGCAGATGAAATCAAGTGGTGGAAACTAGATTGCCCACCTATTCACGGCCACTCCTCACCATCCCCATGGAAGATTCCATGATTTGGCCTATGTAGCCCATAATTTTGTTTCTTTTTACTTTCTAATTATGATATTTTACTGGTGAAATCCTGATTTCACCTGATTCTATTTTGATTTTCTATTACAGGACTAATTTCTTGATGCACGCTCTGCTAGTTTGTTAGGATATTTTGGTTTTCACATGTGTGGTTCGATCAAGAGAGATTATTCGATCGTAAACCCTCACGATAACCCTATATGTAGAGAGTTCAGAGATGAAAGAAGGGTTCTGAATTATGGATAAATTTTTGTTGTATTTCTGTGTGATTGTGCTCTTTATGCTCTGAGATACATATTTGGGAGATTTTTTTTGAATATAATATGATATACAGAGTTTTTACTTGGATTCCAGATGGAGAAATGAGTAGTATGTATCTATGTTCTCTTGTTTGTTTGCAATCTCTTGTTTATGTATAATCATCTTTCATGTTTTTCTGCTTTGAGGATTTGTGTAATGAAGCTACCGGTGGTAAGCATTTGTATTCATATTTTTTTTGATGTATAACACTCATGTATTAAAATTGCTACACTTCCTTAATTAGTGCTCTACGAATCTCTACTTTTGGTCATATTCCACTTACATATGCTTCCTATGAGTTCACGAGAGACAAATTCTTAATAATTTTAAGCCTGTCTCTTGCGAGCTCCTCCTCCATTCCCTCTCAACACCTCTGCATATTTTGAAAGTCTCTGCTCATTGTTTCAAACTTGGCCCACTTGAATAGCCACCGAGCCATACAACCTCTTGAGCCCTCTCATAATATAGGGTAATTCACATGAATCTGACTCCAAGGTCTTCTCCATTCTTGAACCACCAAAACCATTATTCTCTTATTCCATATTCTGTCAGAGGCATCCTTATAGTTGTCTACATGTAACCTCTAATTTTAAGATGTCCTAGGCACTGGTATTTTGCAAATCAAGGATGTCTCTAGGAGCTACAACATATTTTTGGTGCCATTGTCGGGGATACAAATTTGAAAATATTTTCCTTGGGGTACGACATTATCTTGACCCTTCAATCAGGTGAGCACAAAGGTTTGAGAGTTGCATAGCCCTCACCTTGGCGACTCCACTATTATCAAATTTCAAATCAGTTGTAATCTTGGCTTACACAAGTCCTCATACTTGATTAGATACATCCTAGCAAAGAACCCCTTCTGTATCTGATCCTGAAAAGATCATATTTAAGAGAATTTGGAAGGAGAAGCAACCCAGCCACACTGACCTACCCTCATTTTCTCTAGAAGATTCGCCTTCCTCATCTCAGAAAGATAACATCTATGGCCCTGGCTCCACAGCCCGTGTACTTGAGTATCCTCTAGAAACCTCTGCTTTAGCTAGTTCAGCCATAAAAGATGAAGTTGAATCCATTGATACTTCTTGGCCTCCCTTGCACCCTACTCTCGAGGCTGAAGAATTCAAAGAAGTTTCAGCACTCCAAAGCTCTTTACAGATAAATATCCAAACCTCTACTCATCATATACCTATTATACCACAACCAAATCATCCTCATAACTTTCCACCACTGCCCCCCATGATTTTATCTGGTTTCCTCCTCAACAAATATGCTCCATTACCTCTACCACAAGTACTGAATGGCATGCCACATGATTATCTAAATCTCTTCCCTCGGTTCAACGGGGAAGATAGTACTTCTGCGCAGAGACATATTGAAAAACTTCTGCGCCTTTGCTGAGAATGTGAATGTAGAGCACTTAGATGTGGTGTTAAGGCTTTTCATCCAATCCTTGGATGGAGAAGCTCAGAAATCGTTCAAGTCTCTGGCCAAAAACACCGTCACTAATTGGGAAGAAATGGAGAACTTATTCACACTAAAATGGGGAGAAAAGAGGGATCATGGATACGTTCTCACGGAGTTTAACGCTCTTAAAGGAGACATAATGAGGATGAAACAGAATTCATAAAGAGTTTCAATAAGCTCTATAATAATCTCCCTGCTGAGATAAAGCCTCCCCAAGTAGCTGCTAAGGTGGGCTTCACAGGAGCTTTCGAACCGGAGTTTGGGTTCACCCTAAGAGAAATAAAATCCATATCTTTGGATCAGATCTATACTGATGCATTGGAGGTAGAAGAAAATTTTTCTTTTACTGGTAAATTCAAGGGGAAGACAGAGCATGAATCTAGAATAAAACACAGGGAGGAGGCTTCTACTTCAAATCAGGAGAGGGAATCACAAGAGTATAGAATGGAAGAAATGAATAAGTTGATCAAGAACCTCTTAAATAAGATGGTTAAGATTGAATTGGAGGCCAATAATTACCCCCCTCGTTCCAACCAAATGATTCCAAAATGTGGGTTTAATCCCCAGTATCGGAAGCCCCCTCTATAGTTGTTGTAGCGTGGAAGGAAAGAACAACAAGATCATATCCAACCTCCTTTGTATCTGGAGGGGGAAGTGGAGGGATAGGCCGAGGAAGTCATAGACAGCTAAGAAGATCAATTCCTCACCTACTCGGATGATGAGAAAGGTGAACTCACCCTGCAAGGGGAGCAAGAGGAGAAGGAAGTCCCTTCAGAATACCAAGATATTGACAATTATTGTAGGAAGTTTGCGGATTTCATGCAAGCTCAACTCCACAAGAAGTATGACCTCATGTCCTTCAGAAAGAGAACTCGAGGGAAAAAAACAAAATGAAGGGTCAATATTAAGATAGCAAACCCCTCCTAGTCCTTCTGGAAAAGGGAAGAAGCCATTAGAAGAGTCAACCCCTCATAAGGCCACTGCATCCACTTTCACAAAGAAATAATTTGATCCTCTCAAAGATAAGAAGCCCTCACCTATACCCTTGAAACTACCCAACCCTCCTAAAGAGTAGTTCAAAGAAGCCATTACAGAAAAAGGGCCCACACCCTTTAATCTCCAAGAATAATGACCCATGTTGGTTTTTGGACTGCATGTAGAAAACTAGTTCCTAGCCTATTTTGAAGAAGAGGGAGGCGTGCTTACCCTCCATGAAGAAGGGGAAGTGCTAGAGTGTTTCCTAAAGGACAACATTAAAAATCAACAGCAGTCCGGTGATTTGGAAATAGAGGTAGTACAACTTAATTGTCTAGATCCATAAGAGCATCGTCATCAAGCAACGTTTCCTTCAGAGATTAAAGACCAGTCAGATTTTCATGATGAAGACCATCTCTCAAATTATCTTTCAATAGTGCAACAGATTGTTACAAATCATGTTCCTTCACCTGAAATTAATGAGAGTTTGCAGCTCTGTTGCAAGCTTCTATGTGACAAAGAGAAAGATAAATAAAACTTAGATCACTTGACTACAACGGATAATGAGGAAAAACAATCTGTTCCCCTACTGTTCGAAGAGAATAAGTTTCAACACACAATCAAAGTAGTAATTTGGAATGAGGTTTTCTTTCCTGTTACAAATATTCTAGAAGATCTTATGTTGCATGTTTACCATGTTCCTTTGGTCAATGTATTGCAGTCATCAGTAAAGGAAGAAGATGAGGTATGTATCAGGATTTTTGTTCCACCATGGCAAGGTAAATTTAAAAATTGGTTTGAGAATATTTCAGATGCTAGCTTGAGAAATTTTCATCAATTCATGCAAGTTTTCCTAGGTTGATGGGTAATCATGGGAAATTTCTTTCTTATCATAGAAGAGTATGGAAATTTAAAAAGACAACCTCGGGAGACGGTACAGTATTTTTCAACCAGGTTCAATAAGGTGTATCATTCAATTCATGTTGATATAAGGCCACCCCCAAGAGTAGCTCTCTTACACTACCCAAATTCCTTTAATCCAGGGATGGAATTCCAAGTAAGAGAAAGGGACACTGCAACCCTTGAATAAATGAAAAATATTACAGTTGATGTGGAAATGAACCTGTTGAACAGAGAGGCAAAGCTTAAAACAGAGGAAGGATTGATCCAGTTTTATTCTCTACCTTTATGCCTTAATTCATCAGATAAAATGCAAACATGTTCTGCGTTTTTTGAATATGTGGAGAACACATGTGCAATACCAAGTTGTGAGGTTGGATCGATTGGGTCAGAATATTCAGAAATAGGCCAAGTATATCTTGATCCAGTGGATATCTATATTGAGAAATTATTCATCACAAGACCACCACACCTTTCCATCATTTTTGTTGTTGTTCAGGTTTACCAAGCTCCTTGTAATGAATATCAGGCTGGGAATTCCTATCAAATACCATTAAAAGGTTTTTTCCTGAGTTTGGTGGCAAACAATGAAAGAACAAAGTTATTAGAGCAGTTGCTTGCCTGGTTGCACTGGAATTATTGTATCATTTAGAATAGAAGTAATTCCAGCAGATTAGGGTAGGTAGGTGTGAAAATAAGCTCAGTGCTATGATCATATTTCTAGTTTAGTTTCAGATTGCTTTGCAGTTTTCAATTCAAATGTGTTTCAATTTCCAGTTCCAGCATAGTTCAGATTTCAGCATTCAATATTTTCAGGGTGTGACAGTGATTTCCGTTTTGATAGTTGGCAGTGCACAACTCAATTGTAGTTTCAATTCAGGCTTACAGTATGCATTTTCGACTCCATGCACCCAATAAAGCATAGGAATTCAGGTCTATAGGTTCTCAACGCACTTAGAACAACACGTTGTCCCTAGATAGAGACAATGTTGGCCTGTGACTACACACAACATGGAGGAGTGGCCCCTATAAGGAAATCACAGGGCAGAGGCGTGAATGTTTAAGGGGAAGACCAAGAAATTCAAGCGCAGGTTGGGCGGAAAGTCCTGCAGTCAAAATAGAAAATATCCGCGGTCAAGGTATTATGATCCAAAGTTTTGTTAATTGCCGCATCCCGCAAACCGTTACATATATTATATATTACATAAAATATAAGCGCAGGTTGGGCGGAAAGTCCCGCAGTCAAAATAGAAAATATCCACGGTCAAGGTATTATGATCCAAATTTTTGTTAATTGCCGCATCCCGCAAACCGTTACATATATTATATATTACATAAAATATATGTAATATCATTTGTTGCACTTAAACTCCTTACCTACATCACATCGAAATTCCACAATATCCATCGCATATCATATATCTGACCTCCATCCATCTGCCACCTCACCTTCCACTTACTGCAATCGCACTTCACTCCCTACAGATTATAGCATCTACCCTCCACTTTCCCATAACAAATACTCCCAATTGCGATCTGCGGGCAGCCCCACTTCTGCCTCGCCACGTCATCTTCATGCCACAACACATCGCAAATCGCAAAGTATAACTCTTACCTTCCACTGCTCATATATAAAACCTGGGATCTGCGATCCACGGGCGGCCCCACCTCCATGCCACGTCATTTGTTCCCCACTCCCCGCACATCACTCCCCGCAGAATATAAATTTTACTTTCCACCACTCGTATATAAAACCTGTGATCTACGATTTGCAGGCGGCCCCACTTCTGCCTTGCCACATCATCCATCGCCCATCGCACATCGCTCCCCGCAAGTTATACCATCTACCCTTTGCTACTTATAATAAAAGCTCTCGGTCTGTGATCTGCGATATTAGTTTGGACCCCACCTTCCTGCCACATCATCAATATCCCTTCCATAGCCTTCGTTTCATTATTTTTAGTGTTAATGATCTCGCTAACTCCACCATCATTTCCACCATCCATGCCCCCTCTGAAATCAGGTCTCCAGTTTTTGCAAATGAAAGCACAACATGGGTTTTTGGCAGAACAAAAAAGATATTGTTTATTCAGTTGGTCCAGGATATCTCTGCTAAAGAGTGAGGCACACGCAGCACAATTGGCTGTTCTGTAACGGTAAGTGGAAATCATGAGAATTAGTGACTAGAGGCCTTTCAACAGAAGATGGAATCAAGTGGTGGAAACAAGAATTCCCACGTGTTCACGACCACTCCTCGCTGTCCCCATGGAAGATTCCAAGATTTGGCCTAAGCGGCCCATAATTTTGTTTCTTTTAACTTTCTGATTATGATTTTTTGCTAGTGAAATCCTGATTTCACTTGATTCTATTTTGATTTTCTGTTATAGGAGTGATTGCTTGATGCACGCTCTGCTAGTTTTTTAGGATATTTTGGTTTTCACATGTGTGGGTCGATCAGGAATGATTATTCAATCGTAAAACCTCAGGAGAACTCTATATGTATAGAGTTCAGAGATGAAAGAATGGTTTTGAATTTTGGAGAAATTTTTGTTGTAGTTTTGTGTGACTTTTCTCTTTATGCTCTGAGATACATATTTGGGAGATATGTTTTGAATATAATCTAATATACAGAGTTGTTTACTTGGATTCCAGATGGATAAATGAGTAGTATGTATCTATGTTCTCTTGTTTGTTTTCAATATCCAGTTTATGTATAATCATATTTCATGTTTTGTTGCTTTGATGATTTGTGTAATGTAGCTGCCGGTGGTAAGCATTTATATTCATGAATTCGTTTGATGTATAACACTCATGTATTAAACTTGTTGCACTTCCTTAATTCGCGCTCCGCTAATCTCTACTATTAGTCATATTTCACTTACATATGTTTCCTCTGAGTTCACGGGAGATGGATTCTTAATACTTTTAAGCCTGTCTCTTATGGATTCCTCCTCCATTTCGTCTCAACACCTATGCATATTTTGAAAGTCTCTGCTCATTGTTTCATACTTGGCCCACTTGAATAGCCACCGAGCCATACAGCCTCTTGAGCCCTCTCATAGTATAGGGTAATTCACATGAATCAGATTCCAAGGTCTTCTCCATTATTGAAGCACCAAAACCATTATTCTCTTATTCCATATTTTTTCAGAGGCATCCTTATAGTTGTCTACATGTAACCCCTGAATTGAAGATGTCCAAGGCATTGTTCTTTTACAAATCAAGGCTGTCTCTAGGAGCTACAACACATGGTATAATGTATTGAAGGGAATTTTAGATGATGCAGCGGACGTTGACATTACAGACATTTGGTTTCCGCCTCCCTCACATTTTGTCTCACCTGAAGTTATGTTTATGAATTTAGTGGGTTTCATGTTTTTACGAGGTAACTTTTGGATCGATCTGTAGAGCCAAAACACTCACCAAGGATAATAGAACTATATGCAGATGATAGTTCTGATGGAATCATGATTAGAGTTCTAAATTCCAGTTGGAGTAAGTTTATATGTGTGTGTTTTGTTGTAAAATTATTTTATTTTCCAAGGAATATTTATGATTTAGACTCATCCAAGTACGGGAGCGAGGAAGAACTAAAGGATGTTGTGAATGAATTCCACCAAAAGGGAATTGGGACTGTCGGAGACGTCATTAAAAACCATCAGTGCGAGACAAAGCAGGATGATAAAATATATTGGTGCATGTTCGAGGGCAGGAAGGGGGACGGGAGTCTAGACTGGGGCCCTTGGGCCGTCACTGTGAATGACAAGCCATATGCGTGCGTTTATGGCCAGTCGGGCACCGACGAGGACCACGCAACAGCCCCAGACGTGGACCACACCAATACCAAGATACATCAATATTTTTCAGAGTGGATAAATTAGCTCGAGTCCAACGTTGGCTTTGATGGCTGGAGGTTCGGCTTTGATGACCTAGTTTTACATTCTGAGCTATATGGTAATTGGGAGCATGGATCTAAACAATACCCTTTTTCAAAAAAATTAATTCAATGCTATGTTTGGATGTTATGTGTGGCTTCTTAAAGAGGTTTTCTAACAGTGATGATAAATTGGTGATGTTGTAAAATTTGTAAAGCAACCAGAAAACTTTTAGGAAAGGAAGAAGACAAAGGGTAAATTCAAAATAGTGAGCTTGAAAGTAGGAGAGGGCGTTGAATTTACTTCGGAACTAGTAAGTGGAGTTCCTTTTTAGAAAATCTTAGAACCACTGTCCATTGCTTCCAACTATTTTGATTCAGTAGGAACATAATGTTATTATACCTTTCAACCATAATTAGCCATTCTTATCGTGACTGGGACATTCATTAAATTTCTTTATCTTTAATTTTCTATGTGCCCTATTCTGATTGATTTAATATTAGTTCTCTTGTGTGGATTTTAGATTTTTTAATATTCGTAAAAGCTTTAAGTAAACCGTGGTTTTTTAATTTTTTTATTATAATTTTCATATTTTCTAAGATATACTTACTTAGACTATGTGAACTTGGATCACTTTTGATCCCTTTGTAAAATTAATATATGCTAAATAATAATAATTTAATTCTTTCTGTGGATTTAAGGCACTGGAATTTGAGTTTGTTTTTTTGTTATCAAAACTGAAACATGACCATTGTCTTGATCTAAAGTTTGATGAGAATTAGGAGTCACTGGCAGTGGAGAAAGTATTGTGTGTGGTATTTCATGATCCACAATGGCCATCCAAGGTATAATTTATGGATTTTTAAAATATGGTCTCATTTTTTATTTAGGTCATTCAAATTAAATTTAATTTTCATTTATTTTTGAATTTGAAATGTTGGTTGTTTCTAAAAGGAGCTGGAGAATTTGAAGAAGTGAACAGGAGAATCATAAGCTGATAACGAAGCACGCAAGAAGCCTGTAGATGACAAGGATGAAAAATATTTTGTTCCTACAAAAGGCATCATGGATGAATGGGTAAGGATTTTGTTCTTTTGAGTATTATTTTCTTTCAAAGCTCTTCCATGGATTGAATGACGGTAATTTTTCAATGAGACTTTGTTGTGCTGCTCATTCTCTATATCTTATATTGTTTCTTGAAGTTAATGTAACTGTTATTTATTCAAAGGTTGTTAATAAATTCTTTTTGTGTTGTAGAAGGTACGAAGAGAGAGATATCTGGCGAGACAAGAAACTAAAGGAGCAAAATCTGTGTGAATATATTAGATGATTTTTAGGGGAGCATCGTGTTTTTTTGTTAGGAATCGGTTGATGTTTATTTTCTTTGGAGTTTTATTAGAATACAGGGGAAAATAAATTTGTACATTGTAAAATTG
The DNA here is from genome assembly GCA_034641835.2 of Pinus albicaulis. Lineage (NCBI taxonomy): Eukaryota > Viridiplantae > Streptophyta > Pinopsida > Pinales > Pinaceae > Pinus > Pinus albicaulis. The sequence goes on from CM076580.1 coordinate 1,246,662,878, forward strand.
ATGCCAAAGTACAACGTCATTTTTTTATCTGTCAACATATGCAGTGATGTTTGAGGAAAATATTTCATGTACATATAGTTTTCCATTCCACTGTACCAAACATTGCTCCACTATTGTTTTTTAGCTTTTATAATTATAAAGGTATGCAATCAGACTCCATCCAAGCATGTTATGAATCCGCATTTGCATCCAGTAATTGCATCTCAGAGGAACGAGACAGTCGTCAAATTGAATTGATATCAACCTTGACAGTTTTGATCGGATGGAAAAGCCTCTACGTAGGCTCAATATTTATTTCCGAAATTGTTTTACATGAAATTAATATATTCTTGATTTCTTCAAATTCAATTTAGTTGTCAAGGCCATTTTATTTAAAGCCTATTTGGAAAAAATATGGTATCTTTCCAATCTTTATACTTTTGAAAAAAGATCAAATCATTTGATTTGTAAGATAATTTGGAATTGATGCTAGACGATGCATTTTTGTGTGTTTAATGGATAGATACTTGCTTTTGTTTGAACCGTGGGAAGCTTTTAATTGAATGGTATTTGATCTTTGGACCTCCTTGAGTTTGTTTCTATTAGATGATATTTGATCTTTGGACATTTTTGAGTTTGTTTATATTAGCAAGGAACGATATTTAGTCTGCCCAACGGTTTCTATGCTCTTTACAGATCCAAAATTCTACCAAATATAAGCTAAAATCTTAATAAGTTTATGCCAACTAAATTGTTTTAGATACATATATGTTAAAAATTCAAAATACCACAAACAAGGCCCTCAGACGAAGACAAAAATGAATCAAGGGTACCGATGAGTAAATGAGGGGATTCTTGTTTGTCCCATTCCAGGAAATTAATTTCAAGTGGCAAACAACCATCTTCAACATGCAAGCAGGTCCTATAAAGTGAAATTGTGATGTTAGTTGACGAAGTCTTTCTGAAGTTGAAAGCAATGTCACCCTCCATGTCTAAACAACGAAAACACTGCAGTACAATTTGTTTGACATAAAGTCAAATGGTTCTACCCAATTTAATAACCATTTTGGATTAAATTGTAGATTGAAACTTGACCAACGGAGACATGGGTCTAGCAATGCAAAGTAAAGTAAGTAATTCAGTGCCCTTGGAGGCAATCTTGGATCATGTTTGGGTGTCAATTGGTCAATTGGTATAATCTAGATGAGGAGGTAGTGCAATGGTGGAGGATTATGTTTTGGAAAATTTCTTAGTATGACGAAACAAAAATCATACTTATTGGGTAGGAAAAAGGAAAATATGGGAGAGTGATTAAATATTTTTTCTCGAGTTGCGATGATTATCTATATGTTTTCTATAAGTTTGGGGGGTTTCCAAAAAGCAATGTCCAACCATGTCAACCAACTTTATTACATACCAACTTATAATAATTTTCCAACTATTAACCACCTATCATAAGGCATGGGAATGTGCTATGTGGTCATCATAATTATACGTATGACAAGGCATGGGAATGTGCTATGTGGTCCTCATAATTATATGTATGACAAGGCATGGGAATGTGCTATATGATCATCATAATTCTACGTATGAAAAATATAAAATCTAAGCTTATGACGCAAATAAAATCTAAATATTGCACCAACAAACCAAAATCTTGGAATTGCTGTCAATTCATCATTATGATAACATGATAGGAATGTAGGATGGAAGATTAGAAGAGTAGGTTGAGAATATCATAATAATTCATAAATGAAAGTTGGAAGTTGATGCAGGAGCATCAAGGCCAATTTTCATTTTTAAATATGTAATAAAGGGGGGTGTGATATTTTAATTGTTTTATTAATTAATTTGTTATTTTTAAATAAAATAGGAGATAAATTAGAAAAGTGAGGATTTTGTAAATATTATTTTATTAATTAAAAGGATATGAGAAAAAATAGAATTAAGTAGCAAAATTAGGGAGTAGGAATGCTATGTACGGGACTTAGTTGAGTCCACACCTAAAATGTATTTAAATTAGATTTAGTTGAGGATTAGGTGCAGAGATTTTTGGAGTGAATTAAATTCATTATTTATGTATAAATATGAGTGGTTTTTGTGAGGAGAATACACTTGAATAGTTGAAGAGCTGAGGGGAGTGAGTGAGGAGTGGTTTAAAGGGCAAAGAGCCAAGAGGCCGCCCAATGTAATATCTGGCCACAGAATTTTAATATAGTTGAGAGAGTTGATTTGTATGGCTCTTTTTCGCCTTCATGTTTGATTAAGTTAGATGTTTTCCATGATTTTATTGTAGAAAATTTGAGTATTTTCAGAGTTCTTGAAGGAGTTGTGTTCTTATATGCGGGATCTGCTTTCTAGCAGAATTCCTGCATCAGAAGTTGTTAACCCAATGATTTACTCTATTTTAAGGAATTAATTTACTAAAATCTGCAGTGATTTATTATTTGTATTATTGCAGTAATTTACTAAAATCTATATAAATGTAGACAATTCTCCTTTAAATTTGCACCTATACATATAATTTTTAAGAAGAAACTTTTACTTTTTTTAACTATAATTTTTAGTAAAGTGTTGAGCTTGTAATCATTATTTACATATTTTTACCACATAGGATAGTTTTGTAGTTAGCTTTATGCATTCAAGTTTACATATTTTTGACCTTTTGACCACATAGGGTAGTTAGGTAGTTAGATTTATGCATTCACATTTTTTAATTGTATTTTATAATTGTGATATCTGGCAAGATAAATATAAATACTTTATTGCTCGAAAGGATTAACATGTCACACATGCTCTTTGAAAATTTTTATAATGAGTTTCAATGAATCAATCTTTATTAGCATCACAAGAAGCATGAAATAATATGAGATAGAGGATAGTCGCATGTGTTAATCAAATTTAATAAAAAAATACCTTTTTAGTTACTTTATAGTCCAAATTTTATTCATGTGGATTCATATTTCAACAATAACCAAAACGTATTTAAAAACAGTATTTCTATATGACTTAAATAAAAATTATAAATTATGTCAATTAGCTAATTATTATAATAATAATAAATTTGGTAAAAGTTCGGTATTTTTTTTAGAAGAATAATATTTAAATGTTTTTTAAATATATTTAATATTTATTATAATACAAAACTTAAATTCTATGATGAAAGTTAGAAGATGGAAAAAAAATGATCATGATATACCATTTTACATAAAATAAAATAATTTATAACACTACCAAACAATAGCTTTATTTTAAATTAAAAAGCATAAACATTAAAACAAACAAAAATATATTTTTTATAGTTTTCAATTATGGTGTGGGTAATAGTTAGTTTTAATTAAAGTTGGTATCTAATTTATGAATTTTTATCTTCAAAGGTTGACCTTGCTACTTTTGAAAATGCAAAATATATGACATACATATATACAAATTTCTTTCGCATACAACTTTTCCAAATTAACAAACCTATCAACCTCTCTTTGCACATTTTGGGAAATTGCTAGTTTATTATTTTTATGAATGAGTTGGTGGGCACGATGGATGTGTGCAAGGCATGGATATTCGTGATGGGCCTTACTGTGGTTATATGATACATATATCATATACCCACATTTTTATATTGTGTACACATTTTTTTTGTAATATATATGTTTTGAAATATATTATATGGTTGTATTTAACATATGAGGCATGGTGGAACCCCCATATTTTAATATACATTATTTATTGGTTTGGACCAAGGCATGGGATGGACCATAAAGGTAGGTGATGGATGATGGAAACTGAGGTGAAAGCCATGTCACCATGTTTGTTAGGGCCTCGAGTTGGCATCGTGACAAATGAGTTCCCATGATTGCCCACACGATGAGAAGATTTAAAAAAATTGAAGGTTGGATCAACAGGCGAGTCGGAAAACGGATATGTTTAACGAACGTACATATGGAGGGTGAGTCGGAGAGTGTATGCTCTCACTACAGTGGGGCGCCAGAATGTGTTCAACTGGGATGTGTGTTGGGTGTGCAATGAGTCACAGTGGTGGGTGCCTACCCAACTTGTGGAGTGTGTATGTGTAGTAATTGAGAAGAGCATGTGGAGGGGCATATGGGCATGTGTGTATATGGGTGTACGAACATGACCTGTGGATGGGCGAGTGACCAAGGCAGCGTGCAAAAGGGAAGGAGTGTGTGGATCCGACGGAAAGTTTCCACCTAAACGCAAGGAAAGGTTGGCTCAAAAGGTAGAAAAAAAAGTGGTCGTTCAAGTCGGCCAAGGGCGTGTGAACATATCGGCTGGGCAAGTTGGCCAAAGTTCAAGCCAACCCATGGGTTAAACAGACGCAACTCTGGGATATTCGATGGGTAGAGAAGTGTATATATTGAAAAAAGGGAGCATTCATTCAACCATCCAACTCAAGCAAGTTCAGAGATAACCAAGCGAAGGATGAGAAAGAAGGAACTGTATCAAGGGCATAGGTGAACCGCAGGCATGGTGGGGCTCGCTCAAGTGAACCATAGGGCTATAATATAGTCATTGGGTGGATTTTTTGGGTTCCCTATAGGTCACAGTGCGAGTAGGCTGAATGTGGGCGGAGGCCGTATGCAGAACGGGTTGCTTCTACACAGAGACCCAGGTTGAACGACTAAGGGTATTGTTACAGGTCAATTTGGGCATCATTCCCCAAGACCAGTATGAAAAATGTATATCATCCCCTAATTCAATACTAACAGGTTCTATCATTCCCTAATTCAATTTCTATATGCCCTAAGAGAATTCATTCCAATTACGGCTTCAATTGTGAGATTTCCAATGTTTGAAGTATAGATTATATGACCCATTGAAACATACACACTCCTCTAAATGGGCCTAAGTTCACTGCAATTCACTTATCTCCATGCAAGGGTTCAATGCAATGCACTTCTAGAAACTTAAGGGTGCATTGGTCTCCTGGGAGGGAAATCATCATTGTTCCGGGAATATCCATGTGTCCAGTTTCTAGAAGAGCTCATAGGTGTCATACTTCGAATACAAGTGTTCATCCATCACCACTAAACTTGGAAACATGTCTCACCTATTATTAGAAAGCCATTCAATTCCATTTATTGAGAAACTACCTTCAATCTCCCTATAAATTGAGCACTCATCTAAGTGCTAGGGAGGGAGAAATTTATGTAATGTTATGCTGTTGGATTCTCAATTGATGAGAGATGGAAGTATTGTTATGCTGCTGAGATGATGCTTGGTGTGATGAGGACGAAGTGAAGTTGGAGCAGGTTGACGATGAATCGATCTATTTGTTGTAATCTTCTCCTCCTACTTTCTTAATAAATATATATGTTCATTTTCTCATATGTATTCTTATATATTGTGAATTTCATTCTCATTTGTGTATGTATTCTCAGATCTAATCGGTTCAATTTGGTTAAGATAAGTAGATATTTGTATATTTTTATGTTGTTTGTTGTTCTCTGTCTTTGATTGTAGGTATCAATATAGCGTCTTTAGTTGGATTGAGAGCAACGACAACAATGAAAGAAGGAGAAAGAGACAAAAAGCATCAAAAGTAGGTTTTGTTCCTTTCTGTCTATTTATTTGTCTTAGAGAAAAGAATAGTTGTCTTTCTTTTGTTGTTCTGAGTGAAGGAACACCACACTCAGGAAATCTAGTTTATCCGTAGATTATAATTATGTCTAACAAATTGGCAACTTCGTTGGGGATAAATCCATCATTACTGGTGTTTCTATCTCTATTTACCATCATCAGTAGACTTTACTTTATCTTATCAGTCATTTGAATCAACATTTTCCCTTAGAAGTGTGTTTAAGCTTCTTGTTTTCCAAACTTATCTGCGCTTAACGCACTGTTGGTCAAGGTACAATGCACTGCATAGCACTTTCTCCCTTTCACGGGTGCAATGCAATGCATAGTCTACCCTTAGAGGGTGTGTTATTCCCTCAGCCAACCAAATTCCATCAAAATTTGTCTTTGCATTCAGTTTCAGCCAATTGTCTGTTGTATTCTTAGATGTCTGATTGCTCGTAGAGACCAGTAAACATTACTTGTTCTTCCTGCTTTGGATAGTAGTTTGTTCAATGTTTCATTAGCTATTTTCTTTATCATTGGAAAATTTAATTCAAAGTTGTAAAATTTTTCATTAGATCAATTCTGTTTTAAAAAAGGAAATTTTTGTTTCATTCCTCATTTCCTAAAGGAAAATTGTCGTTTCATTCTTCATTTTCCTAAGAGAAATTGTTGTTCCATTCCTCGTTTCTCAAAAGAAAACATTCGTTTGATTGGTTTGTGCATTTCGTTTCTTTTTACTCATTCAAATTAAAGGAAACTAAAAATAGAAACAAGCATGTGCATTTGGATATTGTGTGTGTTGCATATGAACAGATTAGGGAAATCTGCATTTAGTTTGTGCTCTTTGTTGTATGCTAAAAATTTGATTGCTCTTTCCCCTTAGTAGCTAATATTTTCATTGAAAAACTGAATTGAAAAGTTTGCTTCTCATTTAGGTTGCATTTTAGGAATTTCCCATTACATCACGCGGTGAACCTCAAAGATAAACTTTTAATCAAGATCAACATAAAATTTACCTCAATCAACAGAAAAAAGCATTGTAACATTAATGATAACACGTAGAAGGTCTAGGCTAGAGACGTATTCCGAGGTCATTAAACATAGCAGTTATCGCTAACTTATCTGCGATACATTCCGAGTGTGAAATCCCACTCCACGTACGTAAGTATATTGGAGCTCGTCCACGTACCTAATTCAGGTATATAGGGTAATGTTCTAGTATGAAAAGTATAAGGGGGTGCTCTCACTATGCAGTTTCACATTAGACAACACTAACAAGGACTTGGGCCTCCACGTACCTTCAGGTATATTTGGGAGGAAAAATTTAGGTTGCTTACCATCCATAGGTAACCAAGTCGGTTGCCTTGTAATTTATGATACACCGAACACAACATTCGGGGAGATTGCTTGCCCGTACTTCTTGGTTCGCCGAGAGGTATTCTACAATTCACAGTTACTTGGTAAACATTTTTCCTAGTATCACCCTTTTATTTGTTTATTTTTTTTTGTAATAAAATCAATCAGTTATCGTGGAAGAAGAACATCTCTTTCCCTGTCATTTGCGTAGAATAGCACTTAAACCACCTTTACCACTAGAAGCCATTTCTGGTCAGTGAAGGTGACCTTGTTCTACCGAAATCAATACCATCAGTACGTCTGGTGCGTCATCTTCATCACATCTACCAGAGTCGCCTCAAGTCATTTATACAAATCCTGATTTATCTACTATCATTGAAATGGAGTCCTCACAACTACCTATGGACACTTCACATCCAATCAGTGAGACCATACCTCCCGAACTAGACGTTGTTTAAATGGAAGTTGATCTAGATCCCATCATTAGTTTACCAGAACATCTAGATCCTGAAGTCAAACAACTAGAAGGTGTTCCTGTATCGGTCACTCCTCAGTCGATCGTAGCCATTGAGTCTTCCCTTTCATTGCATAGTCAACCACCTGAAATATATCTTGGGCCTGACGATGAAATTCTTCCACCTGGTTTGATTTCGATTGAGGAAGAACCTCAACAAGAAACACGCTCCTCAACTCCAACTCATTTTGGGTCGGGGCTTTATCTTTATGAGTCTTTTCCTCGATTGAATTACACTACTTTTGACCCTGTTTCATTTCAAGTTCCCATAGATCCTATAGGGTATACACTGGGTCATTTGACCATGGCTAATTCAACATCTCCTGCTGTACCATATGTTACAGTTGCGACAACATCTATTGTTGCTACTCCTTCAATGTTTACCACGTCACCCAAGTCACATCTTTATGGTGGTCCTTTTGTCCCACTGAGTTACCAATCATTATCTGGAACCTAATCTGGTGCATCCTCAAATCCATGGAATTCACCCATGTCATCTTCTAGTATTTTATCCAATACATCTCTAATGAGTACTGAATGGCTTGATCCTTTATACACATATTCAGTGCAATGTCAAGCTATTCCATATGGGTACATTCCATTCAGTACAATCTCGACTAGACTCCCACCGTTTGGAGAACAATATATTCCATCTTATTATACTCCTCATGTTGGGGGGAAACCTATGGTCACCCTTTTTAACAGTACTTCGTCGTTTTATGGTCACCCTAATGTTGGAATGATTGTTTGTCAGTGGCATCCTATCCTGCCCATTCAACCACAAACAGTTGTGCATTCATATCAACCGGTTCAAGCTATTGTGTCTACATCTACTCCACCTGTCAATACTTCATTACCCCTTTTACAGGCTTAGATGGCTATACCTCAACCATCTCGGGCGAGTCCTTCAACCCATTCCCCTCAATTTTTGGGCCTCCAGACTCCAACTCCTTTGGCTAGTTTACAACAACCACCTGTATCTGGAATATTTCAATCACAGGCTAGATTACCCTTTTATGGGATGTCACAAGCTCCTACTGGTCTTACCTATTCAAAATCAGGTCCAATATTTTCTGGTTTAGGCTATAATCTTGGTGGTCAGTCACCTTGATAGCCACAACCTCAAATGCCACAAAAACCATTCCAACAACAAGCAGATTACCCAGTTTTTTGTCAACAGATCCCCCAAGAGTTTGGTCATCAAAACAACCCCTATCTAGGTTACCAACAGCAAATGCCTTATGCTAGTGCTCAAAGACCTGTTGCCCAAGTGATTCCATCATATCCTAGTTATTCTCAACCTAACTTGAATCGAAAATTTCCCTTTGTCGCAACTTTAGAATTACCTGATTTAAACCGGCTTACCAATGATCCCATTAGCTATTCTCCTTGGTGGTCGGTGATACCTCTTAAATTACCCTAAAAAATTCCTAAATTAAATGGAACCCTGGAGAAGACCCGTTAATGCATGTTATGACTTATCATTTATGGTGCTCATCAAACTCCCTAAATTATGACTCCATTCGACTACGTATTTTCCAGCGTATGCTTACTGGTCAAGCCGCGAAGTGGTACTTTGAATTACCACGAGATTCATTTGATAATTTCACTGCCTTATCCACTACCTTTTTAACCCAATTCCAGTTACCCATACGATATGAAACTAGAACAAAACTACTGACCAATTTTAAACAGACAATTTCTACTCACATTTATGATCATATTCATGAGTGGTGTCATCGTCATAGAATGGTTAAAAAATTTGTTCTTGATTAGCTCCTCGTAGAGTGGTTTATTAAGTTCTTGCTGCCATATATCACTGAGGATGTTGCTAAAGGCAGAGTCGTCAGTGAAGAGAGGGTCATTTCTCATGCCAAAACTTAGATTTGATTTACTTTGGCACGCTCTATGAGAAAATTCCAAACACGCCACGATCAAATTTTAATGGTCCTCCTCCATCTAAGGACTCTCATGCCGGCGACGGTATGATCGATTCTGCAAACACTCACAACACTACTGCATCTAATCCTACACCTTCTTATGAAATCCATGCCGTGTCTTCAGACAAAGGCAAAAGTGACAAGCAACCCGGAAGCAAGAAAAAGGGGAAAGCAAAGAAAAAGAAAAATTCAACCTCGTGGGAACGATCATCTTATCAACAATTTGGAAATAATCAGAAACCTCATTATCCTTGCTTGATATGTAATGAGGAGCACTTTGTTCGAGACTGTCCTCACTACGCCGAAGTCTCAAAATTTCTTATGACCTTGACTGCATTTGTTGTGTTGAAAAATCCTTTTCCGAATCCAGACACAAACATGGTTGCTACAGATCCCACTTCTAGTTCCCATGTGCTTATGCTATCTGTCACAAAGCCAAAAACTAATGTTTTGGTGTCTATGCAAAATAAAGATTACGGTAGTCAAGCTATTGAGAAATATACTACCTCGACCATGAATCCATTCACTGAATCAATTCTGCCAACTACTATTCCAGAGTTAACAATAAAGCCGCCGAAGGGAGTCATCCACAAATCGACGTTCAATCCTCGAGCCCGCGCACCTCAAAATTATAATATAGTTGAATATTTGGCTCAGTCACCTTCAGTTATGTCGACACTTGAGGTACTTCAAAATTTTCCCTCCTAGAAGCGGGCTTTGTTATCAACAATTGGTGGAATCAACCCGACAGATTCCAATCTTGTAGTATTTAATAATATGGGCTATGTGCCACAACTACCAACTAAATTAGCATTCTTAATTTAAGTAAATGTTTTAAATCACCTCGTTCATCACACTATTATTGATGAGGGAGAATATACGTGTATTATGTCTCTAAATCATTGGAAGTCACTTGGATCGCCTCGCTTATCTCAATCGGCTACAACGTTGAAAGCTTTTGACGGTCGTACATATAAGCCTTGCAGTATCATCAATAACCTGCATGTAGAACTAGGGGAAAAATTGTAACTTTTGAATTTGAGGTTTTTGACAGACCCCTTGACTACAGCATTTTACTCGAAAGGCCATGGGTTTACACTATGACTATGATCGTCTCTACTTACTTTAGAATCACTGCCTTCCCTCATAAAGGCATTATCACAGTCATAAATAAACTCTCCTTCTTTGCCTCTAATTCCCAGGTAACTAGAATCATTCTATTAGTTCATGCACCCCAGCTAGCACTTCAAAACATTGGTGTAGGGCTCTTAAGGGATTCTTCCCTAATGGGCACCTTTTCATTACCGTCACCAGCGACGTCGGCAGAAATTGCAAGAATAGAGACCCACTGCATGATAAATTCCACTTCATCTGACTTAAGGAATATTATCAATGATTCTGAGGTTGATACGCTGGATGAATTTCTACCTTCAAGCCCAATGGATCTAGCATAACAATCAATTTACTTGGCTTGGGAAACACATCATGATTCATCATCGTTGATCGTTTGGGTCGATCGTTCATTAGATTTTGGTACTCTAGATGATCCTTTTTCATCCACATTCTTGACTGATGAGAGCATTATGGAATCCATGATGCCTAAAGGAGAACCATAGGAAGATCACCATCATTATTCCCATCCTCAGGATTACAATGAAGATCATAATATTATTGAACTATATCACCCTACGATCTCTACTTTATTTTCGAATTCTATTTCAATTAATGCCATCGAATCTGAGTGAAACTTATCAAATATTGAAGAAACCATTTCTATGATATTTCGACCAAACCTAGCATTGAAGAAAACATTCATGTCGGTGTGTCTTGTTCTCTATTTGAACTCGACACTTATAGCTCTCTTTTTCGTGAATTCCAAGATATATTTTCTTGGTCTTATGAGGAAATGCCAGACATAGATTCTAGCATCATTGAAAACATAATTAAAATGTACCCTGATGTCAGACCGGTACTTCAACACCTTCGTCATGTTCATCGGAAGAAGGCTACTGCCATTAAAGCAAAAGTTGAAATTTTTTTGCGTGTTGGTTTCATTTACCTTGTTCTACTTACTAATTGGGTTTCCAACATTGTTTCTAAAATGAAGAAAAAAGGGACAATCAGAGTGTACGTCAATTATCGGGATGTCAATCTTTATTTTCTAAAATATAATGATCCTACTGATCAGGAGATCATATCCAAGTTCAAAAATGCTCAAAAATCAAAGTGCTCAAAAATGTTTGGAACCTGAGCAACCGGAAAGGTCTCATCACTACGATTCTGGCACAGTGAACAGTTTTCAAAATAGAGGTCATATGCAGAAGTTATGAAGGTTTGAAAAGCCCAGTAAACTCCAAAAAAATGAGTTTGACCAAGTTTGATTTTATAATTTGGAAAAATAAAAAAATATTCCAAGGAATATTTCGATAATATTCCCTGGAATATTCCATATTTGCGAGTAGAAATCTGACATTTGGCAAGGTTCTATTTTATGGGGGTTTGACTTGTTAATTTGAAGTTGGCATCTCACTTTTTTTTTATAGTTTGCAGGATTCAAACAAGCGAGCTGCCGCCTGTCAGCACAGAGGCCCGACTGACCTACCTATGACACAGTTCTTAACTCTTATGGTTTTGCAAATGTATTTATGTGTTAAATGTTTCAACGATGGAAAAAGGGGTCGGGGCTAGCCCCGACTATGGTGACCAGCGCTTAAAATTGCAGCTAAATACCTTAACCGCAGAAGTGGTAACGGTTACACAAACAGTGTCATGTGCCCAAGTTTGTTCAAACATTAAATGCAGACGGTTGGACGCGGTTTAGGAGGCGGTTTAGGCAGAGGTCACATGTGACCCTACCACTCTGGCATTAAACTCAACCATTAACAGTTCCGCCAAATTTGGAAGCACGCCACTATTTTTGGTGGGAAGGCCTAAATTGAAGGAGCTGACTAGAGTTCCTCCAGTTTTGGAGGAGGTTTTCAAGGGACACTAGGCAAAATTTTGTTTTGGCCATAACTTCTTGGATTTTCGACCAATTTTGATGCATGGATAGTCAATTTTGGGTATTCTAGACATTTTGAACACATTGGCATAGGTTTCAGAGCCATCATAGGTCATATTGTGTAGGTTTAGCTTCGGGAAAGATTAAGGAGCCACTAGGGCCACCGGGGTTTTGGCAGTGTATTGGGCATCCTTTTACTATTTTCTGCAAATAAATAGTCATTCCTGACTAATTCAAGAATTTTGAAGCTGTTTTTACAGAGAGAACAACCATTTGAGGCTTTATTTCACATGTGCTTACCATTTTTTAGCAATAAGATATGCAGGACATGCCATTGGGAGCTGGACCAACAGATGTAGCTTAGGAGGGGTGAACTGCTTCATCAAATTTGTTGAGTATTGTGCTATGTGATGTTTATTTCTTTGATATTTACTGATGTACAATGTTATACAAGAAATTTATATGATTTAAACACACACAGAAAAATGTTTAACTAAGCTAAAACCATTTTTTTCACCTGCAAACTTCAGAGAACCTTATGCACACATTTTATTTACTGTTTGGAAACTTAGCACAACAAAACGAATACATTCCATTCAGATCAAGTTGGTATCAGAGCTAGAGTTTCACTCTCTGTATTGTTATTGTGAAAATTTTGTTTAACATTTTTCAAGGTTTTTCATGCTTACTAGGTTGAAGCTTAAGAGAGGAGAAGTTCAATTGGCAAGGAATTTAACTAATCCTCAGCCAAGGAGGGAAAGAGTGCCATTATCTCCACCTTCAATTTTACCTCCAAGAGAAGCAGAAGAATCTATAAGCATGACTTCAGAAGAAGGTCAAATTCCTGAAGAAGTTGATCCCAAGGAGGAAGAAAGGGTGTTTAGGAAGGCATTCCTAGACATGCCTGAAATGGTGAGAGTCCTTTATCAAGAAAGGAACGAAATAATTGAATGAGAAGGATCCAAAATTCACAATGAAGGACAAGGATCGTCAAGAGGCCATAATGATGAAGAGAAATCCAAGAAGGGTAATGGAGGAAATGGAGACAGTGGAAATTCTCCATCATCACCCTCGTCTTCATCTTCATCTTCGTCAACCTCTACATCATCTTCAGTACATCATTCTCACAAGGTCAAGAACATGGGTAAAATTCCTTTTCTTAAACTTGATGTTAAGTTTGAATTGCCAAAGTTTGATGGTGAAGTTAATGCAGAAAAGCTAGATAATTGGATTAGGCAATTAGAGGTCTATTTGAGAATTCAAAATTTTCATGATGACGAAACCAAAATTCAGCTAGCTTCATTGAGAATGGAAGGTGCAGCTCTTGTTTGGTGGGAAGCCAAGACAAAGGAGGAGATCAAAAAATATGGTAAGATTATCTTATCATGGTCTGATTTCATTTCTGCAATAAAAAAACAGTTTTAGCCATTAGCTCACATGTAGAAATCCATAATGGATTGGAAAAATTTTAAACAGCTGAAAGGAAAATATGTTCAAGTTTATACCCAAGAATTTAGAAGAAGTGCTCTTTTAATAGGAATAGATTTGCATAGCCAAGACACTTTACTCAAGTATACAGGAGGTTTGCATACTTACCTAAGACATACCATTCTCATGTTTAACCCTACAAGCTTAGATGAGGTTTGTGTTCAAGCCACACATTTAGAGGCAAAGGGAAAACAAACTTTAGATGGGAATAAGGAAAGTGAGTTTAAAGGCAAATGGAAGAAAAAGAGAAATACAAATTCTAGAAAAGAGAAGGGAATTTTTTTTTATGCAAACACTGTTGTAAAACAATCCATGATGAGGACCATTGTTGGAAACTTCATCCGGAGTTGAAACCAAAAAGTCTTAAAGCCAAAGATAAAGCCAAAGAGAAAGGAAAGACAGTTGCAATAGCTGAACAAGACCTAGGGTCAGAATTAGGAGATGAAACAAAAATCATAGCTATAGTACTAAAGAACTTGAAGGGGAAAGAGAATGAAACAAAACCCAGTTCTAGTATTTTTAACTGTCACATAGAAGCTCCAAGTGAAGAGAAGAGAATTGAACTGTTTCATGTGAGGGTCATTTCCAAACATACCAAGGTTGACACACTATTTGACAGTGGGTCGCAGACGAAACTTATTTCTAAAGACTTAGTCAAGAAACTAAATCTTGAAACCATTCCACATCCGAAACCATATCCTCTTGGTTGGATTTGTAAGGATGCAAATTTACAGGTTTCAAAGAAGTGCATGTTGTGCTTTGCAATAACAACACATTTTATTGACACGGTTGAATTAGATGTTGTTCCACTTGATATTACAGGTGTGGTGTTGGGAAGTCCTTACTTGTATGACAGGAAAGCTATCTTCCATTGCCATGAGAACAAGTACCAGTTATTCAAGGATGGCAAGGAGTTTATTGTGAGAGCACATTGCAAAAAACTAGACTCTTCTTTAGTGAATGCAGGGCAGATGAAGAGGCTCATCAATGCAAGTCAAAATTTGACTTTGATGTTGATTAAAAAAAGGGAAGTTGTACATAATCCTTTTCATGTAAATAATGAGTTGTTTTAGTCTGAAAGCATGTTTTCTTTGAAAGAAGATGGAAAGAAGTTGCAACAATTGTCTTTGGTGTCGATCGGCGCAGAAAACAAAGTGTCAGTGCAAGAAGGTGCAAAGATCCAAGAGAGGGTAAAGCAGATAAACAAAGAAGGCACAAAGTTCAGAAATGATCATTGCTGGTTTCAGAAAGGCAAGGTACTATAGCGAGGAAACTTGGTCAAGAATTGACACAAGTACAAGGCTAATTAAGCAAAAAATCGCCATAAGGACAAGATGCAAGGTGAAAGTAATTTTCAGTTTCCTTTGAATATATACCAATGTAGAAACAATATGTTTACTGCAAAGTTAAGTTGTTGTTCTGCAAGTTTCAAAAATGTGTAGCATGACATGGTCAAAGTCAACAACAGTTGGTCAATGGAATCAAGGAAAAATTTGTCGTTTTATGAGAAGCTCTAATTAATGAAATCAGGGAAATTTCAATGGAATAAGATTGGAAGAGTGGGGACGCAGTCTCCTCATCTTCAGGTTCAGTAGTCCAGAGAGATTTTTGGGTCCAAAAGCTTCCTGGTGGGGAGGTGTGATCAGGAGATCATGTCCAAGTTCAAAAATGCTCAAATATTAAAGTGCTAAAAAATGTTTGCAACCTGAGCGACCAGAAAGGTCTCGTTGCTGTTATTCTGGTGCCATGAATGGTTCGCAAAGAAGAGGTCGTATGCAGCAGTTATGAAGGTTTAAAAGCCCAGTAAACTCCAAAAAAATGAGTTTGACCAAGTTTGATTTTATAATTTGGAAAATTTTAAAAAAGAATATTTCGAGTATTCTGGGAATATTCCATATGGGTGAGTAGAAATCTGACATTTGGCAAGGTTCTATTGGATGGTGGTTTGACTTGTTAATTTTTTGGCCAATTACGGGTTACCACGTGGAAGGCCCGGAGGCCACCATGTGGCCCCTGGCCGAAGAGAAGTTGGCATATCAATTTTTTTTTATATTCTGCAGGATTCAAACCAACAACCTTTCGCATGCCAGCACAGAAGCTCGACTGACCCGCCTATGACACAGTTCTTAACTCTTATGGTTTTGCAAATGTATTTATGTGTTAAATGTTTCAACATCAGAAAACAGGGTTAGGGCTAGCTCTGAATATGGTGACCAGTGCTTAAAACTGTAGTTGAATACCTTAACCACGGGAGTGGTAAACGATTACAAAAACTGTGTCATGTGCCCGAGTTTGTTCAAACATTAAATGTGGACGGTTGAATGCGGTTTAGGAGGCGTTTTAGGTAGAGGTCACATGTGACCTCACCACTCTGGCGTTAAACTCAACCGTTAATGATTCCGATGAATTTGGAAGTACACCATTATTTTTGGTGGGAAGGCCTAAATTGAAGGAGCTAACTGGAGTTCCTCCAGTTTTGGAGGAGGTTTTCAAGGGACACTAGGCAAAATTTTGTTTTGGCCATAACTTCTTGGATTTTTGACCAATTTTGATGCATGGATAGTCAATTTCAGGTATTTTGGACATTTTGAACACATTGGCATAGGTTTCAGAGCCATCAAAGGTCATATTGTGTAGTTTTAGCTTCGGGAAATATCAAGGAGCCACCAGGGCCACCAGGGTGTTGACAGTGTATTGGGAATCCTTTTACTGTTTTCTGCAAATGAATAGTCATTCCTGACTAATTCAAGCATTCTGAATTTTTTTTTACAGATAGAAAAACCATTTGAGGCTTTATTTCACACGTACTTACCAATTTTGAGCAATAATATATGAGGGACATGCCATTGGGAGTTGGACCAGTAGATGTAGCCCAAGAGGGGTGAACTGCTTCATCAAATTTGCTGAGTATTGTGCTATGTGATTTTTATTTCTCTATTATTTAGCATTGTACAATGTTACACAAGCAATTTACATGCTTTAACCTCACACAAAAATCTGTTTAACTAAGCTAAAACCATTTGTTTCACCTACAAACTTTAGAGAACCTTATGCACACATTTTAATTACTGTTTGGATACTTAGCATAGCAAAAATAATACATTCCATTCAGATCACCTACTCCCTTTATCGATCAGATTATTGACGAATGTGCCAGGTGTGAAATATTTTCGTTCATGGATGGATTCTTCGGTTACAATCAAATCAATATTCTCCCAGAGGAATAATATAAGACAAAATTCATCTGTCCCTGGGGCACATTTGCTTATCGTAAACTCCCATTTGGTTTAAAGAAAGTTGGGGAAACATTTTAGACAAAAATGGATTATGCTTTCAATGACATTAAGCACATTGTTCAACCTTATCTAGACGATTTACTTGTGCATTCACGAAAACAGACTGATCACCCGACGCATTTGAGAGCTATATTTTAATGTTGTCGACACTACAAGATATGTCTCAATCCACACAAATGTGTGTTTTGTGTTGGTTCTAGTCATTTTATTGGATTTTTCGTCTCCAAAGATGGAATTTGAATCGACCCCCTGAAGGTCCAGGCCATTCTTGATTTTCTTGCACCATCAAACTTACTTCAGTTACATAAACTTCAAGGAAAGGCTAACTTCCTAAGAAAGTTCATACCCAACTACGCTGAAATGGCTAAAGGATTTACTCATCTCTTAAAAAATGGGATTCACTTCCATTGGGACAAGGTTGCACAAACTTCTTTTGATGCTCTTAAAGATATCCTGATCCAAGCATCATTAATGTATCCCCCCAATTATCAAAGTGATTATTTCCTATATATCGTTTCTGCAAATACGACCATTGCTATGGTTTTGGTCCAAGAAGAAGATGGGATAGAACATCTGATATATTATTTGAGTCATAATCTCAATGATACGGAAGTTAAATATTCATACATCGAAAATCTCGCATTGGCGATCGTTCAAATTGTCTAACAATTTTGCCATTATATCATGCTCCAGAAGACCATTGTCATTTTGGATTGCAACCCCATTACATACATTCTATCACCTCAATTGATGGGGGGGGAATATTCAAAATGTATCGTCCTTTTGCAGGAATTTGATTTGGAATTCATCAAATCCAAGTCAAATAAGTCTTTAGTTTTGGCTGAGCTTCTTTGCGACCTTCCCTCTGATAGTACTGAAACTACATCAGAACCATCAATTCTAGATGAGTCTCTGTTTCTAATTGGGTCATCTGACCCTTGGTATGGGTATTTTAGACCTCTCACTCGCAACAATGACGTATTCAATACCAAAACAAAGATTATCTGATCGTCGATGATACAATTTATCGTCGTGGTGTCAATATGATTTTGAGGAGCTACCTCACTCATGAGGAGGCCGATAAAGTTATAAATGATTTTCATTTTGGTGCTTGTCATGGAAATTTGTCTGGTTACGCTACCGCGCAGAAGATTCTCCACGTCAGTTAATTTTGGCCAAACATATTTTGCGACTGCATCCTTGTAGTCAGAAGTTGTCATGCGTGCCAAATATTTGATCATAAAATCTTCATGCCACCAGGACTAATACATCTTGTTATCTTTGTGGGACCATTTGAAAAATGGGGCATTGACTTCATGACCTGCAACCCTCATTCAGTTGGGGGGCATGGCTATATTATTGTCGCAGTCGACTACTTTACCAAGTGGGATGAAGCGATGTCTACATTCAATAACACAAGCGAAACAACTGCATTGTTCTTTTTCAATCATGTTGTCTCTTATTTTGGTGTACAACAATCTATAGTTACAGATCATGGTAATAATTTTCGCAATAACATGATGAAAGAGTTGATTGCCAATTAGGACTGTTACATGATAGTTCTACCCCTTAATATCCACAATCTAATGGAAAAGTTGAAGCTATTAACAAGATCCTTAAGAAAATGCTTCAATGAATTATAGGGGTTCACAAATGAAATTGGCATTTAATCATGTACTTGGATTTGTGGGCATATTGAACCTTGGTGAGAAATGCAACGAGATTTACTCCCTTTTAGTTATTGTATGGTCTGGAAGCTATCTTGCCAATCCAATGTGAAATTTCTTCATTAAAAAATCACTATTGACTTGCTACCTAAAAACTCTAATGAAGAAGCGTGTCTTTTTAATCTCATCCATCTACATGAAACACGTCGTGAAGCTACATTGGCCAACAAAGTGAATAAGAGATGAATCAAGGCGCAATATGACCAACATGTCAAGTCTCACATCTTCTCGGAGGGATACTTGGTCTTGCTTTATGATCAAGAAGATGATTTGATAGGAACAGGAAAATTTGAGCCACTATGGCATGGCCCCTACATTGTCAAAAGAGTTCTGGCTAAGGGTGCCTATGAGTTAGTTGATTATGATGGAATTCCATTGGCGCAACCTCGAAATTGGTTGTATCTTAAACGTTACTATGCTTAATTGAGTGTAGTAAAATTTTGTATCATATTGTATATATGCTTTCATTTTCATTTATTGTCTTATTTTGTTTTTCTATAGTTTTCTTGAAGTTAGTAATCCACTTTACATTTCATTGCAGATGACTGAATCTTTAGAACCATTCATTGGGTACGTTGATGATGCTAGTCATAGTACACAGAACCTATGCTCTGCCGCATGGGCCATTTTCGCTCCAGGTGGTGAGTTAGTGAGTTTTCAAGGGATTTGTATTGGTCGATCCACAAAAAATATTGCTGAGTATAGCACATTGATTGAACTTCTCTCTGATGCCATTTCATTTGGCATTAACCACGTCATAATTAGGTTAGACTCACAACTTGTCATACTACAACTTACTAGCATCTATACTGTATGAAATCTAACACTTCATCGTATGTTCCTTAGAGTTCGACTTTTGGAAAGAAATTTTGATTACATTCAATATCAACACATTTCCAGAAATTTGAACACATTAGTTGATTCCTTAGTGAATTATGTTTTAAACAGACATTTGAAACACATGTAAAGACACATTTTCAATTCACATCACACAATTGAATAGGATTGTGCATTAAACATAGGAAAACACTGAAAGAAAATAGATATATAGTTTAGGTTTTTACAAAATTTATGCCCAAGACACATTGGTCATTTGACCTCAAAATGTATGCAAAAATGTCAAAAGTAAACTAGTGATGCTCATGATAACAAGCAATTTCTCTAGCTATCCCGCGCAATAACCGCATCCAACAGTTAGAAACACCAATAGTATGGTGTTGCAGTCTCATAGGTAACTGCTCGATCTGGAAATACGGTATCCCGAGAGTCAATCCCTTGCCATGCTGTTGCAACTCAGCAAGAGTCTTGATCAAATCTAAATCCTGAAGGACTTCTCTCCCGATAGTCCTCTCTGCTGGCTCATATGCTACCTACTCTAGTCAACCCACTGGTCAAACATGACCCACATCAGTGTACATAAAAACTTTAGTTTAGTCTTGGGACACATCAAAAATACGAAAAAACATAGAAACCTTAAAAAATAAAAAAACATGGTCAAAACATTTTTACCTATTTCACCCCATTGAGCGCCATCTGGTAGAATCAAGTCTGGATCTCCACAGAAATCTATGCCTGCATATGGATACTCATCTAAGGTGATCATCTGTCATCTGAACTAGGCAAAGAATGCAGTGGAGAATATGATGGTCAATTTACCATCATGTCTAGCCATCAATTTAACCCATCTCTGTATTCAAAGATCTCTAGAACCATATATGCTCAGTGTAACATGTTTTGGATGCATCAATGGAACCCGCTCTAAAATGGAGGAAATCAAGATCAAGCCATAAATGAAATTATTTTTCTTCCCTCCCTTTGTTTTAGTCAGTTATTCTTTCATCTGAAAGATTACTGCTTCAACCCAGTTGAATATTGTTGGTTCTAAACACTCAAGAGCATACTGCATGTATGATCGGTTTGCAGCATGTAGTGTCATAGAACCAGCAAGCTTTGCAATAGTAAAAATGATGGTGCTCAAAGGAAAATAACACACATCACAGATGTTTATTTTCCCATCTTTACTTGGTTCATTCCCTGGCTGGCAATACTGGCGTATGTAATCCTTCACTGTCTCTCATCCAAGAGCAGATCCTGCAAGGGGAATAGGAGAACCTTGTCTCGATAATCCAGTGAGAAAGTAAATATCCTCAACCAATATTGGGAGCACTTTGTCCCTAATGTGAAAATCCTGCAATGTCGGATCCCATGAATGAACTAGGAACTCCAATAGTTCCATATGCTACCTCATCCTTGATAATCAAAAGTACTTTAGCAACCCACAATCCCTGAGGGCTCTTACTATACCTGGATCATTTAGGGAAATCATATCTTGTTCTTCATGTTCTCTTTCTCACCATGTAATAGACATTTTGATCCAATCAATACCTGAAATCCAATCATAAGCTTCATTAAGATCCATTTAATGCAAAAAAATTTGGGATATTTTGGGCACATAGCAAGAAGAAAAAATAAGAAATGTGCCCAACACGCCCCAAGTCAATGGACAAAGAGTTGTAGTGCACCTGGTCTTCAATTCCAGTGCACTGCAATGCACCTTTCAACATTCAAAGGTGTGTTGCCCTCAGAACAAAATATATTTACCCTAAGGGGCTCAAAACTCTAAAAAATTACCATGAAATGCAACATAAATGATACTAAAAGAAAGAGAAGTTTCATAGCTCCAACCTATATCAAACGGCAAGAGAAATCGTCCTGAAATTGTCGCAATCAACCGCTGAAGTTCGAGGGAAAAATTGGTTCAGAGCTCCTAATTTTCAAATGTTAACTATAGAATGGTAAAATGAAATGGTAAAAACTACTTTTTAATAGTCATTTTGATTATTTTATTCATATTTAATGATGTGACTATAGTTTTATTCATCTTCACTATGAAATAGGTATTTTTAATCCATTTGATGGTTCTCTGAATAGGTTTTACAAATGATACAGTGAGTTTAGAGTGCACAATTATTCAAGAATGATTTGACCACAAAGCATACTTTTATCCTCTTTTTTCGAGCTTTGATAAAAATGAAAAAGGAATTAAAGTGCACTTTTATCTCTTTTTTGAGCTTTTATAAATGTGAAAAAGGAACCCCCTAGAGTCTTCTTTTAGCTCTTTTTAGACTCTGATAATGTGAAAATATTGTCGAGCACTTGCCTTTTCGAGCTCATAAAAGTAAATGAAACGACATCTACTCAG
Source organism: Pinus albicaulis (assembly GCA_034641835.2). NCBI lineage: Eukaryota > Viridiplantae > Streptophyta > Pinopsida > Pinales > Pinaceae > Pinus > Pinus albicaulis. The sequence goes on from CM076580.1 coordinate 1,246,684,961, forward strand.
TATAATTTTAACCCTTTTCCAGACTGAGATAGATTATTTATGAAAAAGGAAAACCTTAGTCAAACATGGCTAAGAGGTTTTCTCAGGTATATTTTTACACTTTTTCGGACCTGAGTGACAAATTAACGAAAAAGGACTCATGGAGTTTGATTTTTGTCCCTTTTTTCAAACTCTCTAAACATGAAAAAGGACCAGGTTTTCACTATTGTTAGACTTGTTAAAACATAAAATAGCGATGGAATTGTTGATCATGGAAAGATCGAGTTTCATTATCGCTAAACTCGTTAAATCATTAAATAGTGATGGATTCACCCGAAGGGTCGAATTATAGATCAAGCATATGTTACCCTCCTCAAGCTTTTTAAAAAATAAAGAGACATTGGTCAGCAATGACTGGGGAAAATTTGGGAAAAAGAATAAAACACTATATGGTAGCAGGTTTCCCTTGAACATGACACTTTCTCTTCATCACCGTGACTTTTGGGTTGGGTAATCTTCTTGATGGTTCATCATACCTATGGTTCATCATACCATCACTTCGGTTTTGGGTCAAGGCTGCCAAATCATTTCGGTGTCACCGATATGTTCAAGAGAAGTCATCTAGTAATTCATCATCTTATGCAATACTCATAAACCTTAATTTTCATGACCTCCATCCCTTAACATTGCTACATCAAGTCACATTTTGTCTCCAAAATAATTACTCTCATTTCGTGATAAGGTTGCTCCCTGTCGACATCAGCTCATCATTCAAGAAGTTAATTTAGAAACATTTTTCCAGTACCTTGGAGCTTGCTACATCATCAGCAGGTTTCTCACTTCTGGACCTTCGACCGAAAGATTTTGTTTGGTGTTCGACATCAAATCATCTATTCACGCCTTGAAAATTGTACTACAGTACCTTGAGAGCCATTAACATCAAAGGTGGTTTCTCTCGTGTTTGTTAACAACTTACATCAATGGTCGATAATCAGACGATGTCTTCCCATTTTCGACTTCAGATCATATATTCGCATGGTTAGACTTGTACTTGAATGATCGAGTGAACGAGATAAGAAGACCCCGGATCTAGTTTCATCCATCTGGGCTGCTATTTCAGGAATTGTACCACATCATCTGTACGATGGCTTTACATACAGATGGTCATCCGAACATGGGCCTATATCTATAGGCATGTCTATATATATAGACAACTTTCTAAATTATGTACATTTTATGATATTTTATGTGTTGAGAATGGGTATGCCTCCCTCAACAATTCATGTCCAAGATGTAAGATATCATGATGTAATGTATTGAAAATTGATGCAGGTCACTGTCCACTTCAGAACCTACTCATCACATTGTAAAGCATATCATCCAAATATTATCATTATTTGACTTCATGATTTAGGAGGCAACTATTACAAGTCAATTTGTGCACCATCCCCCAAGACCAGTATGAACAGGGTCTATCATCCCCTAATTCAATACTAACAAGTCTATCATTCCCTAACTCAGTTTCTATATGCCCTAAGAGAAGTCATTCCATTAATGGATTCAATTGTGAGATTTCCAATCTTGGAAGTATAGATTATATGACCCATTGACTCATAAATGCTCCTCTAAATGGGCCTAAGTGCACTGCAATGCACTTATCTCCATTCAGGGGTGCACTGCAGTGCACTTCTCGACACTTAAGGGTGCGTTGGTCTCCTAGGAGCAAAATAATCATTATTCCAAGAATATCCACATGTCCAGTGCCTTCTAGAAGATATCATAGGTATCATAATTTGAATACAAGTGTTCATCTATGACCACTGAACTTGGAAACATGTCTCACCTATTGTTAGAAAGCCATTCAATTCCATTTATTGAGAAAATACCTCCAATTCCCCTATAAATTGAGCACTCATCTAAGTGTTAGGGAGGGAGAAATTTATTTAATGTTATGTTTTTGGATTCTCAATTGATGAGAGCTGGAAGTACTGTTATGTTGCTGAGATGATGCTCGGTGTGATGAGTACGGAATGAAGTTGGAGCAAGTTGATGATGAATCGATCTATTGGTTTTAATCTTCTCCTCCTACTTTCTTAATAAATATATATGTTCATTTTCTCATATGTAAGCTTATATCTTCTGAATTTCCTTCTCAATTATGTATGTATTCTCAGATCTAATCAATTAGATTTGGTTAAGATTAGTAGATATTTGTATATTTTTATGTTGTTTGATGTTCTTTGTCTTTGATTGCAGGTATCAATCTAGCGTATTTAGTTGGATTGAGAGCGACGACAACAACAAAAGAAGGAGAAAGAGAGCGAAAGGATCACAAGTAGGTTTCTTTCCTTTTTTTCTATCTATTTGTCTTAGAGAAAATAATAGTTGTCTTTATTTTGTTGTTTTGAGTGAAGGAACACCACACTCAGGAAATTTAGTTTATCCATAGATTAGAATTTTGTATAATAGGTATGTTGCACAACAGTTGGACGTGGGTTGAACAAAGGTGTGGGTTGCATAACAGGCAGGTTTTCGTTGCACGAAGGCACGAGTTGAACGACCAAGGGTACGTTGCACAACAGTTAGACGTGGGTTGAACGAAGGTGTGGGATACACAACAGGTGGGAGCAGTGTGAAGTTCTGAATGGGAGTCAGGTATGCAGTGAGGGTTGCATGAGAGTAGAGTAATTTGCATGACAGATAGTGTGTAGTGCACATTCAAGCCAAGTGCATTCAGGGTGCACATGATTCAGGATAGTGAAGAGTGTTGCACGATTTGGCAAGGTTTGGGCAGGCTTGTATAGTAGGCTACAAAATATTGTAAAAAATTGTAAAAATATTGCAGAAGTGATTTTATAAATATTTTAGGCGAACTGTTGGGAGTTGCCCCTCCCTTTATGTTTATGAGTACATTGTTATTTTGTACATGTTATTTCTGATGCACATAGAAGATAAATGAACGAAGTATAATTTTTTTCACTGCATATATAAGAAGAAGTGAACACTTAACAAAATTTAACTAAGTGTTGGAGGTTAGGCATAGTTCATAGCTTGAGTAGTGGTGAAAAGAAAAATTTAGCCAGTGATGCACCGTGCTCACGAGCGAATTATAGTCATCACTAGTGTGGGGCCGTGATAGTTGGTATCAGAGAAAAATTGAGGCAGACATACAACTGCCCACTTTGTATGTAGTTGGTATCAAAGCATATCATAGGCGAGGTTGAAGCAGGAATACAACAATTATGTGTGTAGTTGGTATTTAGGCTGAAACATTGCATAGTTGGTTGTAGTGCAACATTAGGAAAGTTTGGTAGTGGTAAGGCAACAAGTCAAGGTCGAGTTGAATGAAGGAGTTTATGGTGGTAACACGTTCACAAGGGAAACTAATGGTGAATAATGGGGAAGAGCTACAAGTGATTGGTGAATCCAACATGAATGTTAAGGAAACTTTCATGAATAAGGTGTTGGAACAAATGGATGAATTAAACACGAAGATGAATGAACTTGAGGTAGAGAATGTTGAACTTAGGGAGAAGTTCGCCATGCAAGGGGAAAGTAATGTTGACCTCAAGGTATGGTATGAGTATGAGCAAACCGTGAAGGAGGTCCAAGGATTTGAAGCTGCGAAGGATCAAGGCATGGAAGAGGTAGAAAAACTGTAAAAGAGCCTTTCTGAAGCTCAAAATGAGATTATGATTTTGAAGAAATAATTGGGGAAAGGTTTGATTGGAGGATATGCCCACATCAAGATAAAGGAACCAGATTCGAACAATGGAATGAGAAGCATGAAAACACTTAGAAGCTTTCTGTAGGATATGGAGCAATATCTTGAACACTTGGGGCTTACATCAGAGGAGGCCAAGGTGAAGGCACTTGTTCCACAATTCCTTACAAAGGATGCCAAGTTGTGGTAGAGGCGTAGAGTGGGTCAGATTTCTCATGGCAATGCTGAGGACATTTTGACTTGGGAAGAGATGAAGGAAGCGCTTTTGGCTCATTTCAACCCATAAGATGAAATGTCGGATGCATGAACACACATTAAGTACAAAAAACAAACTAGGAGTCTGTAAGCTTATCAATTGGAATTTACATGTGTGGTATTTTAGCTACCTGACATGGAAGAGAAAGACAAGGTCTTCAACTTCATCATTGGATTGAAACCTTGGGTGTGCAATGAGGTAAGGAGGTAGAAGATAAAAACGCTTGAGGAGGCATTTACTGCAATTGATAAGTTGGTGGACCACTATGATGAAGGGATTGAAGAGAAGAAGAAGAAGTCTGACAAACTGAAAGAGAAGGCTTCGAAGGAAGATGATGTGAAGACTGGTGGTAAACCAAATGAAAATAAACCTTTGAAGTGATGGATGTGTGAGTGTGATCATACAGTGAAGAATTTTCCTTCAAGACCGAAGATTGTTGTTACACAGTCAGATGGAAAGAAGAAGGAAGAACCAGCAGTTGGGATGATATAGATTTTAGGTGTTGTAGCAACAACAAAGGCTATCCCAAAGCATGATCCTGAGATGAATAAGTTGGATTATGTTTATATGAAGATTGGGCAGGGAACACTAGGAACTATGGTGGATAGTGGTGTAACCCATCACTTCATAAGAGAGGAGGAATAAAGGAAATTTGGATTGATGTCCGTTCCAACTCAAGCCTGTCTTAAGGCAGTGAACTCTCCACTAGACCAAGTCATTGGAGTTGCAGAGAATGTGGAGGTGAAGATAGGTGAATGTCTAGGAAAATTTAACTTCAAAATTGTGCGGATGGATGATTATGAAGAAGTTTTGGGCATAGAATTAATGAAGGAGTATGAAGTTATGATCGTGTCATATTTGAAGAAGTTTTATATTTATGATGGAAGGGAGGATGAACCATTGAGTTTCCCTACCATGGAAGCCACGATGGGAAAATGTAAGATAACAACGATGGGTGTGGAGGAGATCAAGCGAAATGAATAAGTCTATGAGAGGTTGGATGACACTGAGACAAAATTCATGGAGCAGGAAGAGATCATATGAGAATTGTCTGTTAGTTTTATGGACTTGACAGACAGACCAGAAGCAATGGAATATAGCAGGGATGCGAAATTGGAGACTCATCGACAGGAGGAACGAGATGCATACATGCAAATATTGGAGGAGGAAGATGTTGACACATGGATTGAGATGTTGGAGAAATATGGAGATGGAATGCCACCAACATTCACATCCCCACCCTCTTTCTAGACATATCATGGAGGATGGGATCATTGTCATCTACTCAGGACAATGAGGACCCTTGAGAAATGAGAAAGCTATGAGGCGAGATGGATAGAGGAGAATATGGTAGAAAGATGTGATTATAGTCATGATTATGTTAGATGTATGTCTTATTATGGAGGAGACGCTACGGTTAGATTAGCTACCCGATTAGTCACCGAAATGAGGGGATTCAACACATGATGTTCTTATAAATTCAGGACGAGATATGGAAATGGAGTAGGTCATAGGAAAAGCTATTTGGTTTATGAAATGATGGTCTTAGCGATGGAGTTTTCCAAGATGGTGTTATCGTGGGCAAAAACACTTTTTAGATTGGGGGAGTATCTTAGGGATTCAAGTTGGAATTGTGACGAATGAGTGCCCATGACTACCTTCATGATGAGAGAGTCAAAAAAACTAAAGGTTGGACCAACGGGCGAGTCAGGCTATAGGCGCATTTAACCAAACACACATGTGGAGGGCGATTCAGAGGGCGTGCACCCTCACTATGGCAGGATGCCCGAATATGTTCAGTCGAGATGTGCGATGAGTCATAGCGGTAGAATCGCCATAGCGGAGGGTATCCACCCAAATCATGGAGCACATATGTGTAGCGACTGGTCAAAGCGTACAGATGAACGTACGGATGGGCATGCAAATGAAGTGTGTGGATGGGTGAGTGACTAAGACATCGTGCGAACGAGAAGGAGTGTGTGGACCCAGCAAAAGGCATCCACCTGAACGCAAGGCAAGGTCGGCTCAAAGGTAGAAAACAAAGGGGTCATTCAAGTTGGCCAAGGGCATGTAAACATGTTGGTTGGGCGGGTTGGCCAATATTCAATTCGAACCATGTGTTGAATGGACATGACTCTTGGATATTCAATGGGTATAGAAGTCTATTTATTGAACGAAGGGAGAATTTTTTCAACCATCAAACTCGAACAAGTTCAAAGCTAACCAAATGAAGGATGAGAAAGAAGGAAACACAACAAGGAAATAGGCAAACCACAGGCAGAGTGGGGCTCATTCAAGTGAGTTGTAGGGTTGTAAGATATTCATTGGGGCATAGTTTTTGGGTTCTCTATAGGCCACAATGCGGGTAGGTTGAACATGGGTGTTGGGTCAATTTACTGAGTAAACTAACACAAGTATTTAATTATCAATCCAAGTTTGTATACTTGGAAGCATGTCCAAAATATATGGATCTCAGATGTAGTCAATCATGTAGAAGAAGAATTGTTTAATAAACTAAATGAAATGCATATTACAAATATAAATTTTAACTAAGTAATTTCTGATTCAATATGTAATATTTGAGCGAAGAGGCACCTAACTTAGGAGATCCTCTTTGACCTTCCCTACAGTACTACTTTTATGAAGAGAAATTAATTAACTAATGACAATAGCTTATAATGCATAAAGAGTAATAGAAGATGCTCCTAACTGAGGAGGTCCATGTTGTCCTTCTTCACAAATTCATTCATCATTGCTACCATTAAATTTAAAACTAGAAATTCAGGAAATATATTTAAACAAGGAAAAAAAAATGAATTTTAGTTTATTGTTCTTATATCATATATAAGGAGAGATTAAATTAAACATTGGTTTGTCCCTTCATATGCATATTAGAAGTAAACCAAGATTCATAAGCATAAGTAAATAACTCAACAAGGAAAAGAAAGATGAATTCTAGTTATTGTTCTTGAATCAGATAGAAGGAGAGTTTTACTTAAACATTGGTTTTTCCCTTATTATGAAGATTAGAAGTAAATCAAGATTAATCATCAATCATAAAAAATCATCATTCATCTAATTATCTGAAAATATCTAAAGAAAAACTATTTATGAAAATCGAGCTAAATAAACCAAGAAGTGTACTTAGCTTGGTGTGGGGGCCCTCCACCTTTTCCTTGCACACTTGAAAAATTTATTAGATACTTATAACTCAGTCAATCATCCACAACATTGAAAAGAAAAAATAAGGTGGAACTGGTTCCTCAAATTAACTCACAAAGTTCAGAAGTCTCAATATGAAATTATACAAATTCTTCATGTTTCAATGGTTCATAAGCTTGGTATAAATAGATAAATGATAAAAAAAATATGCTACAATGTGTCTAACAACCTTATCTTATCCTAATCACATCCATATAGGTCGAACTCATCCATTTATTTACAAAAAATCTTGAAAAATCCCAAAACTACTATTTTTGCCTTATTTTCTAGGGATTCCTGAAAAATAGGTCATGTTTGACCTGCGTTGACCGGGCATGTTTTAGCTCAGTTTGACCGAACCAATAGATTATTTTTCATCTGTGGTTCCCAATATTTCCAAATCCCTGCTCATCTCATGCCCAATTGTCTTGCATATATGAATTTCATGAAGCAATTATGGGAATTTCCAGTTCTGTCCAAAAATACTCTTAAAACCCAATTTTTACAAAAATATATAAAAATTGAAAAACATAATTTATTTACCTGAATATGCATAATAAGGTAAAAATAAGTCATATTTGCATGATATAATGTGGAAAATTATGGGAATTAGGTGTATTTTTAATAATCAAAATTGAGGGCCAACATCTCCCCCTTGCTGATCTTCAAGCATGTCCTCATGCTTGCTTTCTCCTCTTTGGCCTTCTGAGTGATAATGTGCCCAATGTACTTGATCTTGTAGTTTCATGTTGTGCATCCTGAAGGAGACAGACAATTCCCTCTTACCTTCCTTCTTTTATAGATGGTGGCCTTTACCTTCTGTCTTTTATTCATGTAATTTGTATTCATGGGTAATCATCATGCTTACATGTTCTTTTGAAGATCCTTAAAATATGAAATTGTTTCCTTGCTTTGAGTCTTCTTCAATCCTCTGTTATTCCTTAGAAATGAGTCCATTGCTTCTTCAAAATTGAAAAAAATTGCTCTCTGATCTATAAGCAATCTCAAAGATTTCTCTGAGTTAATACTCATGATCCTTCTCTTCGTGCAGAATTTCTGGAGTTTGTTGGTGAGCTTCAGTCAACTTGGAAACCAGAGATCTTCGCCTTCAATTTTCTTGTTAAAATTGATGCATATCCTTCTTATTTCTCCACAACTTCCTCGCATATTTCTTATGTTTATCTTTCTCAGTTCAAGCTTCTCTGTTTTACACAACCCTTCTCTGTGTTTTCTCTCTTATCTCCTTTCACAAGGGGTTGTATGCATGCATGTGTTTGCACAACGTCCTCCTCCTCTTCCTAAGCTTAAATATGGCCATGATGGTGGAAGAAAGGTGTATTACAAAGCTTAGTTTTCATTTTAATGGTGAAGTCTTAACACAAAGCATTACACGTTGTTTTTGAATGCAGCGTTACACACAAAGTTTTGAAGGTGTTTGACCATTTTCCGTGCCAACTCAACTTCTGACTTGCATACCCCCATGGTTGCGTTCTTCTGATTATGTACAGTCCTTCTTCCATGGTGTTCATGCTTGTCTTATCACCGTAACACCACCGCGCCCACGTTCCTTGTAATTGAATTCTTTGTTCATAGCCTCATTCATTACATTGCATGTCCACCTTTGTTTGTATGCATAATAATTCTCATGTATTTTCAACCTTCCGCTTGTTTGCATGTTGCATTTCATTTCAATTTTCATTTTCATACCTTAGGCTTTGCATATTGTGCTCTTATGTCATACTTTAGGCTTTGTCATTTATATTCTTTCTTCTTAGTTTGTTTTAAAATGACCATAGGATAGGTCATTTTAAAATCAAATTATTCTTATCATGACACTAACCTTTCTTTGGTTTTGTAGGTCAAACAAAATTCCTTAACGAGAACAATATTGAGTCTTCAATCTTTGATCAAAATGCTTATAACATATGTTAAAGGATATGTAGGGGTGTATGAAATTGAAATTTTTTAATGTAGGGGTATATGTAATGAATGTATGAAATTGAAGTTTTCAATGTATAATATATGGTAGGGTAATGGATATGGTAGGGTAATGAGTGTAGGTATAATAGGATAATGGATATAATAGGATAATGAGGGTAGGATAAATGTAGGATGTTGGAAAAAATGTAATGGAATGCAAACTTAGGTTAAATTAGTTTTAACATTTCTAGATTTTTTTTCAAAACCTAAGGTTCTAAGAAATACTTTTTACTTACTGTACTTTCCCTTTCGCAACATAGCTTGATGCTCATACTGATTGATGGTGACTTTTGTTGGTTCGTCCATATTTGACTCATGATGATGGTTCTTCAAAAATGAATTCATATGGAATATAGATAATTGTAATTGCTTATTTTTAACCTCTTGATATTATGTTATTTCATGCTCTTCTTGGCATCTACTATTGATTCAAGTTCCTTCTAATGAATGTTGATGTTGTTCAGGTCCCTTCTGCAATGCAACTGCTCAAACTATTTGCATTGTTTCATTACGAACTTCCCCCTTGCTTATGTTAAGACTTGTCCTCAAGTATTGGAATTCTCGGAGGATTATTCTGAAAAATCAAACTAAAGTAAAAGTAAAACAAAATAGAGAATTAATATTGGCCAAACAAGTTGGTTTTCCGATATGAATTCGAGTTTGTATTGTGCCAGTTTCTTGGATTTTCACAACCAAACTCCTTTATTATTTTTTAACTTTTTCTATTTTTTTTCCTTTTCTTTTATGGATGGAGGTGGGGTATAATGGAGTCAAGAAGTATGGAATGCTTATGAATGTAAGATAGGTTGAATTCATCATCTAAGAGTAGATGGATAGATAGATAGAAAATGGGTATGGACTTCAACATGCATGATCGCGGAACTTAACATACAATATGGTAGATGAATGACACCATGAAAAATATGGCTTATGAAAGGCTTCTTTGACGATGGATGTGACTTGACATGGTACAAAAATTGACTTCTTCTTCTTATTAGCTTCATGTCTTTTGCCTCGATCTTGATCATCTTGTAGGTTTGTTGGTGTTGTTGGTCAACAACTGAAAGCAAGCTTCATGAGTTTTGAGTTTCATTATATGAACTCAACATCCTGTGAATTCCACTTTGCTTTGACTTGAACATTTGTATTCATATTCTGAAATATGATTTATTTTTTTAAATTGACTTTGAAAATTCCTTTGTCCATGGAGTTCTCCTCTTAAATCTTCTTATGACCTACAAAAACATAGCATTTTCCTGCAACACAATATTAGATGATGGAGGAAGAGAGGTGTACAATCTCTCTTATTCCAAGAAATATGTAAAATCATTATAATAAATGCTTGAAAACAATTCCAAAGATGATATATAAAGAAAATGCATTTGTTTACCCCTTGAGGAATGGTGGCCAACCTAGACCTCCTAGTGGTATTTTGTTCACAAAATATTCATTTTATGTCAAATTAGAGTGATTCCAAAGCCAAGTTGAAGTGAATTCATATGGATACCTCCAGTATAAACAGGTTTTCAAAATGGTTTAAAATTATATTCTAAAAATGATGAGAAGTACAATGTTATAGAGCTTCTTGTGAATTTTTTACTAGAGCAATAGTCACTATTTGGAGGGTAAATTTTTCGTTAAAGATCGAATCGATGTGATTACACTTGGATATTAAAGTAGATTAACTTTTTTCTATCTAGTAGAAACATTTTTTTAATCATTAGGTTTGATATCAAAAAATTGGTGATGAACAGACCTAGGAGGCAGAGTTTGACTATGCTGATTTTAAGACATGCAGTCACTAAATGTGGAATAAAATTTTCACCTAGCCTTCAAATGAGATTATTAAAATTGTGTCATAAACTAGACTTAAATATCTATCTCTCTTAGAAACAGGTTTTGAGAATAACATGATTTATTATGTGAAATATGTAAATGAACAGTTAAGACCTAGAATTGTCACCATGCAGATTTTTCGACAAGCTGTTAGTATTTTGAGCGTAGATTTTTCATATGATGTCGGATTGAGGTAATTAAAATTGATTTGGAAACTCTATTCCAAGGGCTATCTTCCCTATGAATATCATGTAAATTTTTTCAATTAGAACCCTTAAATCAATGTTATACTAACTCTGTCCTTAAAATTTTTCTTGAAATCTAATGTTTATTTTGATCATTTTTTATTTGTGATCCAAATTGAAAAAAAAATGGTTTAAAAACTAAATTTCAAGAGATACTTTATTTAAAAACATTTAAAAGATCTCATATGGTTGCTCAAAACAAGATTGTCTTTACTGCATTTTATCATGAAATCCTTTCAAATGAGTATTGAACAATGATGTGAAGATTTATTCATGAGAATTTAAACCAAAAGTCTTATTGTGAACTCATTCTACCTATTTATTTATTTATGCTTTTCTATCCTACTCTATTGTAGAAAAATAAGTCATTCTCTCAAGTATAAGAGAATTTTCAATGCATCCATTTGCGTAGCAAGATCACAAGTAAACTCACATCCAAGTTTGAAAAATATATTTTAATGATTGCTTGGACATGAAAAATTACTTGATCATAAAGATTTGATGCTAAGGAATATTGAAAAATGGAGTGTTGTTGTGGCGTAGTGACTAGTTGAAACCAAGTTTTAAGATGATCTTTGTTTGATTGGATCTTGTTAATTGTCATATCAAAAAGTTCTTTGTGTGGCACTTGTTCAAAATCTTGGATGTGCAAGGGATCTTGTGATATACATGATATAAATTCTTCAATTTCGGGTTCTAATGTTTGATTTTCATTGCATGGATCCATGACGCATTCACCTCCTTACAAAGATAACTAGAGGTAGCTTCTCAATTTTCTTCTTGTGGGTCCTTTTCATGAATGTTTTGTTCCTCTTCTATCTTTTGAAATGAAGATTCATCCCTAGTGATCATTCTAAATTGTGGAAAAGGATTTAAGAAGATCCATGTGGTGGCATACCCTCCTTCTCTAAATGACTTCTTTAACATCATGTTTTGTAGATCTTGTTTTGCAAATTGATTTTGTAGTTATTTACTTTTTTTCATTTTTGTTGGGGGTTTTGTTTTGGGGATCTACATTTCTAATTTCTATGTATAAGCATGAATAACCATAATGAAAAGTGTATTTTTTTAATGTTTTATTATTGTTGTTATTTATTTATTTTTTTAAACAATCTTCCTAATTGACTATATTGAAGTATGCTTTCCCAGAAACGGTGCAAAAAATATTGGGTCAATTTACTGAGTAAACTAACACAAGTGTTTAATTATCAATCCGGGTTTATAAACTTAGAAGAATGTCCAAAATATATGGATCTAAGATGTAGTCAATCTTGTAGAAGACAAATTTTTTAAACAAAAGGAAATGCATGTTACAAATATAAAATTTAACTAAATAATTTCTGATTCAATATGTAATATTTGAGGGAAGAGGCTCCTAAATTAGGAGATCCTGTTTGACCTTCCCTATAGTACTACTTTTATGAAGAGAAATTAATTAACTGATGACAATAGCTTATGATGCATAAAGAGTAACAGAAGAGGCTCCTAATTGAGGAGGTCCATGTTGTCCTTATTCACAAATTCATTCATGATTGTTACCATTGTATTTAACACTAAAAATTCAGGAAATAAATTTAAACAAGGAAAAGAAAATGAATTTTATTTTATTGTTCGTATATCAGATAGAAGGAGAGTTTAAATTAAACACTAGTTTGTCCATTCATATGCAGATTAGAGGTAAACCAAGACTCATAAGCATAAGTAAATAACTCAATAAGGAAAAGAAAGATGAATTCTAGTTATTGTTCTTGAATTAGATAGAAGGAGAGTTTAACTTAAAAACTGATTTTCCCCTTCAGATGCAGATTAGAAGTAAATCAAGATTCATCATCAATCATAATAAGTCGTCATTCATCTAATTATTTGAACAAATCTGAATAAAAACTATTTATGAAAATCAAGCTAAATTAACCAAGAAGTGTACTTAGCTTGGCGTGGGGGCCATCCACCCTTGCCTTGCACACTTGAAAAACTTATCAGCTATTGCAAACTCAGTCAATCATCCACAACATTGAACAAAAAAAATAAGGTGGAATTGGTTCCTCAAATTAACTCACAAAGTTCAGAAGTCTCAATATGAAATTATACAAATTCTTCATGTTTCAATGGTTCATAAGCTTGGAATAAATAGATAAATGATAAACAAACTATGCTAAAATGTCTCTAATAGCCTTATATTATCCTAATCCCATCCATCTAGGTTGAACTCATCCATTTATTTACACAAATCTGGAAAAATCCCAAAAACAATTATTTGTCCTATTTTCTAGGGATTCTTGAAAAATAGGTCATGATTGACCAGTGTTGACTAGGCCTATTTTTGCTAAGTTTCACCTAACCAATAGATGATTTTTCATCTGTGGTTCTCAATCTTTCCAAATCCAAGCTCAGTTCGTGCCTAAGTGTCCTGTGTATATGGCTTTCATGAAGCAATTACGGAAATTTTCAGTTCTGTCCAAAAATACTCTTAAAACTCAATTTTTACAAAATATCTAAAAATTGAAAAACATAAATTATTTACCTGAATATGCATAATAAGGTCAAAATAAGTCATATTTGGGTGATATAATGTTGAAAATCATGGGAATTAGGTGTATTTTTAATAAGAAAAATTGATCAAAATTAAGGGCCAACAATAGACGCAGGCCAAACTCTGAATGAGTTGATGTTGCACGAAGGTACGGGTTGAACGAATAGGGGTACCATTGCACGATAGTTGGTCATGGGCTGAATGACAGTGCATGTTGCACGACAAGTGGGTCATTCTTGCAAAAGAGCGGTGCGAAGTTCTAAATGAGAGTAGGGCACACAATGCGGGTTACACAAGATTTGGGTAATTTGAACGATGGCCAGGGTGCAGTGCATGTTTAGGCCAAGTGCATTCAGGGAACGTTCAGGGTGTGCACGATCCAAGCAGTAGTGTAGAGTGTTGTATGATTTGGCAAGGTTTTGGCAGGCTTGTATGACAAGCTACATAATATTGTAAAAACTTGTAGAAATATTGCAGAAGAGATTTAATAAGTATTTTGGGTGAAATATTGGGAGTTGGCCCTCCCTTTATGTTTATGAGTACATTTTTGTTTTGTACATGTTATTACTATTGCACATAGAAGATAAATGAATGAAGTAGAATTGTTTCTGCTTCATATATAAGAAGAAGTGAACACTTAACAAAATTTAACTAAGTGTTGGATGTTAGGTGTATTTCGTAAGCTTGAGTAGTGGTGAAACAAAAAAGTTAGGCAGTGTTGCACCATGCTCATGAGTGGATTATAGTCGCCACTAGCCTTGGGGTTGTGACAATGTGGGTCAGGTTGCCTCATGGATTTTATTTATATAGATATATTGGAATTGTAGGAATTCTGAGCAGAACAAGGAAGAATTACCTAGCTGGTAAATGGATCTATATTCCATGAATGATTAGCTATCTACTAGAACAAAGGAAGTTATAGGCCTAACTGGGAGAAGACATATTTGAATTCCAAATATGAAAGAAATGGGGAAAAATAGGACAAGGTTTACAGGACCATAATTTTCAGCTCGTAAATTAGATTTTGACATATGACCTGTCAAAATAAATGATTTTTCATATAAGTCTCAATTATCTGCCTATGATTTTAATATTAATCCAAGAATTATAAGAAAAAATCTACAAGTGTTTTAAATGGGCAGAAAGGAGGCTCACAAATTGTAGCATTCTATAGGGCATAACTTACAACCCTCACGTTGAAATGACAAAAAATAAGTCAAAAGAGAGCGATTGACGAGGAAACATTCTAGAAAACCTATAATTTATATTGGGATGATAATTTTTAGACAAAACTTCACAAGAAGTTACAGGTGCTAGAGAGAAAACAATGTTGTCAAACCTTTTGAAGGGCATATATTTTAGCCCATGAATCATAAATTGGAAAGTGAATAGAAAATGGAAAGCTATTGACTAGCAGAAGATAATGGTGAACCCAAAAATAGAATCTAGGCAAGAAATATCAAAGAAAATGTCCCAAAATGTTACAAGGCCATGATGACTTGTAACAATAACAATGAAGTTGTACAGGAAAGACTTGGATAAATAGTTACTAGTATGATATGGATGTAAGTACAAGTATATTTGTGATAGAAATAGTTATGTGAAATATATGTGGATGGAAAATTAAACTATAATAATAGATAACAACTTGGAAATAAGGAAACCATGTTGTGGATTTTGTGATATGATGCGCGGGATAATCTCTAAAATGGGCCTCCTAAGAAAATAGTACAACCAAAATAAATTGGATAAGAACCAATGGATTCAAGATGATGATGTCAACCATGGGGGATGATTCACCATTTTTGGAGTAAAATATAAAAACATTAAAAAATAATAAAATAAACTTTTTCAACTCGTATTTTCAACTTATCTCCCTAAGGTTTTACTCAAATTTCGAGTGGGAGTACTCGTTGGATGAAAAATTTAATTACTCTTCCAAGGAGTACCCACGTTGCATACTTTTGATGGACTCTCCTGCACGAAAAATGAGAAATACATGAAAAAACGTTATTGCAATCACGTTTTTCATGTATTTCTTATTTTTTTGTAGGAGGGTCCATCGAAAGTATGGAACATGGGTACTCCTTGGATGGGGAATCAAATTCTTCATACACCAAGTGTTTCCACTGAAAATTTGAGTAAACCCATAGGGAGATAAGTTGAAAATACGAGTTGAAAAAATAATGTTTTCTTTTTTGCCTCTAAAATTTGATGATGTAATGTAATCTTATTTTATTATTTCCACTATTATTTTATAATTTCCTTAGGAAGTCCATTTTAGACCTCAAAAGTCCCCTAATGATGCATAAACTTATGTGCTATACATAAAAATATGTGTGTGATGTCTATGTTTGTATGAATGTGGTGTATGCATGTTTTCTTAATGATTGCATGATGAGTGACAACAATTTTCTAGCTTTTATTGTGATGCAACTATTTAGGAATACCTTTATACATCTGATCTTCTATCGTTTGCAAGTCCTAATATTTTGTATTATATGAATTGTGAACTATTAGGAATAGCATATTTATGCATAGCCTATTGGTGTTATGGGTATGTTTTTGTAATCCTCTATCATAAAATCTATATTAGATTTGGTAAATACGACATCAAGAATGTTGAGAGGTGCTCCAAAGTGGGAGGTGCAAACTATGGAAATTAATGTGATTGTATAAAACTATAATGTGGATCTTGGATAGGAATCCTACTTGGTTACAAGATAGGCTCATGTACACAATCTAGATTATATATGATAGTTTCGTGACTGTGACCACCCCTCCCACATTTACCTAGTTCCACCGGCCTGTCAAGGTAAACATGAGATTAGGGATAATTTATGACATGACCTAACCTCCTAAGTACAGTTAAGGAAGTGGAGTTGACAAACTGAAACTTTATTGGTCTTATTTAGGAGCTACATGACACCCAGGAGCTAAGAAACCACTCACATTTCCCAAACCATGAGCTGGAATGTCTATTTAGTGACTTGGGCTCCCAACTACATGTGTTACAAGGCCTCCATGTGGTTGAGGGCCCCCAACTGCACGCATAAGCTTGCTCGAGTGTAGTTTTTCCCCAAATTATTCAATTCGGAGGGCATGGTCCTAGATTTTGAGCCTCTATTGTAGGCTAGCCTCCATACCACTTCCCAAAATGTAGTGAGACTCTCTAGAATGATAAATAACATCAATACAAAGTCATTCATACAAAAATTGATCAAGGACTTGACCTAACCAGGCCTAAACGTGAAATTCAATTTTTCAAACGTATTGAGAACATGTAATCTACATTTCATGAATGCATATATGAAAATAGGGCTTTTATACTTATCTAAGAATCATAAAGAAGGTCTAATGCCCTCTCATAATATTTGCAATAACATTTTTTAGCTCATGCATTCAATAACCATTCATAAATTAATCAAACATGTCAAGAGCCATAGCTAGAACTTGTGATGGAACCATCCTTATAACCAACATATAACCATAATAATAACCATGATAGAACAACCATCAAAGCCACATAATAAAAAGCACAAGCACTCGTGAAATATAGTAGGAAAAGAGCTTGTATTAACATATGAAAATTCCAACGAAGTCAGGGACATCCACGTACCACCTGACCATAGATTGAGTTGGACCAAATATTTATTTCAACCAATCACCCCTGTGTCATATTCCAAGCATAAATATGGAACTCAAGACATAAACAACTAGGGCTTCCCGAATTTTAAACCACCTTCGCCCTCATGCTCTTGTGATCTCACGAAAAACAGTAAAGAGATCACATAAGAAAACCAATACATAAATAACCAGGGCTTCTCAGAGATTAAACCACATCCACCCTTAGGCTACTGTGATCCTACCAAAACTGATCGAGAGATCACTAGGCCCAAAACAAGCTTGGATTCCTCATAATTTCTTCACCATTACCTTAAGAAATTTTCCTATCTCCACCCACCTTTTGAGGGCTTCCCAAAGATTAAACCACCTCCACCCCCAACCTTTGGGAATTTTCCTGAGACCATCTCACTTGGTTCCAAAAACATATGGAAATCCAAAGCTCAACCAAATAAAATAATCCCATCACACCATGGCTATCTGAAAATGGAAAGGCAAGCTGAAACCACTGTGACACCTAGAAAAACCCATGCCAATGACAACAATAGAACTAAATACATAAATGCATGTACCTTGCACTCACAAAATAGCTAGGAAATCACACATGTAACCTGTTACATGCAATTCTTCCTCTTGAAGCTGCTTGATCCAGCCTTCCTTGCTTGTCCTTTTCTTTCCTTGTCCTTCCCTTGCCTTCCTTGTCTTGCTTGCTTCCTTTCTCCTCTTGGTTCTCTTGTATCTTTGAAATCAATTCCAAAGTCAAACTGAAAAAAAGTTGTGAACTAATCCTCAAAAGCCTTTTTATTATGAGGCCTCTATGTTCTTCAATTTCCTCTATTTTTCATTCCATTTTACTCTCATGCAAACCTGTGACGTTTATCTCCCTTTTCTCCTAACTTCCTTTATTTACATAAATAAAATGTCAATTAATGCCTATTTTCCCTTGTCAATTCCTTTGTCAATTTCCTTAGCCATAATAAACTGAAATGAACACCCACTAGGATTTTTTCCCAACATTCATCTTGGAATATGTGTCCCGTGACCTCGATCTTATTTTTCCTTTATTAACCTTATTACATGAACTTTTAACCCTGGTTTATTATAGACCCTTCCCCCTTAGGGAAACACCTTCCTCATTGTTCTATGACACTTATGACTCCTTTACCTCAACTGGAAAATAATGAAGGATACATAGCCTACATCTAATCAGTCATCTCCCATGTAGCTTCATTGGGCCCAAAGTGCTTGCAGTACACTTTAACTTACTCAATTGCTCGGTTCTAGAGCATGAGTTTTTTTTTGCTGCAATATGCATTGAGGCTCCAGCTGGAATTGTCCTTTTGGCTCCACCTACAATACAGACCAGTCAATCACATGATCAACATCATTCACATATATTTTAAGTAAAACATGGAAAATATCATGGACTTTCATTGTCAAAGGAAGTGCAAGTTTGTATTCTAGTCCTCTCAAGGATCTCGAAAGGCCATACAATACCGAGGTGCCAACTTAGCACATGATCCAATCCTCAAGGATATCTTCTTGGGCTTTATGCGAAATCACTCTTACTCCCTAACCTGAAACTCCTTATATTCCATGTGTTGATTTCATAATTCTTCTATCTATCATCTGCTTCCTTTAGATACTTCTTGATAACCTGCATTTGAAAATATGAAAAATATATCATTAGGATACCTTACCAGGCTAAAATGTGCATTTCAATACTTTTTTGAGCTTATGGAGTTATCAAAAAGAAGGAAATATAGTGAAAATGGATGTCAAAATTGAGGCAGTCTTGAGGCTCCACAAGGCTTTTAAGGTACTCACTCATCTTCCCTTCATGTGTTGGAATCTTCATACATCGCACTTGACTTTCTGCAGGGTCACGCACTTGCTCTCACCAAAGTCACCATACATCACTCTATGAATATTTGCAGCCAAGGAATATCATTAGCACCCTCTGCATTGGCAACCGGAACGTATTTATGAATGGAACTCCTACAACAAATGGTGTGAGGTCTAATTGGGACTTCATATTGGGGAGATCCCCTGAATTTTGGCGGGTCTAACACTGTAAAAAAAACCATAGTTTTGTTATAAAATATCATCGAAGCTTCTACATGTATGAGATTCTATGAAATATTACATAAATAACTTCTGATTAAAGAGGGGTCAAATATTTAGAGACATCAAACACTCGTAATTTGTTGTCAAATATTACTTGAATTTTTGCATGGATGAGGGTCAGTGAATGTTTCATAACTATGATCATATTGATTTAGTCGTGATTTACTCACTTTATTAGATTATATTTCCATGATTTGATAGACTAAATTTACCTACTTTCCTAGATTATATTTCCATGCTTTCATAAATTAACTTTACATGATTTCCTGGAATAAATTTACATGCTTTCATAGATTGAATTTCAGATGCTTCCATATATCATATTTTAGTCACTTTCATATATTGGATTTCCTTTCTTGTCAATTTACATTTGATATAATTAAAATCTAAGTCCTTGAATATATTTTTTCATACACTTCACATTTCTATAAACATAACCAAATTTAAAACATAATTAAATTGACCAACACCCCTTTTGTACACATATAATTTAGAGGAGTATCTTGTTTACTTAGAGCATATTGATGAGAAATGTTGAGATGTAGTGACTAATGAGGCACATAAAAATGTACCAAAATCTAGTAAGATAATTTTTTCCGTTCTCGAATATTATCTTAGGGAGAACTTGTTTTTGTTTATCAGTAGGATAAGGATGCTTTAGGAGCTAGAAAGCTTAAGTCAATGTGGTATGACACTTACATTGTGAGATGTGTGCTTGAAAAATAATTGAATAAACTTGTAGATTATGATGGAAACATGCTTCGCAAGCTCAAAAATAACATATATATCAAGAAATACGATGGTGGTCTTAAGTTTTTACTTTTTTGTAATTATTGTGTGTAGTGTAATATAGGTTAGTTTTGGTTTTTATCAATTTTAATTAAAATTATCTTGATATTATTGGATATGTCGATAAATTGTCTATTCTATATAGGATTCGCTCATGGTGTCAATCATTACACTTAGAACTTTGATTCTTCAACTTGGGTTATATATTCTCCAACTGGAAAAATGATCTCATATGGAGGTGCATGCATCAATGTTGTCACTAACAATATCACTAATTATTGTTTTGTTATAGAGCTATTCTTGGAGTCCATTTCCTATGGAATTCATTTTACAATGGTTTATCTAGATTCTCAATTGGTAGTTTCTCAGTTAAATAATCAATATCGTGCAGATGATCCTACTTTATTCCAGAGATTTATGTGTGTGAGGTTACTTGAATGATCATTAAATTTAACTACTTATGTTTGTGTGCCTAGATCTTGAAATTAAATCATTGATGCATTAGCCAAATATGTATTGGATTATCATTTATATCATTCAAAAAATTTAAAGCATGATAAATCATTCAATATCATCATTACACATAAATGAAAAAAATCATGTGTGTGTGTGTGTGTCAAAACATCATCAAGTACAAAAAGTCGATAAATTTCCTACAAAAATGGGGACTCCAACCATGGGGCCTTCACTCAATGAACCTCTAACAAATCACGTGCAATCATAGCATATTAAACAATAACCTTAATTTGAGTACATATTGGAAATACCTCTAAAAATCACATTAGTTAACCCCCTACCAATATAAACCGGATACACATTCCCAATTTAAAAATCCCTTACTTTCACTATATATTGTAGGTATCCATTTTTTCTTTACATTTTTTATACCCCTTTATATTTTTTCATTAACTTTGAGCTCCATTTTTTACACCTAATAATATATAAACCCTTTACCGCCTATATATCCCCTGATATATTAAGTCATTTTTTCCACATTATATATCCACCAATATGAACCCACGTTCTATGGTATTGCTCTCGCAGGGAAGCCCCCGTGACTCCAACCCAATGGTGCATCTAGAATATAAGTTGGATAATATAATATCATAAATATCAAATAGACCTAATACCCTTAGTCCTAATGAGTTTCAAGGTAGTATATGAGGGAATTGTCTACCCACTAGAATAATCACACCCATTGTTGTGGCATTTCCCCCAGGCAACATTGGATTCCGTTAGGGAGATCCTCAACAAACACCATTAGCACCTATTGGTCAAGCCTTTAAGGTTCCTCTATGCAGATCAAATAACTATATCAAAATCACTTCTAGGTTTCTCCTCACCTCTTCCATGATTCCTGTGACATGGGAAACCCTTTAGCCTAACTGATCCAATATCTACATGATCATATATATTTATCCAACATATTTTTCACATCAAAAAGTATTTACTTTCTTCCTGATTATTTATATATATCAAAAAAATATCTAAAAAAAAATTAACTTTAAAATAAATAGTCATACATGTGTCAACCCATGCAACATCTAGAGGAAGGGACAGATTTGGATCAACTTAGAAATCCAATCATGCATAAGAGCAATAATTAATTGTAATGATATGATACTCTCACTAGGGAAATAAATCATCATGAAAAGTGGCCAATGTGATTCATGCTCCCCCAAATTATACTCATTAAATTTTCTCATTGTGCCATGTGGGGATCCCATGGGTGGTAGAAATGAAGTTCCACCTGTAGATGGAGTGTCAGGACTCTCTAAAATAAAAATGAGCATAATATGCTCCCATAGAAAGTTCTTTATTCCACCCAATTTGTAGTATGTAAGTTGTATCTTCATGTTGGTCAAAGGAGTCATGCAACAGTCGAATATTGCGGGTCATAAGAAATTTACCGAAATGAACATGTGTGTTATGGATTCCTAGTAATTGATCTATAGTGAAAAATATGATATTGATCCCTAAGCTCTCAATGTCACATATCATAATTTAGGTTCTTGCCTTTTGGGTCCCCTCAATGCATTATACATCAATATAGCCTTATGTGGTTAAACCACCATTAGTTAAAGTCTTTAGGCTCATTACCTCTCCTTGTAGGGAGATGCCTCTAATGAAGTAGATATCTTCTACTTCAATTAACGAATCATCCATC
This sequence comes from Pinus albicaulis, assembly GCA_034641835.2. Lineage (NCBI taxonomy): Eukaryota > Viridiplantae > Streptophyta > Pinopsida > Pinales > Pinaceae > Pinus > Pinus albicaulis. The sequence goes on from CM076580.1 coordinate 1,246,707,419, forward strand.
ATTAATCAATAATGTTCTAGGCTCCAATAACTGATCATAAGGTTTGAAGTAAGTGCTTTTGGGCATGCATATTTGGCATAAGGAAAAACTTAAATATCTTGCAACTTGGGAGGGAATCCATCACTTATGAATATTCTAAAACATCACTATCAACCTCTTCATACTCTCTCTCACACCAAGTGGTTTCCATCCTACAATAAAATCATCAAGTTTTGAGTTAGAAATTCATTTTTCAAAGACGACATGCACATGTATTCCTTATATTTGGAAAAATGCATATATACATGACTTTCCTTTAAGAAAATAGTGTATAAGGCCAACTATACACTAATAGTATCAAAGGGAGTGACATATGAGTAGAACCCCCTTTTATAATTTAACTAATCAAGCCCATTTTTCAATAAAAATCAAAATGACTTGGATCAAATGAAAGAGGAGAGGATGAAGAATTACTTAGTCTTGTCGATTTGTGAATTGGTCACCTAATTCTCCTAATATTGATGATCAAAGTTTGATGTCTTTCCTCCACAATGCACTCTAATAGGTGAAATTGAAACTAAGTGGCAAAAAAATCATTTTGAATGATATTGTTCAATTTTAACACCCACTTTTCTATAGTTAACTGCCCTTTTTTAACATTTTTGACTAATAGATTGATCTTTAACAAGTAATTTTAGTGTATTTCTAATTTTTTCAAGTTTGAAATAAGAATTTATGGATATGTGACATTTTTTTATCACTTTCCTTCACAGTAGATCTATTATCCAGGAGTAATCAATCCAATAATTGACAAATAGTGTAGGATTATACCGCTTCGCATTTTGTGTTATTATCTCATTTTCAAAACTTGTCATAGGATTGATCCCATTATTTTATGACACAAACCTTCACTCATCATTTTATAACTAACATAACTTAAAGGTAGAGCCTACCTTCTCATAGGCACCCTAGTTAGTACGTTGTTAGCCACTTGGTGCCTACGTTGATAAGTATCCCACATAGGCTCAGGAGCCCTGTTCATTCCCACCATAAATTTTAAGGAAGCTACATGCATCCTAATAGATAATTTTTTGGCCATTTCCTAAGGGGATCCCAGTGTTGATTTGTAATAATTTCTTTCATTTTCTTGCTTTCACTTTTGATCTTGATGATAACTTTAGCTTGCTTTCTTATATTTTTGGAATCTAAGCTTCTGTGATCCATAATATAAATTAGTAGAAATTCTTTCGATAATAATCACATGCAAAAGAACGTGGTCGACGCGTTTCGAACCAACCAGTGTGGTTCATCATCAGGACTATGAGAGATCAGATCCAGACATTAAGTATAAATAGATGTAGAAATGGCTCAACTAGCCGTTAGGATAACAGCTAGTTTGACTAAGAAAAAGTAGATATTCCATTATTTATTTATTTATTTAATTAATTAATTTTTATTTATTATTATTATTTTAATAAATTTTTAAAACCTTTAATATATTTAAACATCTAATTGACCAATTAATTAATATAATGGTAAGTAATTTAACCAATCTTGATGCATATATGTAAATTTTAATTAAATTATATAATAATCAATTATTATTATTAATTAATAAATATATTTAATTCTTATTCATGTAATTTAATTAAAACAAACTATCAATCCAATAGTCAAACATGGAGTCAAACTAAATAAAAAATAAATAAATAATAATAATAATAATAAAGATAAAAATAAATAAAAAATAAAATAAAAAATAAAAATAAATAAATAAATAAATATAAAAAATATAAATAATAAATAATAAATAAAAATAAAAATAAATAAATAAAAACAAAAACAAAATATAAATATAAATTAATAAATAAAAATAGAAATATTTTATTATTATTATTATTATTTTTTAATAAACAAATAAATAAAGTATAAATAAATAAATTAAATAAATAAATAAATATAAATATAAATATAAATAAATAAATAAATTAAAAATAAAAATATAAATAAATAAAAATATAAATAAATAAAAAAATAAAATAAAATTAAAATAAAATTAAAATAAAATAAAAAATAAAAAAAATCAAGAATATAATGCAGGAATCCAGCACGTGCTGATATTCCAACCGTCATCTCTATTGAGATTAATGGGCCGTTTTTCAATTTCAATAGCCTCTCTCAACTTACGATGATGGAAATGGTCGATTCTAGCAATGACCTTAGCATCTTCTATGCAAATATGATGGTTAGTCTTTTACGCATGCTCAGCTAAGGCGGACGAGCGAGATCTTCTATGCTTGATATTAGCAGCATGCTCACAGATCCCTTGATTAATAGACCGACCCATCTCACCAATGTAAGGAGTCCCACAGGAACAGGGAATGATGTAGACACCTTTTCCATCCCCGGGGTCAATCGGATCTTTAACCGATTTTAGAGAACTACGAATTGTAGTTCTCTAAAATCGGTTAAAGATCCGATTGACCCCAGGGATGGAAAAGGTGTCTACATCATTCCCTGTTCCTGTGGGACTCCTTACATTGGTGAGACAGGTCGGTCTATTAAGAATTGTAGTTCTCTAAAATTGGTTAAAGATCTGGTTGACCCCAAGGATGGAAAAGGTGTCTACATCATTCCCTGTTCCTATGGGACTCCTTACATTAATTGAAATGGTCGATTACATTAATCGGGGATGCAGCAGGCATGCTTTAAGCATTATCAAGCATAGAAGATCTCGCTCTGATCACCTCTCTTTATGAGCATACGAAAAGACTATGCAACCATCTCTTATATGAAGATCAAGATGCTAAGGTCATTGCTAGAATCGACCATTTCCATCATCGTAAGTTGAGAGAGGCTATTGAAATTGAAAAACAGCCCATTAATCTCAATAGAGATGTCGGTTGGAATATCAGCAAGTGTTGGATTCCTGCATTATATTCTTGATTTTTTATTTTTTTATTTTTTTAATTTTTTATTTTTTTTTTAATATTTTTTTAATTTTTTTTTTATATTTATTTTTTTAATTAATTTTATTTATTTATTTATACTTTATTTATTTGTTTATTTATACTTTATTTATTTATATTTATATTTATATTTAATTAATTAATTAATTAATTTATTAATTAATTTATACTTTATTTATTTGTTTATTAAAATAATAATAATAATAATAATAATAATAATAATAATAATAATAATAATAATAATAATAATAATAATAATAATAATAATAATAATAATAATAACAATAACAATAATAATAATAAAATATTTATATTTATATTTTATTTTTGTTTTTATTTATTTAGTTTTATTCTTATTTATTATTTATTATTTATTTATTTATATTTATTTATTTATTTATTTATTTATTTTTTATTTTATTATTTATTTATTATTATTATTATTATTTATTTATTTTTTATTTTTTATTATTTTTTATTTATTTAGTTTGACTCCATGTTTGACTGTTGGATTGATAGTTTGTTTTAATTAAATTACATGAATAAGAATTAAATATATTTATCAATTAATAATAATAATTGATTATTATATAATTTAATCAAAATTTACATATATGCATCAAGATTGGTTAAATTACTTACCATTATATTAATTAATTGGTCAATTAGATGTTTAAATATATTAAAGGTTTTAAAAATTTATTAAAATAATAATAATAATAAATAAATAAATAAAAATTAAATAAATAAATAAATAATGGAATATTTACTTTTTCTTAGTCAAACTAGTCGTTATCCTAACGGCTAGTTGAGCCATTTCTACAACTATTTATACTTAATGTCTAGATCTGATCTCTCATAGCCCTGATGATGAACCACACTGGTTGGTTCGAAACGCGTCGACCACGTTCTTTTGCATGTGATTATTACCGAAAGAATTTCTACTAATTCTTATATTTTATCGCATATTCATTCTCTTTAGTTGCTAGACTTGCATCTATTTCCTTTGAAACTTAACACATTTATCCCTAGAGGGGACATCTCTCATGTGTCCATACGCTACATTTTTCCCTCGCATTGAGCATAGGTATGTTCCAAGCATTGAAACTAGTTTACTTATATGTGACACTTGTTACCTCCATTGTATCAAAGAATTCTTTTATTTTCTTTTTTGTTATTTTTGTAATATGAAAAATAGAAAAGATCAAGTATTTAAGAAAAAGAGAGGGAATGGGAAGAATGAGTCTTTTCAATATATTTGGAAATAGTCTTGAATCTTGTCACCCTTGAACAAAGCACCAAGTTATGAGTCTTTTCCTCATGAGTTTGGGTTATAGTATGACCTGAAGAATATAAACCTTACTTTTGTGTTTTTCTCCTCCAGTTGGTTACTCTTCCAATCATATGGATATTTTATTGATTCCTCTAATATCAATACTTATATAATTGTTCATTCTTGACTATATGTTGCCTAGGTCATCATTATGTTGTTCTTATGGTCAAGGGAAGTCAGCTTTATGTTGGTCATTCTGCAATTTGTCTCTTAACTCATCATGTCTTCTATTCCCAGTTTTCAAGTCACTTTTAGTATTACCAAAATATTGTTCATGTACTTGTGCCAATGTGGAAGCTCCACATTGACTTCTTGTTGATGGGTCTACTCTTATCGACTAAGACACATTGCTCCAAAATTTAGAACTAGATTAGAACCATGGCCCTATTTCCCTCATTTATATATGACCTTGTGCTCATCAAGTATTTTCGTCATTGGCACTTGACTGAGTGATTTCCCTTGTGCTTAAATGATCACACATTGGGATTTGTGCAGTCCCTTGGGCTTCATTTTCATCATTGGTGGAATACTTCAATTTTATTAGCATCTCCCATCATTGGTTTTTATTTATAGGGTATCCTCTATGTGTTACTCCATCTAATGCATGAAAGAAAGAGATGTACTTGGTGGTGGTCCTTACAATCCTTCATGTGATTTATTCCAAACCATTGGCCTTCTAGTACACTCATGCTGGTTGATGAGGGATGCCTCAATTACCTCCTTCCATTAGATATTTTCAAATTGAAATAAACTATTTTTTCTCTAATAATTGTAGAAATTATATGCACTAAGCATGCATATGTCCAAGATCCACCTGATCTCACACTATTTAACTTTATGCAAGATACTGAATCTATTCCACTTGTTAATCTTTTGCGGAAAAATTAATTGCACACACATGTGAAGCATAAACAAAAATATTCAATCACACATAACACAGTTTTTAACCGAGAAAGCCTGAAGCTGAAAACCACAACTATATATTATGTAACATGGAGATCATATGAAAATCTCATACAAGCATACAAAGCTTATCACAAGCCCTCAGTACAGTACAAACGTCATACACTAATCGAGCCTAATATTGCAAATCCATGCACTGATCTTTGCCACCTGCTAGCCTGCCTCCACTGCGCAATCCCTGCTAAAGAATAGATCTGAATGAATTCAAATTACTCCATCCTTGATTGCGCAATCCTCATTGGCATCTCCACTAAGTGTGTGATGCAATCAATGCATCACTATAGTCACAACAGATAGTCTATCTTGCCCTTTCACCTATCTCTCCACTGGTCTCCACTGAAACTGCCATGCACTGTATTTAACTGATGTATTGTTCAGTTGATTAATGAGTTATTATTTATGAATTAATTAACTAATTAATTCAATCCACTCTCACTAGTGTATCAATCAGTTAGACTAGATACAACTAGCTCAACTGAGTCTAACTGAGTTAAACTTAATACAACTCCATAACTACTTCTTCCAACTGTGTCATAACTCTACCACTTGAGTTCTAATTGAGTCCTCCATGCAATAGCTCCAGTAAACCCTTAGTAATAGCGTAATTCCTTCTGTCAGCTACTGTGCGACATCTGTGCACTGAAGTAAAGTGCTCCAAGAGAATAAGTTGTTGTTTAGATTCTGATTATTATTAAGAGCTAATAATAATCGACATGCATCTATTTTTAGATTGACAATCTATAAATAGACTTCGCCCAATATTCTAAAAATAGAATTTCATCTATTTTTCCAACTTGATCAACCATCCACAAATAACATCTTGCAACTTTTGAAATATGATCATCATGTCTAAAAATAGACATAGTCTAAAAATAGACTTGCGCCAAAAATAGCCTGCAGGCCCACTTAGTGAAGGCGACTCATTTCACTAAGCTCATCATCTTGTTGAACATCAACACTCCCTCTCAACAAGATATGGATTATCCTTCACCCTAATCCTGCCTCTATGGTATTCAGATTTGCTCCTGGTGAGAGCCTTCGTCAGAATATTTGCATCCTAATCCTCCGTGGGAATGTACTGAAGCAACATGATCTTCCGCTGCACACAATCTCTGATATGATGATACCATATATCAATATGTTTAGATCTATCATGAAACACAGGATTAACAGAGAGTTTAATGCAACTCTGATTATCACAATGAATCGCAGTGGGATCTAAATGTGAACCGAACAAACCAACCAGAATCTTCCTCATCCAGATAGCCTCACATGCAGCTAAACTTGCTTCCATGTATTCCGCTTCTGCTGAACTGAGTGCCACAGATCTTTGTTTCCTGCTGTACCAAGAAACTGTCATAGATCCGATACTGAAAATCCCTCCTGATGTGCTCTTTCTGTCTATTGGGCTTCCTACCTAATCTGCATCCATGAAGCCATGTAACTTCACCTCATCTGTTTGTCTGTACCATAAACCATACTCAGATGTTCCCCTGAGATATCTCAGGACATGCTTGCCTGCCTTCAAAAAGAGCTTGGTAGGCTTAACCATCGCTTGTGAAAGCTGGTTCACCACATAGCATATGTCCGGTCTTGTATTGACTAAATACATGAGCAAACCCACCAATTGTCGATAAACAGTCGCATCCACTACCTCTGCCGATGTAGCATCCTCTTTCTTCCAATTTCCCAAGCACACTTTCCTTGAGACACAAACAGTTCACCTTCCCGCTTCCATATTTCCAATCCAAGGAAATAATGAAGGAGGCCTACATCCTTCATCTCAAACTCCTTTGCAAGATCAGCCTTGCATGAGTGTATCAACTGCTCATCACCTGTTAGTATCAAATCATCAACATAAAGTACAATGATCAAAAGCCTACGCTCAACCAAAATCTGGTACAGGTTTGCATCTGCCTCACTCTTGGTGAAGCCAAGTCTAGTGAAATAGCTGTCGATTTGAGTGTACCAAGCACGGGTGCTTGTTTCAGTCCATACAATGCTCTTTTGAGCCTACACACATGTGACTCACTGCTGAAGATATCAAATCCTTCAGGCTGCTCAATGTACACCTCTTCCTCAATGATCCCATTAAGGAACACAATCTTCACATCCATCTAATGAACGTGCCAACCCATCTGCGCTGAGAGAGCAAGGATGGTCTGTATGGAAGAATACCGTGCGAAAGGTGCAAAGGTTTCTTCATAGTCAATCCCCTCAATCTGTGAGAAGCCCTGGGCAAAAAATCTTGCCTTATACTTCTCAATGCTCCCATCAGCAGCTTGCTTTACCTTGTAGATCCATCTTGATCCTACAACTGATTTTCCCACCGACCTTGGAACAGTCTCCCAAGCACTATTTTTAACAATGGCGCCATAATCCTCCACCATGGAATCTACCCATGTGGGCTCCTGTGCTGCTTCTTCAAAAGAAGATGGCTCTGTCACAATAAATTTTCTCATAAGAGCCATGTATCCAGTATATCGGTCACGTGACTGTCTCTGTCTGCACTGTGATGTAGGAACTCCTACATTCTGTGTCGCATCCATCTTCAATCTCTCAGCTTCTGTGGTACGCTTCCTGCCTTGTCTGATGTTTGGTTCTGCATGAGTGGACTCCTCCACTCCATGAATCTCCTCCTGTGGCTGATCCACAACCAGAGGCTCATCTTTAGGAACAAGAAGTTCCTCTTCCGCATGCAAGTGTAGCTCCCTCTCAAGTGAAAACTTCACGACTTTCACCTCATTGAATTTTATATCTCGTCACATAACAATAATCTGACTGTTTGGAAAATACAAACGATAGTTGTGGGGTGTTTCTGTGTACCCCAAAAAATATCCCAACTTCTACAGTCGGCTCCAACTTCTTCCTGGCATCCTTCATCACATGAATGTAAACAGGTGAGCTAAAATTCTTCAAATGAGAAATATCAGGCTTCTTACCAGTAAAAGCTTGCTCGGGTGTACTCATGCTAAGTACTCTATGAGGACAATGGTTTTGCATATAAACCGTAGTTTTGCATGCTTCCACCCACAAGTGCATCAGTAGGCCCTGGTCATGCAGCATCGCTCGTGCAACACCCATGATCGTTCTGTTCTTTCTCTCCGCGACCCCATTCTTCTATGGTTTATGAGGTGCTATGAGTTCTCTTCGAATTCCTTCTTTGCTACAGAAGTCTTTGAATTCACCAAATATGTATTCACCACCATTATCGCTCCCTAGAGCTTTCACCTGCTTCCCCGACTCCTTCTCCACCAATGCCTTGAACTCACAGAACTTTGAGAATGTTTCACTCTTCTTCTGCATGAAGAAGATCCAACATCTACGAGAAAAGTCATCAACAAATATCACATAATACCTGTGTTTCACTGTTGAAGCAACTGAGAATGGTCCACACATGTATGTGTGAATTCTCTCCAGGATCATTGAAGCACAATTCTCCTTCTCATGAAAAGTGGTCTTCACAAACTTACCCATTGTACATCCTTTGCACTGATCTGACTGCGCAAGAGTACCCTTGGGAAGTCTAGTAGAAATTTGCTACAAAATTTTCAAAGTGCCATGGTGAAGATGGCCCAATCTCCTGTGCCATAACTCGCCCTCATCCTGGCTCACCACTTCTTTTGCTTTGCCCACCATTGCAGCGTAGCCATCTACCTCCAGCTTGTAGAGATTCTTAATTTGAACTCCTATCTTCTTGGTTTGACCTGTTGTTTTATGTCAAAGGAAGGCTTTAATTCCCTCACTGAAAACAACATCATAACCCCTGTCTTCCAGCATTGTGACTGAGACCAAGTTCTTCTTCAGACCTGGAACATGCATGACATTCTTCAACAAGAATGGATTACTACACTCCCTCTCAAAGGTAATGGTCCCAATGCGAGTCTCATTGTACCGACCATCATCGCCCATCTCTATATGCATCTGGAGGTCCTTCCCCTCCAAGTCACTAAACAACTCTTTGTCTCCCGTCATATGGAAAGACGCACCAATGTCAAGATACCACACCGATCCCATGCAGCTTGAAACCAAGCATGAGATCAAGGAAAAATCCAGCTCAAATTGTGAGGCTAAGGCCTCTCCAGCTATAGATCTAGCAGCCTGCTTATTCTTCTTCTTCTGTGGACAGTTAGTGGTGAAATTTCCATGCTCGTGACAGTGAAAACACTTCACTTTAGACAAGTCTTGCTTCTTTCCTTTCGCACTGGATATAGAAGGATTTTTCTTCCCCTTCCATTTCCTTTATTTTGCAACCAAATTGTAATTCTCTTCATATTCATTCTTTGATGAAGATTCATCTCTGGTACCCCGCCTTATCTCCTCCTACACAAGATCTGACCAAAGTCGCTCCCATCCTAGCATTTTCTCCCATCCATTGACAAAGTCTTCGTAGCTATGCCAACTCTTTGGAAGCCCAAGGAGAGCCAGTATCACCAAGTCTTATTCATCAACAGTAACCCCCACACTTCCCAGTTCATCCTTGCAGTGGACAAACTTCGTGAGGTATTTTGGAATACTGTCGCCTTTCTCCATTTTTATTTTTCTGAGCTTGTCTTTAAGCACCAACTTCCTCTGGTCACTTCTGCTTTGGAAAAATTATATCAAAGCCTTCCACATTAATAATGGAGTGGCTTTCCCATGAAGGCTAGACACAATGTGGTCCTTCACACCTTCCAACAGAATCCTCCTCGTCTTTTCAGTCTTCTTTTGCCATGCATCAAGTAATGCAGCATCGCTAGATCCCGACTTAGGAACATCACTATCGATGAACTCCTTCAGCCCATTATCCTCTAGCATCACCTCCATCCTTTCCTTCCAGGCTATGTAATTCGAGCTCCCATCAAGGGCATACTCCAATCTCAACCCGTTGAAAGACATTTCAATGTATACTTGATTTATGCACCAAGAATCTTCTGTAGCAAATTCGAATTGTCCACCAGCACAAACTCACTTCACAATTGCAATATTCAATCAATAATGCTCTGATACCATGTAGAAATTATATGCACTAAGCATGCATATGTCCAAGATCCACTTGATCTCACACTATTTAACTTTATGCAAGATACTGAATCTATTCCACTTGTTAATCTTTTGCAGAAAATTTAATTGCACACACATGTGAAGCATAAACAAAAATATTCAATCGCACATAACACAGTTTTTAACCTGGAAAGCCTGAAGCTAAAAACCCCAATTATATATTATGTAACATGGAGATCATATGAAAATCTCATACAAGCATACAAAGCTTATCACAAGCCCTTAGTACAATACAATCGTCATACACTAATAAGTCCTAATCTTGCAAATCCATGCACCGATATTTGCCACCTGCTAGCCTGCCTCCACTGTAAAATCCCTGCTAAAGAATAACTCTGAATAAATTCAAATTACTCCATCCTTGACCGTGCAATCCTCATTGGCATCTCCACTGAGTGTGTGATGCAATCAATGCATCACTATAGTCACAACAGATAGTCTATCTTGCCCTTTCAGCTATCTCTCCACTAGTCTCCACTGAAACTGCCATGCACTGTCATTAACTGATGTATTTTTTAGTTGATTAATGAGTTATTATTTATGAATTAATTAACTAATTAATTCACTCCACTCTCACTAGTGTATCAATCAGTTAGACTAGATACAACTAGCTCAACTAAGTCTAACTGAGTTAAACTGAATACAACTCCATAACTACTTCTTCCAACTGTGTCATAACTCTACCACTTGAGTTCTAACTAATTCCTCCATGCAATAGCTCCAGTAAACCCTTAGGAATAGTGTAATTCATTCTTTCAGTTGATGTGCCACATCTGTGCACTAAACTGAAGTGCTCCAAGAGAATAAGTTGTTGTTTAGAGTCTGATTATTATTAAGAGCTAATAATAATCGACATGCATCTATTTTTAGATTGACAATATATAGATAGACTTCTCCCAATATTATAAAAATAGAATTTCATCTGTTTTTCCAACTTGATCAACCATCCACAAATAGCATCCTACAACTTCTGAAATATGATCATCATGTCTAAAAATAGACTTGCGCCAAAAATAGTCTGCGGGCCCACTTAGTGAAGACGACTCTTTTCACTAAGCTCATCATCTTGTTGAATCTCAACAATAATAAGGTCTAAAGTCTCATTTATTATCTTGGGGTTTGTATTCATCAGTGTTAGAATCTCTCACTATTGACTGTGGGAATAGATTAATGTACCTAAATAAATATATTCTACCAATGTTCAAATTCAATATCTATTTGCACTTGATACAATGTACTAGGTACCTTGATGCCCATTATCATCAATGGTGGGTTTTCTCACATTTATTAATGGTGTACATAAATCACTTGTAATCAAACAATTTCTCCCACTTTTAACTCCAATTCATTTATTCACATGGTTTAGATTTGTACTCTCAATGATCACTTTGAATACATTAGGGTTTTTCAACATCTTTCAAATAGCAACATTATTAGTGTTTTTCAATTTCATCCTCTTTTTCATGTTGCTCTCCACTTCATTAACATATATCATGTTCACTGGTACAAAATGCATAATTAGTTACTAAAAAAATAACTAAACTTTTCATATAAACGACAATTTTTCAGTTGTTGACCAATAGTAGCTAATTTGCAGTATCTTATAATGCGACCAAAGTTTAGTCGTTTTTAGATTAGTAATTAATTGGTTGTCTCAATTTTATTGTTTAGTAGTATATTTAGTCATTAATTTATTCATTGATTTAGACATTAATTGCCACAATTAATGACCAAATATAAAAAAAAATATATTACTATATTATTACTCGAGAAAACCAATTAATAACCAAAGAAATATTACCAAAATGTTGGTCCTATTATAAGATATTGTAAATTAGCTACTAATAGTCACATATATATGCAAATTTTAGTCATTGTTTGAAACCAATTAATGAAAAAAGAAATATGACTAAATTTTGGTTGTGTTATAAGGTACTGTAAATTAGCTAAATTTATCATTTATAGTAGTCATTTATATTTTTTTGGTAGTTTCATATTAATTGTATAAACGACTATTTAGTTGTTTATATTCATTTCATTTAATTTCATTAATAATCATTATAAATAAATAATTTAGTCATATATTCATTTTATTTGTGTTCATCATTAATCAATATAAACTACTAATTTAATAGTTTAGATTGATTTTATATATTCATTATTAATCGACATAAATTAATTAGTATAATTTTGCGACTAAATTTTAAAAAATGTCATACAATGTGCTTGTTCATCTACTATGAAAACGTAAAGTTGCATATGTTAATTACATTAATAAACAATATCAAGTGCAACTATAAATAATTTCAACCACATAAATTATATTATATGAAATGTTCAAGTATTACAATATGAGTTTCCAACTTAATATTGGTTGAACTACAATTTTCACATGAAATAATGTTTCATCGCTTCAAAACATTATCATTGTGTTGTCAAGGCATTGTAGGTGAATTCACCAACTCTGAAGACTTGACCATCAATCTCTATGTGTGTGTCTTATGTGAGATATTGTCTCTAAGGGTATCACTAGACTGGTTCTCTTCTCTATCTCTTTTTTTATTTTTCTCTCTAGTGTTATTGCTCTCCTAATTCTTCAATTCCTGCTTCTTACCATAAATATTGAGTTATTTTTCTGAAAAAAAGAAGAAGATACAATGCAGAGTGTAAAACATCAAAGACAATGAACATTAGAATATAAACTAAAGTATACTATAAATATTTTATATGACATATACCTCAACATCAGCAACGTCAAAGCCATTTTCCCCATACAAGCAAGAAACTAGAACAAGTTTTCCTTAGTTGGGTAATAGTGGCCATTATAATGTGGCTAGGTGACCTGTATAAATAAAACAAACAAAATGTCACAATAGAAAAGAACACCTTAGTAGCTTAGTATTCAACCTTCAGGGAAAACTTAGGCACAATTATGCCAACTAAGTTACATGCTAAAATTCTCAAGTTGTAGATAACTTGTGAAAACACATAATATGTGGTGTGATGTTGAATCCTTGTCATTTTATTTGTAACAACATTTCATTTTCTAACACATGAACTTAGTCAAGTATAAAAACAAAATGTGCTCAAATAACAACATGAAAGTGATTTTTTTCTAGTCATGAAAATCTTTTAACACAAAATAGTTATAAGTATTCAATCAATATCATGTAATACTAATTTCATCTTCAAGTTTTGGCTATTGTTTAAATAGACATGATACCAAGTATTTTCAATTTCATAGTTAGAAGATAAAACAAAATCAAAAGAAACATTAAAAATACAATCAAACAATAAAGAGAGGATATCATGGAATGGACATTGCAATTATAAAAAAAATTGTTTACCTGTCCACTGATGTCTTGTCTGGAATTCCTAAAAAATTTGCTTACCCAAAATAACCATGAGGTGAAAGAATCACGACATTAAAAACCACAGTAATCCATGCTAGAAACATTTCCAAAGTCGATGGCTCAGGTGCCTGAAGGATCTCTAACAACAAATGAGGCATCTATAAGACAGGCTTTGGATTGTATCCCCATCATTTTTCCAATCACATTTACTGTAACCTACCCACACCAGAGTCAAGTAACAATCAAACGAAGGCATTGAAATTTGTTTTATCTTTTATATCTATAAAATTTGAATCTAATTTGTTTCACGAACATATTAATTCATATTTAAAGCCTTCCTCGCATATGAGAAAGTATCAATCAAGTAGGACATCAAAATTTTTTATCTCAATGAGATCCTCAAATAATTTATGCAATATTAATATTTTTATTGTTGTGATATCTTGGGTATAAAAAATAACATATATGCAAAAGAAAATTCCATATATTACTTATTTTCAAACTCTATATATGGTGTATTCTTAGGCAAATTTTTAAGTTGTTCCTCCGCCTTTACCAAAGTGAATTGTAGTTTGGTTAAACTCCGTATCCTTTCATTCAACGTCAATTTCTGCAAGATAAATGTCACACGTTATTCTTTCCCATTTATCAACATGCTACATATGATAAATTGAAGGTCACATAAAACCAAGAGAAAACCATTTTCTAACCAAAACAAACAAACAATGTTTCTAATAAAACTTCTTTCTAATATCAGTAGATGAAAAGAGAGTGGACCATTTTTGTTGCTTGACTTTTCTTGTTTTTGTTATGAAAGTGTATGAGCTTCAGGAACCAACAAATGTGAGGGAAGTTGTAAATGTGAAAAAATTATGTTGAACTTTGTAGACTTGTCTAAAATGATGTGAATGATGCCATTTCCAGATGTGGTAAATTCATAATAAGAAATGACCACATTGGATGGAGAGATTAAATATAAAAACTTGTGTACATGGCATGTATTCTAATAGATTTCATTGCAATGAATACCATGCATTAGGGGAATTTTGAGGTCTGAAATGGACCTCCTAAAGAAATTATAAAATAATAGTGGAAATAATAAAATAATATTTGATTACATCATCAAATTTTGGAGGGAAAAAAGAAAAACTACTTTTTCAACTCGTATTTTCAACTTATCTCCTAAAGTTTTTACTCAAACTTCGAGAAGGAGTACTCATTGGATGAAAAATGTAATTCCTCATCCAAGGAGTACCCATGTTGCATACTTTCAATGGACCCTACTACACTAAAAATGAGAAATACATGAAAAACGTGATTGCAATCACGTTTTTCATATATTTCTCATTTTTCCTGTAGGATGTTCCATCAAACGTATGCAACATGATTACTCATTGGATGAGGAATTAATTTTTCATCCAACGAGTACTCCCACTCGAAATTTGAGTAAACAGTTTGGGAGATAAGTTGAAAATACAAGTTGAAAAAGTAGTTTTATTATTTTATTATTTGTTAATCTTTTTTCCTTTTTACTTAAAAAATGGTGAATCATCCCCCATGGTTGAAATAATCATTTTGAATCCTATTGGTTCTTATAAAGTTTATTTTGGTTGTACATTTTTCTTAGGAGGCCCATTTTAGACCTCAAAATTCCCCTAATGGGGCCTCCATGGGTTACAGGTCCTCAATATGTTACTCTTGATGATGAAAGAGAGATGGAAATGATAAGTATGGGTAGTCCTAGTTTGCATGGTGGATATCTTCAAACCAAGGTCGTAATCTTAATGAACCTAGGTTCCAACATGGTAAAGCTAGATTTTGGCCTGGCACTAAATTACATGGTAGGACTTTCAGCTAAGTTACATCAACTATGATATTTTAGCAAACACATACACTAAATTGACATGTTGCTTAAGCTAAAATTACAAATTACTATAAATCAATCTCCAAACATGTTTACATATTCTAGAATGGAATTTCAAGCACTCATGGTTAAATCACAAAAACTAATTAGAGATATTATAGATATTCACAAGATGCTTTAACCACCAGGTTTCATAATCTCACTTAATTTCTTAACTCTCTCTAGGAACTACACCTATGGTTGAGGCAAAAAATGTGAATTCACCTTCCTTTAATTTCTAGGTGTTTCTTCCATTATGACTGAAGAAGTTGAACTAAAAACATGCTTTGTTCATTGAAATTTGGAAGTAGTTGCAATAGATTCTTCAAAATTTTCCTCGACCAGAAGCAGAAGCAGCCTTTGTTGAGCTAGAAGAAGTGCTTAAAGGAAATATCATTTTAAAACCCTAAACAGAAAGGAAAAATTCAATTGATTCCAAACATGGTCAATATATATTTACCTCCCAAAAAGAAGAAGAAAGGTAAATAACATAAATCAACAAATAATTATAAGGGATAATAATAAAACTTGACTTAAGCTGAGAAAGATATGATAAGGGATCAACATTATGCCTTGAAGTGTCCCTTAAAATTTTTTATCCAGTGTTTTGAGTTGGGCTGGAAATCATTGCAGAACTAATTTTGGCTATCATTGTATCATTAGGGGGTAAGGGGACAACATTCTCCTGTTGCCTAGGGGAGGGGAAAGAGATGTTTTTTGTCTGCTCGTGCTTTAGGAACTTGCTTCTAAGCCTGTAGTTGAAGGCATGCCTATACCTAGAGATGATGTATTCTTAATATTTATAAGGATAGTCTCACGTTCCTGCAACAATCATTAAATACTCATCGTTCAATCATGAAAATGAACATTGAACACCATGAAAAAAATGAAAATGTTTAGCTATCAAAGATAACTCTTAATAAGACATGCTAAGGACATAAGAAAAACAAGACCTTATTAGATTAATTTAACACCATTGATGGTTCATGTAAATTCCAAGGAAACAATAGATTATAAATTCTATGAAGCATCTATACATTAGTACCTAGACTAGTCTTGTCTTTCATGTGGTAGGCAAGGATGATTATGCTAATATTTTACTTACAATCTGTAACTGTTACAAGCCACCAAAATGCCAAAATGTATCAAGATTCAAGAAATATACAAAATAAGTTATAACAAATAACAGAACCCATAACATGTTTGACACTTGCTTCTTTTTGTTTGAAAATAACAACATAAACATTGAAATGGGACTATAAACTCAAAACAAGAACTCTAGAAAAAAAACTCCAAAAAAACATGAAAAACAACCTAAAAAAAATGTTGATGCCGGAATACTATAATTTTGGAAAACCTTAAAATTTTGACAAATTTTCAACCATGACATTATGGAAAATTTTTTGAATAAAAAAACTTTAAAAATGAACATCTGAATGAAAGAGTGAGTATTCTAGGAGTACTTTCTTTTTTAAATGATAAAAATATGATGACTTTAAAATCTTAGCCTCACACATAGCAACAAAAATTTAAAAGGATACCATCAAATTGACACACAATATAGGCAAACTCGACCCATTGAAATGAAAACTTAAATATCAACATTGAATTGACACATTGTGCAGGCGGACTCAATCTTTTACAACGAAAATTTTAAAATCAACAATCAAAATGACACATAATGAGATGAGGTTTCCAGCTGAGGATTGACACAGACCCTATAGGAAAAAAATAAATAAAATAAAATAATAAATATATATATAAAATGAAAAATATAAAAGAAAACAAAAATTAAAACATTGAAAACTAAAAAAAAAAAACACAATAGTTTAAAAAATAATAATAAGTAATTAAAGTTCATGGGGTTTTGAATAGACCGTGATTGGGTGCGATATTTACGCACTCCTTGATGTGAAGTCACCGCTTCAATTCCCCGCCCTGATTGGGGTGATGTATTTGGACATGATGATGAAGATGTAGTCCTACTCAACTTACAAAATATAATAATAAGTATATATATCTATATATATATATATATATATATATATATATATATATATATATATTAAAAATAAAAGAAATTAAAAAACATGAAAACAAATTTATTGAGAAAAATACACACACACACACACACACACACACACACAAATAATAAGAAGTAAATAACACATGTGCTTGGTTGATTGAGTATCATGCATTAGCCATTTTCTATCCATATTAATATGCTTGGATGCTTCCCTAACTAAAACTAGCTATGCACTTCTAACGAAGTTATTAGAACACAAAAAAAATTTAAAAAACACGGCAAAAAAAAAACAAATATAAGAACATGGAAAAATATAAGAGTTGTGGCTCGACGACCAAGATGTCACAGCCGGCCGGCCGAGTCCAAAGGCAAAGCTAGCTAGTCGTGGTCGCTCGGCTGCCGAGTTTGGCGGTTGTGGGAACTGTGGCCGCAACTCCTATAGTCACCTAGCTCGACAGTCGAGCTGCCACGACTGCCTAGCCGAGCCTGAAGGCAAGGCCTGTGGGTTGTGGCTGCTCGCCACAGGGCTGGGTGGTCGTGGAGCTGCGGCGAGGCAGAATAAACTTTTTTTTTTTTACTTATTTTTATTTCTTTATTTATTTATTTTTTATTTTTATTTCTTTATTTATTTTTATTTTTTTTAATTTAAATTCTTTTTTCTAGTTTTGTTTTTAATTATTTTTTTTACTATTTTAAATCTAATTTTAAAGTGTGATTTTTTTTAATTATTATTATTATTTTTTTATATGTTTTTTTAATTTTTATTATAATTTGTTTAATTTTTTAGTTTAAATTTAAGGTTTTTTTTTTTTAATTATGTAAAATTGTTCTATTTTTTTTTCTTTTTGGTAATTTTCTATTTTTTTAAAGTTATGTGTGTTTTGAAATATGTTTTTATTTTTATTTTTATTGTTATTTACTTTTTATAGTTTTTTTTAATTTTTAAAGTAAATTTTGTTTTTTTAACATTTTTAATGTTTTTTTTTATCTATATACAATTTTATATTTGATTTTTTACATATTTTTAATGTTATTTTTTTTTTTTGCAAAAAAAATTAAAATTTTATTATAAAAAAAACATATGTTTGAAAAACCCTTAAAAAACTAATATCTTAGGATGAAAAGTACTAAGAGACATAAGAAAACTTGAAAATGTGTTTAATAATCAACATTTGAAAAACAATTGTGTATACCTAGGACATAAGAACATTTAAAGTGTCAAAATGTCTTTAAAAAAATAAATGTTGATGTTCATCAAAATATGCATGAAAATCATCAACATTTAAAAAAATATATTGAGACTTAATACAATAGAAAATTTAAAGTGTAAAAAATAAGCCCTCTAAAAAAGGGGTCGATGTGGCCTCAACACTTTTTAAAATTAACATGAAAATCACCAACATTTAAAAAAAAAAAATGAATACATAAGAAAATTTAAAGTGTCAAAAACATGCTCCCAAAAAACAAAGTTTATTCTGGATGAGCACTTTTCAAAATTGGATTACTTTTTTGCTACCTCAAAAAAATGGGTACTCATTTATGTTCCCGTTTCAAAGTTTACATTATTAAATCCGAACATGTCTCAGATCAACTTATGTTAGCTATGTCCAAATGATGTAAGTTTTCTTTTTCCATTTAAATTTCCAATTCAATCCTCTGTAGCATTATCCAAAAAAAATTTCTCCTTGAGAGGAAATTACAACTGTGTGTGTGTAATACAATTTAACCATACAAATTGGTTTTATTCTATAATGAAAATTGTTAAAATCACAATGAAGTTGTGAAAAAATAGGGAAAATAAAAATATTTACATATGAAACTAAATGCATCCATGTATTAAGTAACCCAATCTAAATGTTCATATTTAGAAGTGACTGGATAATGGATCTCAAGGGTAATGCAACTCATCCTCATATTGGCAACCCCTTTAACACACACATACACATGCAAACACATGTGGGTCAAGGACACATCTTAACCATTAGGGTAGGTGTCCCATGAATGCCACTTTCTCAAAGACATCCCTAAAATACCATTGAAGGGGACCTTCTAATATAATGAAGTATTCAAGTGCATATTATTAGAGTATTCACACTCCAATACTGTAATCTAATGTAATCAAGTTTACAATATATTAAACTTACCTAAAGAGTTATTAATCGTAAATTTCATTAATTATGGGGTCAAGATAAAACCACATAACTTATTGCAAATAAATCAACTCTATTATAATGCACTTTAAATGAGCATGTTTCCTTATGAGCCCAAGCCATAGAGGGAACTTTCAGAGTGACTCCAAAACTTTCCTAGAGCTTTATGGTCATTCCTATAGGTGAAGGTCAATTTCTAAGCCTTCTACTAAAATTATTAAGGCCAAGAACACCACAGATATTCGAGTATTTACTAGTCGCTAACTAATTAGCACCACCCTTGCCTTGCACAATGAAGGAATGCCTTGAAGTGGCAATCAAAAAGTGTTGAAGATTAAATATAGTGCAAACAGAGGCGCCTAGGTTGTTGGTGGTTTGAGTCTGCTCAAAGGAACTAACAGACACAAAGAACCTTGAAAATGTGTCAACATGGCTCATATGGCAAGAGCTTTGTGATTGTTTCTATTCGCAATGGAAAAACCAGAATTTCTCTCTAGGGACTAACATGATAGTCCAAGCACAAAAAATAATGGCTTAGATGTGTTCTTAGGGGTATGGTAAAGTAATATTCCTAGATGTACTCATAGGTAGATTGGTAGTTAACACATTTCAATCAAGATAACGTAGGCCAAAAACAAAAGCTTTCCTTTGGACCTGAGGTTGCATGCCAAGT
This sequence comes from Pinus albicaulis, assembly GCA_034641835.2. Lineage (NCBI taxonomy): Eukaryota > Viridiplantae > Streptophyta > Pinopsida > Pinales > Pinaceae > Pinus > Pinus albicaulis. Next base: position 1,246,727,811 of record CM076580.1, read on the forward strand.
GTTCAACAAAATATCTGAACAAAAAATTAGCTAACAATGGAACTGTTAGGGGACCTTAATTCAAGAGGGTTTTGAAATCAAAGTAAGCTTTCAAATTATATTTGTCAAGTCTATCATAGGGAAAACCTTAATATTTTGGGTTCACTTTCCTGATTTTATAGTAAATACAACGCAAAATCTAGAGCTCATGCATAGGATCCCTGTGGACCAGAAATTACTTTTGTTTGCAGGAAACCAGGTTGATGACCATTATATATTGTTTGACATATGCAAAGATACTATTCTTATTTTGGTGTTGAGCCTAGAAAAAGGAGTGATGGGAAAATGTGTGGTTTCATCCTCAAAGACTATTTCTTCGAAGGATAAGGTCTCAAATAAACCCCTCCACTTCAGCTACTATAATTTGTAATAAAGTTTACAATATTTAAACTTACTAAATAGCTATTAATCATACGTGTCATTAATTAAGGGGTCAATAAAAAACCACAAAACTTGTTGCAAAGAAATGCCCTCTATTAGCATGCACTTTAAATGTGGATGTTTCCTTATGAGCCCAAGCCATAGAAGTCACAATGGTAGAGTTCTATGAGAAGGAGGTAACAAACCTTCTCTCATTGTGTGAATCACATGCAGTGATTCACAACACCCATATTAGAACTGTACAAATGGATCTATTCAAACTGGAAAAAAAAAGTACTATGAATTGTATCTATACTCTGAAGTTTTCTTTATTGTTCAATTTTCATATATGGATGACTTTTTGGAATATTTTGCAGAGGGTCCTCTAGGGAAGAGCGGATCTTTTTTTTAACCCATAGTTTCCACACTTCAACCCAACCACTATGTTCATTGCCAAAATGGCAGTTTGGTGTCCTAATTTTCCAATACCAGTTTGGAATTTATCAATCTTTGTAGATATTGTCAATACCTTGGAAAAAAATTAAAAACAAATCTTGAATAGATTAAGTTTGGTTTTTTCACATGTTAGGTTCCTATAATAATAGGGTTCATAATTTTGAATTGACTTTGATTAAGTCTTGTAAATATGTACATACCTTGCTTTCTGCAAGTTGTTTTCCATATAATAAAATAAAAAATAAAAATAAAAAGGGTAAAAAGTCCTAAAAGAAAAATCAAAGGACTTGAAAAGAACAAATAAAAAAAGATAGAAAAAATGGACCCAAAAAAAAAAAGGTTAAGAACAAGACATGAAAGTGAGCAAGTCAAAATGCCACTACTTTTTTACTTTTACTGCAAAAATAATGATTATGTGCAACTTGTTCAAAATGTCGTAATCCATGATGATTTAAATAGTTTAATCTTAATCTTTTCATGCTTTAAATTTCATGTTTATAGATAGAGAATAAAGATTTGTCAAACAATTTAAAATTGACAAATCAGTAGATAGTTAGAGAATAAATGAGGAGCTCAACAGTTTAATCTGAGCCCTTGGATGAAATAAGGTTAGAATTAGATAGTTTCCCGCTTTAAAAGAAAAATGGATTTAGGGTTGCAGGCTCAAATGCACCCATGCAAATAATGAAAAAATGCTAGAATAAACGATGGGTAGGTAGAAAGCAGTTACTCAAGGCATGGATAAATATCATTTGGTAAATTACTAATTTCACTCCCCACCATACATTCCAGTATTGAAAACCTTCAGTTATAAAGGCTCAGAGCATTTCTTTGAATTTTTTTGGGACCGGACCCAAGGCTTACTGACTGATTGGTACTAAGTATTGGATTCCCTTCATTTGAAACCCTTTTCCTCAACATCATCCCTTCTCCTAAGATAAAATCCCTTTTGCTAAGATAAAAAAACCTTTTTTTCTTAAGAAAAGTAAAAACCCCCATAACTAATTTCATTTCATACATAAACATTCAAAAAACCCAAAAATATACATTATCCTAAGTTTTAAGTGTAAAAAAATTAAGCATGGCACCACCATTATGCAAATTGCGCCAAAAACACTTTAAATACACTTTACTTAGTTTATTTATGTATTTCCGCTCATATTCACTCTCATTTTAACATTTAACTCATTTTATTTTAACTCCACTATACCCCCATCCTGTAGTTATATTAATTCATTTATTAAAATACCCCAAACCCACATTTTTAATGTTAACCTATGGTTCTAATTTCCCACGTTATATATCCTGCTTCCCCATAGGTTAAAACACATATTTTATTAAAACCCACCCTAAGGTCACATTACACCTGTAAATAAGTCATTTTCTGTGTAAATTATCCATCCGCCTATCCCGTTAATAGCAAAGACTTTACATTTAAAACTTTGTTTTAAACATATTAACATTAACCCTACCACATAAAACTCCTGGGCCCCACACCCATCCACCCAGCAACTTCATCAACAAATCCCAGCCATTCGCATTACCTCCGCCAGATCTAACGCACCACAACTGATATCGCAAATTAAAAAGTATGATTGTTAATCCATTTCTTATTTGCGATATGAGCGGTATTGCCCTCCCCTCTCTCCTCCATGCAGCGCAAAACAATTGGATCACATTTGATTCAAATAAACCACTTAACACCTTCCAGTCATGTGATAATTGCTTGGCGGTATCCTCCTCTCCACGCTAAACTGCCTCTGTTTGAAGTGATTTACATTAATTGCAAACATTGTTTCAATCCATTTTCTATACAATTGCATAATATGCGCATTTTCAACCGTTTTTACTGCATTTTTTTGTTCAATAAACAGTTTCCTACTGAAGAAAAGAGTGTTGTACCCTGTATTCATGCTCAAAGAACCAGAAAACCATTAAAATCACTATTATGACTGCCTAAAGCCTCCAGTCTGCCTTGAAGAGACTTCATCAAAGCTTCTGAAAGCTTCCAGACCCCAGAAACCACTTTTCAAAGGTATTTTTCAACAAAAATACTTATCTTACGCTTGAAAAGAGCTTTGTTTGTTAATTTAACTCTTATTTGAATCCATTTGTCTGAAAAGAACAACCTTATTGCCTACAAAGGTCATATTTGCTTTAGAACCCTGATACATTCATAGTTCCTGAAGACTGTAATATGTTTTAAGAAAATTGAAGAGTTGTGCAGACCCTTAGAGACCTTCTGATTGACTAAAAAAACTTTTACCATTGCTCAGAATCCTTTTATGCATGAATTAAAGTTGTTTTAGGTCTATTTTTATCCAAAAAAGAGTATTAAACCCTTGCTAAACCTTTCCTGAGTCTGAAAAAAAGATAAAAATATTGATTTTAAATCCAAATTGAAATTTTGAACCACCAAAAACCATAATTTTGCCTATTTGTTGTTTAAAAGACCTCTGTCATATCAACAAAGACCTTCTATAAATAGTCTAAGCTTACAGAAGGGTATAAAATCTAAAAAACTGATTTTTAAACTTCCAGAATGTTAAATTGCCAGAAATTAAACTCAGGAATGGCCTCTAAAAGCACCCTTGCTTTCAATCCCCTACAAACTCCTGTTGTAGATATTGAGCATAATCCTATAGCTGATGCTGATTATAAAATCACTGATCCAGTCATTGAATTCAATCTTCTTGATCTCCACTACTAGATTTTAGATCAATCTTTGGATCAGATAGATGAAGTACAAATTTGGGAGTTTAATTTACCAAAATATGTAGTTCCCCATACCCATAAATGTCCTGAGGTCATCAGACTATGTTAAACCCATTATTCCCCTTACCTAAGAGCTATTTTTAATACTGAGAAAGAAGTATTATTCACTAACACAGCATAATCTATAAATCAAATGCTTCATTTGCAACCATGTCCTAATGCAGTCCCATTGTCTATAGAAGCTCTTACCAAGCTTTATCTGGATTTAGACTTCCCAAAAAGGTTTCAAATATTTCAACTATTCATGCCTTCATATGTTGAAATCTCAAAGATTAATCCTCCTTATTCATCCTCCAAATTCCCAGAAGGATCAAGACATGCATCTCAATGTTGTCTTTCATCCTTGGTTACTTTACTGATGAGCACACAGATGAGTCTATACTTGGTTTTCTATCTACTTTTGTGTCTGGTCAACCCCCTGCAATCATTTTTTACTATGCTGAGTATATAGCCAACAGTATCCATGATTAGCTAGTAAAACTTCCTACTTAAGGTGTATTTAGGTATACCTCCTTCCTCTTTCATATGTTCCTCTACTTCCAGTCAGATAAATTCCCAATAACCCTTCAAAAGTTGGATATAGAGAAAAAGCCATTGTCAGTGATTTTCTAGACTTATTTAATCAGAAAAGAGTCAACTGAGTTCACTTATGCAGATTTCATAGACTGTTTTATTCACCCATTGATAAACATGATTACAAACAGTGTACAACCAAGGATAAGTGTTGAGATTAAGAAATTTTTACAACTATCAGAGCAAAGCAGAATTGGAGATTGGTTCCTGTATCAAAACCATAAAGATATTAGAGTCTATGGGTCAAACCTTTTGCCCTACAAACTACCAAAGTATGTGCCAATGAGAGTGTTTGCATTAGAATATATCATAAAAATTCTAAACTCAGATTCTTTAAAATTTTTGGCTGCTAAAAAGAAGACTCAATTCAAATTGAAAAACCAAGTAGGACCTTTCATATGCAACAACGGGGAAGCAGGTACAGAGGCAGCAAAACAGTTGATAGAGTATAATTTTGATGAAAGTTTTCTTTGGAATTATGATCCATGTGGCATACTTAGTAAGATGAGGGTAAAATGTAAATTAACCCCTTATATTCATGATAAAAATCCTGGAATTGAAGAGTTTGCAAACCAATTAGTAGAATGGGTGGAAAATACATTGATGGAATCTGTCAAGCAAGGTGATACTTCTCACACATTGCATAAACCTATTTTGGAGGGAAAAACCATAAAGAGAAATAGAGAAGAAAGCACATATACTGCTGAAACAACCACAGGAACCAGATTTAAGCTTAGGTACAATAAGAAACCAAAAATAAATCCAGTAGAAAAATAAAAGGAAACAATTGAAGTGTTAGGTGAAGAAAATCCAGAGAAGGACAATGTTACTACTACAGTGATTGAAAATGAGAAACAACCTGCTACTTCCAATGTACAAGTGATTAAGAAACATAAAAGCATGGAAGCATCTTCATCACAACATGCAGAGGTTAGAGACATTGATATAAGAGAGAAATATAAATAGATCAAGGCCAAAAATGATGAGCTCAAGAATGAAATCTATTCACAATATTTGAAATAGACTCCAGGAATTCAAAATAGGCTGCTCTCGGCCTTTGATTATTCAAATAAAAAATTAATAATGTTAGAATTTCAACCTACAATAAAGACACCTAAAACAACAACATATTATAAGAAGGTTGACTTTAAAGTACCAATAGAAAGCATGTATCCATTAGATCAGATTGAATTCTATAGGAAAACTTCTAAAATTCTATATTCTACTATGACCGCAAAAGCAATGAGGGCCCAAAAGCTCCAAAACACTGTGATAAATATGAGAGATCAGATTAGGATTGAAAAATCTTCTTCATATGCTAAAGACATCAGAATCAAGTCTTTAGAAGAATTGGTTATTGAAGTAGGGTATGACCCTTCTAATGTGAAAGCTGCAGAAGAGTTGGTGAAGAAGAAAAATGTTGATATTGCAGCACTAAGAAAACAATTAAAACTGCCACGAACAAAACATCCACATGCTAAGGAAATTGTACAGGATACAAATCAAAAGGATGAGATGATGAATCTCATACTACAAATGACTACACAAATCAAGGAAATGGAGATAGAGATGGATAAGCTTGTCCAAGAAAAAGAAGCTGCAAAGACTCAAAATGTCCCTCCTATAGTCATTCCCATGGTAACAACAACAGTTCCTTCAACTCTAGCAGAAGAGTTAGCACCAAAGGTCCCATTAGCCACAACATAACGAGTCACTTCTTCCACCACTTAAGCTACTGAATCTTCCACCACAACATCTCAACAGTCAGATGAGGCCATCAGAATCATTAAATCCATGGAAGAGATGTCAATACAGAGTACTGAGATAAACAAATTGAAAGAACAAGTCAAGAAGCTAGAAGATGCCAAGAAATTAGCACAAATAAATGCTAAAACAGAAGAACATAAATCTAAAAGGTTAACTGAGCAGTTAAAGAAGAAAGAAACATAGTTAACCTTGAAAGAACATATGGCATACATCAAAAATTAGCTATGGTCTAAGATCATTAAATCAGTCAATGATACTTGGCCTTCAATTCAGGTAATTTATGAGCAGAATGACTTACTTAAAGTAGCCACAGAAGAAATATTGAAGACCAAAGAAGAATTAGGTACCAAACCTGAAGAAGCCCTGGAAATAATCAAGTTTCTCGATACTAAGAACAATCAAGAATTGGATGAGATGGGAATTACTAACAGGACAGAGACAATTCTTGAGGTAAGAAAAGTAATTACAAAGAAAAACGTGATGAAACAACTGGAAGAGAAGTGTCAAAATATGAACATAGCCATAACTAGATTCATGGTTAAGTTTGTGATCTTAAAACAAAAAGGTCTTCCAAATATTATGGTTCTTAATGATAAACTAATGCAACAAGAAGACTACATCAAAAAAATTAGAGATTATGCTAAAGAACAAGTGAATAAATTAGAATGGCAAGAAGTACCTACAGGCAAAGTGTTGCACAAAAGTGTAGAAGATTTGTCTTATTTACAACATGAGCTAAAACATCTATTTGTAGTCAAGCCAACCTTTGTTAGATACACAGAGGTTGATGAGAATTTCAGAAAACTCAACAAGCTTAAATTACCAGATGAAGACTTTTGGCAGAAACTTACTGACTTACTGTAAAAGTCAATTTGCAGTCAAAGAGGATGAAAAACAAAGTGTTGTTTTTACACAATAAAAACGGATTTTTTCACAGTAAAATAGTCATAACAGTAGGTTAAAGTGTATCAGCATGTTAAGGAGTATCAGTTAGAGAGTATCAAATGAAAGATTGAGTTTCGTAACAAATTGAAGATCTTTCTGCCAGCGTAGAGGACACTTTGCTAGCCAGCTTCACCCAAATCCAAACAACATTTCTATTTTATTTTAATAAATAGGAAAGCTTGCAATTTGTTAAGCAGCTGCCACTATATTTTTGTAAAAGATATTTTATTTTCCATGATATGTTCCTTAGATTATTCTAATATATTTTGTAAAAAAAATGTAAAAATACTTCATCTTTTGGAGTATTAGTGTGGAATAAATTGTTGAATATTTCTATAGTCAATTTCTCTGAATCTCAAGGGTTTTTTGTACTAAGTTCAAGTCAGCAGGCTGGATCAAATCAATAAAGCATCATGTTTCAGGATTCATGTGTGGAGCTACTCAAGTGAAGTACTTTATTCTTGTATTTGTTAAATTTCTTATGTTATTTCATTCATTCATAATGTGAAATCAGGAAAAGGTATATCATAATTTGTTAAAAGCACTTTGTTATTTATTGGTTTTCATTTAAATATTTTCTGCTGATTTCCAGAGTAGGGAACCCTTAATTTCTCCCTCTTTCGAATGACCTCTATATCCTCATCCTTATCCAGATTAAAGAATCCTCGATTGCTCTTTATCCCGATTAAACCACTTCACCAATCAGCCTTCAAATATCTTGAGTGATTCTACTATCTTGCCCTGAAAATATTTTACTTTAAGACCTTGATCCTGATCTATCTGCTTGACACACTGGCTTAATTTTCCAAATGGAAACCAGACCTATTACTATCCATCTCAGTAAGTGATTTTTTCCCACCAAACCAAACCAAATCTCAAAACCAATTTTCCCCTTAATAACTAGCCTAAAATCATATATAATAAACAAGATAAATCTTATAGAGAGAGTCCTCTCTGAACCCTAGGAAGGCTAGATCCTAGAGTTTAAAAGTAGGTTTGTGGTTACCTCTGATTATTATTTGAACTATAAATCAAAATCTCACAACTTGGAGAATTATTAGAGTGATAACATACCGGCAACCATAATGGGGAACTAACCAATCCTCAGTCTTAAAATAGATCTTAAAGGAAATATTTTTCATTATCTTTTCACCTTAAGACTGTTTTATAAGTTGTGAGTATATTTTCATTAAAAATTTATAATTCTGGCTTCCAAAAGAATTCATTATACCAGGTCCAATATAGATCCTAAACCTGCAGTTATAGTAGATAATCCTGACAAAATTGGAAAAAAGAATAAACAAGTAGAGAGTTTAGGTAATAAAGTTTCCTTAATCAGATCTAATTCCCTCCTAAAGCAATTTTCAAGCTTGCAATATTTACATTTTGATATAAATTTTGAAAAACCTCTATTCTGAACCAAATTAGAAAGCGATTTACAAAGCACTGTCATAGATCCTGATTTTATTTCATTTCTTGAAACTAAAATGGAAACTGTTTCAGTAAATTCTGAAGATTTTTTTTTTGAATTTTATGATAAGATTGATGAAATAGATGCCAATATACTTAAGGGAATAGATGAAGCTCCTCTTCAGCATTCATTTGAATTAGCTGCTTTATCAGCATATACCCCTAAGCCTTCTACTACTCATTGAGATACTAGCCTTTTAGAATCTATAGGTTCGTCACTGTCTACTACTACTTCATCCATTATTTACACCACTCTTCACTCCATAGATCCATTTATCCCAAAGTAGCCATTCCAACCTAGAATACTATTCCCATCCTCCAACACCTTAGGTCCATCCACTAGTTTTTCTTCTGCATTTCATAATACATCATTCTCATTCCCAAACACTTCTTCATATATCTCAGTTTCATCTTCTAGAATTTCAAATACACTTGCCAATACATCTTCTTATATTCCAACCTCATAAGAAACTTCTTTAACTACATCAACAAGTACTTCTAGTTCTACTCCAAGTACTTCTAGTTTTGCTCCAAGTATTTCCAACTTACCCCCTATTCAAGCTAGAATTCAAGCCATGGCTGCTAGGTATGCTCCCTTGGTCCTACCAGGGTAGCTACATAACACGCCCCATGATTATCAGAGAAAAATTCCTTAATTTGATGCAACCACTCATTACACAGCTCAACATCTTGTAAATAAGATGACAGACTTTTTTGAGCTTCATGAAATAGATGATGATGATGTACAAATGAGACTTTTTGCTCAAACATTAACTAGTGAAGTGAAAAAATGGTTTAAAGGTTTGAATCCTAGTAGTGTTATTGATTTAACTATTTTTCATAGATTATTTTCGAATAAATGGGAAAAGAATAAAAATCCACTTCAAATTTTATCTGAATTTGAAAGTATAAAAAGAGCACCAATTGAAACAATTCAAGATTACTGTACTAGGTATAACAACATTTACAATTCAATTCCTACTAATCTTAAGCCTCCTCTAGATTCTGTCCTTCTCAAATTCCCTGATGGATTTGATACAGACATAGCCTATCAAATTAGAGAGAGGAATCCTAAAAATCTAGAGCAGATGCAAAGTAATTTTGTTAGTGTAGAGGCAAACTTGTTAGCAAAAAGAGCTAGATTAAGGAATGAGAGGAGAGTAACAATAAAAGAAGAAGCATCTAGTTCAGATTTAAAAATAGATCGATTAGAAAAAAAATTAGAGAGAATGATGGATAGGTTAGGTAACATGGAAAGGAAGCCACAATGGGATAACCAACAACAAATTAGAAATCCCAATTTTAGGAAGAACACAAATACTAGAAAATATAGAGAGTCTTCACCTGACTAGACAACAAGACCACCTTTCCAAGAGAACTATGTTGAAATTTCTCATCATAATGATGATGATGAAGACACCATAAATCTAATGGGTATTAATGATGATAACACTATCTTTCTCACACAGGAAGATCAAGAGTTATATGATTTACAACAAATGCAATTAGATTTTGGTGAATCATTTGATTACAAACAAGGTTATGAGTTTGATATAAATGAAGTACATAAGAAATATAACCTTAGAAGCAAGAAAAAAATTAGAGCCTTCTACTAAGAAAAATTCCCAAACAAAAACTAAGAAAGCATTAGAGGCTCCTACTACTAAAGTTTTTCAAATTTTCCCCAAGGAAAACAAGCAAGACTCTAGTTCATCCCAGAAACTTTCCAGCCCCAAAATTTCACCCAATCCTAAGATTGTTGACATAACAAATGATGCTGCCCAAACATCAATAGATTCTCAAAAATCTGTTGCTGTCAAGACAATTAATTCTGCTAAAACAACAATTTTAGACTCCAAAACACCCACTGCTGATCCAAAATCACCTGATCCAAAAGCTGTTACTGTTAAAGCAGCTACTGAAAATAAAAAATCTGCAAAAACATCTACTGCTCCTCAAACTATTCCAGAAAGTAAAATTAAAAATAGTAAGACAGTAGAAAATCAAACAGAAAAAGAAAATACAACTATAGAGAAGGAAGATAAACCTACCCAAACTACAGTTACAAAAGAAGAAATAATTTAGCTAGGAAAATCACAACCTCCATTTAATATCCAAGATGAAATTGCCAAATTAAAGATACCAATTCCTTTGACAGAATTGGTAAAACATGATTTGTATAAAACACCTATCACTGAAACTTTGAATATGAATGATGGAGAAGATTCAGTAAAAATTAATGATGATCAACTTGAATTAATTTTTGGTCCTGATGTTAATGGGAAACACCAAGATGGAGTAGTTCCACATTTTTACATTAGCCTAGTTGTACATGACCAAATATTACATAATGCAATGCTAGATTCAGGGGCTTCACACAATTTAATGCCAAAAGGAATAATGGAAACTCTGAATTTAGACATCACAAGGCCTTACAAAGATTTATTTTCTTTTGATTCAAGAAAAGTGAAATGTTTAGGTTTGATTAAAGATTTATGTGTCACATTAGTTCAATATCCTGGTAAAAGCATTGTCATGGAAATTGTAGTCACTGACATCCCTCCCAAGTATGAAATTCTCTTATCTCACTCATGGGGAGCTAAATTTCAGGGATCTCTACAACTTGATATGTCATATGCAATAATAACAGTTTTTGGCCAACCAAAGAAACTATATAGAGAAACATTGATGAAGTATATGGTTAGTAGTGTGGAAAGACCAAGAAATTATCCTATTTACACTACACCTACTCACATGGATTCATTCATTTTATGTAACTCTAAAACTGGAATTGAAAACAATACTGAACTAAAAGAGAAAAATAAAGCACCAGATAGTGAAAACATCTTTCATGAATCATTATGGCACCTAGATTTTGATAGATCAGTCAATAAATTAGGAGCAGGAGCAGGAGTATGGATTCATAATATGGAAAAAAATCATGCAGAAGGTCATGCTTTTAGACTAAATTTTAAATACACTAATAACATGGCTGAATATGAAGCCCTCGTTTTAGGACTGCAGATTGTTAGGAACTTAGGAGGTAAAAGAGTGTCAATTTTGGGAGATTCAGAATTAATTGTGAAATAGATAAAAGGATAATATTCTATAAATAATCCAAGATTAGGCCAATATAGAGAAATTGTTTTATATCTAATTAAGGAATTATTGGAATGTAATTTTTCTGCAATACCAAGAAAACATAATATACAGGCTCACTGCCTAGCAACTTTTGCTAGTACTCGTAATATGCCTTTTCAACCCAATCATAGATACACTGCAGAAGTGAAAGACAGACCTATAATTCTATATAATCTCAAATATTGGCAAATTTTTTCACAAGATGAGCAAATTTATCATTTCATGAATAATGAAGGAGAATTTCAAGGCTGTAAAATAGATACAGATTGTATAGTAGATCATAATTTAGATAGTGAAATGATTTGAAAAATGTAGACGTAAATAATTTAAAGTTTTCTAAACCAACTAAATTTAGTCAAGTAGACATAGATAATTTAGAGAAAGTAGAGATTGATGAAAAAGTTGATGATGAATCTGATATTCTAAATCTTAAAGATAGCTTTTTACCAAAAGGATTAGCCCCTTTAGAAGATTTATTTGACTCTAATGGTGTTGCAAGAAAACCCAAAATGGAGCCACTTAGATCTGATATGAGGAATGTAATATAGGTACAGATTTAAAACCAAAGATGATTAAACTTTCCAAAGATTTACCTCAGGAAGAAAAGGTAAAATACATAGCTTTTTTTAAGGAATTTCAGGATGTTTTTGCCTGGAGTTATTAGGACTTAAAATCCTATGACACCAGCATAATACAACATAAAATCTCTATAAAAGAGGAACAAAAACATTTCAAGCGGAAACTAAGAAGGATTAACTCTGTGTTGATGCCTTTAATTGAAAAAGAAGTCAAAAGAATGTATGAAGCCCAAATAATTGCACCAATAAGATATTCTGATTGAGTTTCTAATCTAGTTCCCACTAGGAAAAAGACAGGTGAAATCAGACTGTGTGTTGATTTCAGAAATTTAAATAAAGTATCCTTAAAAAACAACTACCCCCTACCAAAAATGGATCACATTCTACATAGGGTGGTTGGTTCTTCTAGAATTTCACTATTAGATGGTTTTTCAGGGTATAACTAGATTTTAGTCCAACCAGAAGACCAAGCCAAAACTGCTTTTACTACTCCTTGGGGCACTTTCATGTATGTGAAAATGCCTTTTGGGTTAATGAATGCAGGAGCAAATTTTCAAAGAGCCATGGATATAGCCTTTGCAAGGGAAATTCATGACTTTCTTGTGATTTATTTAGATGACATCACTGCATTTTCAAAGACTAATAATGAACATTTGGATCATCTTAGACAAGTCTTTATTAAATGCATAAAATTTGGCATCTCTTTAAAACCTAAGAAGTATTTATTTGGATTAGAAGAAGGTAAATTACTAGGAAATATCATATCTAAAGAGGGAATTAGAATAGACCTAGCCAGAATAGAGGTCATTCTTAACATTAGTCCTCCTAGAAACATTAAAGAGTTACAAGCTTTCTTAGGTAAAATCAATTTCATTAGAAGATTCATCTCAAATCTAGCTAAAATAACTAGAGAACTTAATAATATGCTGAGAAAAAGACTCAACACTTAAATGGATTATTGAGGCCAAACAATCATTTGAATCTATTAAACAAGCCTTAACCAGAACACCAGTCCTTATAAGTCCTGACTTTAAAAAAGATTTTATTATCTTTTCATTTGCTTCAAAACACACTATTTCTGCAGTTTTACTGTAGAAAAATGACCAGGGTTATGAGCATCCCATTTCTTTATTTAGAAAATCACTCAGAGATGCTACTTTAAAGTACAATATAATGGAAAAGCAAGAACAGGCATTTGTGAAGGCCATCAAAGACTTTAGATTATATATTATTTATTCACATATCATTGCTTATGTTCCAAATGTAGTTGTAAAGGACATTCTAACACAGAATGGGCCTGATGGTAAAAGAGGCAAGTGGATTGCCACAATTTTGGAATATGACATAGAGATAAATGTAATATTCCTTTTAAGGAATTTCTACAATATCTCCAATGAGGATGCTATATAAGGAAAACCATGCAATAAAAATGAAAAATAGGACTTGAATCCTCTTATATATGTTGTATGTAGCTTAAATATGAAATGACATCAGAAAAAAATCATAGTTACACTAAACAGATCTCCCCAGCTCATATGTTCTCAAAAACACCCCAATCCCTCAACTTCACAAAATAGAACTGCTGAAGACTGCAATAGCGTAATTTTTATTATGAAATCTACAAAAAAATATGTTTTGATACAGATCTAGAGCTTTCATTATCATGGAATCAGAAATGAGAGGTTTGACCTCTTTTACAAGCACATCGGAACACCTCGGCAAGGGTTTCCGGAAAAATAGCAACATACAATGTAGCACTACAGAAAATAATGTTGTACCCAGCAACTATGTATTAGAAAATAATAAATGTAATCTGAAATAGATAAATAGTACATAAATTGGCCCAAGGCCTTCCTCAATAGACCTCCTGGAGTGAAATAGACACCTCCTCCTCTAAAACAGGCACAAAATAGGAAGGTATGACCTAGCTGTTGTTGCTACTGCAGAAATGGCACAGTTACTGGGAGTGACTGCACTGTATATGATGTATAATGGTTCTCCTTAAGATAAATAATGAAAATTGAGCTCAGGACATCCTCCTTAGATCTCCCAATCAGCTAGACCAAAGATGAAGGTGTAATTCCCGCATGAGAATTCTTTGCACTAAACAGTGCTGCAACTCTGGCTAAATAGCTGAAGCTTGCAATCAGTCAAAAGACCAAAAAAAATATGAATATTGAATGCCCTCCCTTGCTGCTATCTCCTCTTCTTATCCTTGGTGAGCTTCCTCACCCCAGACCCCACTCATTGATGATGTGTCTTCCTTGAGAAGATTCTCCTTTCAAAATTGCACTGCCCTAGCTAGTTTCCCTCCTCTTATAACAGCGTTGTTGACTTGGTCAAATGGAGCTAGCTTATTGATTTGGCCCCCCTTTTCACACCAAGGTGGCTTTATTTTTCCTCCTAATTCAATCCCTTTTCACATTGGGATATGTTTTATTGTCCTCCCTACTCTTTTATTTCAAAAATGGAGCAGTTATAATATTCCAAGTAGCACTGGCTAATTGGGAATATTACAGTCCTCCCTGCTCAAAAGTTGCTTGCCCACAAGCAACAGTAAATAAGGATGCTGCAAGATTTTCTCTCCCTCCCAAGTGGCATCCTCATCTAGTAGATTTCTCTATCGAATCAGATATTCTTTGATGACTCTATTTCTTAGCTACCTCTCCCTTGTGTCTAAGATGGATTATAGTTGCAAAATCAGGTGGCCCTCATCATCAATAGGGGGGAGATCCATGTTTTCAGCTACATTCCTCCCAATGGCCTTCTTGAAGCAAGAAACATGGAAGATATTTTGGATCTTGCTCCCCTTAGGAAGCTCCAGCTTATATGCTACCTTACCGATACATTTGACTACCCTGTATGGCCCATAGAAACAGGGTTTGAGCTTCTCATCTCCCTTCTCCTTGAGTGTGGATTGTTTGTAAGGCTGAATACGCAGATAAACAAGATCCCCCACCTCAAACTGTCTTTCTATCCAACCCCGGTCTGCATACATCTTCTATTGGTTCTGGGCAGTAGCAATGTTGTCCTTGAGTGCCCTGGGTATGTCCTGGTTCTCCTAAATCCATTCCTTTTCCCTTGGAGCCTTACTTGCCCCAAACATTACATCAAAAAATGAGAGTGCCTCATACCCATATAAGGCTCAGAATGGAGTCATGAAAATAGAAATATGGTGAGTAGTGTTGTAACAATTCTCTCCCAAGTGGAGCCAACGCATCCAAGCTCTCTACTGCCTTGCCACATAGTTCCTCAAGTAGCCTTCTAGCCACTTGTTCACTATCTCGGTCTGTCCATCGGTTTGGGGATGATAGCTAGTTCTTGGAGTCAAATCAGTCCCCACTAACTGGAAAATTTCCTGCCAAAAGCCACCCATGAAGCGGTTGTCCCGATCACTCACTATGGTCCTTTGGAGACCATGGAGTCTAAATACATATATGAAGAAGAGCTCAGCTACCTGTGAAGCAGTATAATGTGCAGAAATGGAAAATAAATGAGAGTACTTTGTTAGTCTATCAATAACAACAAAGATACAATCCTTACCCTGTACTGTCGGTAAGTCAGTGATGAAGTCCATAGAGATACTTTCCCACTTCCCATCCAAAATAGGTAGTGGTTGCAATAACCCAGCAGGGTGGGTGTGTTCCCCCTTATTTTTTTGGCAAATGGTGCACTCTCTAACATGTCGGAGCACATCCTCCTTGAGACACTTCCATGAGAATCTCTCCCTTATGGCCCTGTAAGTCTTTGTGAAACCTTGATGCCCGGCAAGAGGGGAATCATGTGATGCTAGCAAGATCTTCTCCTTGAGCTTGGAGTTCTTATCCAAGAAGATCTGGTCCCGGTAATAGATGACCTCATCCATTACTTTAAACCTCTCATCTGATACCACCCCATAAATTATCTCACATGCAAATTCATCTTTGGAATACTCAACTAAAAGTTGAGCTTTCCAATCTGCGTCCATGCCCCTGAAAGACAGCGTTGTAGGTCTCCTGGATAGTGCATTAGCTACTACATTGCTCTTCCCCTTTACATACTCTATCAAAATCATAAGCTTGGATTTTTCTCACCCACTTATGTTGTCTCTCCTGGAGTTGTTTCTGTTTAAGGAAGAATCTAAGACTGTTATGGTCAGTCTTCACCTTGAACTTATTCCCCACCAAGTATTGCCGGAATTTGGCTAATGCATGCATGATTGCCAACATTTATTTATCATAGATGGGGTACAACCTCTCATGAGGGAGCAACTTCCTTCTCTCAAAGGCTATAGGGTGCCCTCCTTGCATCAAGACTTCCCCAATACCTTCACCTGATGCATCACATTCTAGAACAAAAGACCAAAACAGGACAACTACTCATTACCTCTTTGAGCTTATCAAAAGCCCTTTGCACTATAGGTGTCCAATGGAAGGCTCCTTTCTTTTTCAATTCTGTCAGTGGTGCTGCTAGTTGTGAAAACCCTTTCACAAACTTCTGGTAATAAGTGCATATGCCCACAAACCCTCTGAGTTCTGTAACATTCCTGGGCTCAGGCCAATCTCTGATAGCTTGGATCTTCTCCTCATGTACCCTCATTCCATCTACTCCTATGATGTACCAAAAATACAACATCTTTGTGAGTCCAAATTCACATTTAGAGAGCTTGGCATAAAATTGTTTCTTCTTGAGGATATACAAAACTGTCTCAACGTGTTGTAAGTGCTCCTCCCAAGTGTGACTATAGATAAGAATATCATCAAATAAGACTAATAAAAACTTTCTCAAATGACCATGGAAGATGTGGTTCATGCAGGATTGGAAAGTTGCTGGGGCATTGGTCAATCCAAAGGGCATTACCAAAAACTCAAAATGCCCATAGTGACATCTGAACATTGTCTTGGGGATATCTTGCTCCCTCACCTTGATTTGATGATACCCAGATCTCAAATAGATCTTGGAGAATTATTTAGCTCCCCTCAACTCATCCATGAGTTCATCTATCCATGGTATATGGTACCTGTTCTTCATGGTCTTCTTGTTCAAGGCCCTATAGTCAATGCACATCCTCAATGTGCCATCTTTCTTCTTTACTAAGACCACTGAAGAAGAAAAAGGACTAGTACTAGGTCGGATGTGTCCTAGAGCTAGAAACTCTTGGATAGCCCTCTCAATCTCATTCCTATAAGCCTTGGGATTCCTATAAGGAGTGGTGATTACTGCTTGTATCCCTTGCTCCAACTCAATAGTGTGTTAAAACCCTCGGTCATGAGGTCTCCCTGGGGGAATATCTCCAGATATTGTAGAATACTGGTCCAAGAGAGATTGAAAATCTGGATGCACTGGTGAATCCTTGCCCTTCACCTTTGATATATGCAACTCTAATACCCATTCAACATCCCCTCTACGCAGATCTGCCTCCATCCTATGTGCTGAAACAACCTGAGGGGGGTATGTGTTTATACCCTTGATCTTTTGTTGCTGGCCATCCTTCCCTCCTGTCCATTCCATCTCCAAAGTTCTCCAATTAGTGGTGACTCTCCCAAGAGTGATCAACCACTGAACTCCCAATATGAAATTGGTATCTGGAATGTCTACCACAAAGAAGTGGTCTGTCAATGTGTAGGTCCCCATGGTAATGGTTAGTGCCGGAACATACTTGGCACATTGCAGGGTCATAGCTCCTGGGACCAAAACTGAGAACCCCTCAAACTCCTCCATGTGGATTCCTCTCCTATGTACCATATTTGCATCAATAAAATTATGAGTGGCTCCACTATCTATCAATACAGAGACTCTTTGCCCCATGATATTACCTCTCACCCTCAAGGTTAGATACTTTGGGATTTCTCTTAACGCTTCAATAGCTCCCCCTCTTGGAGAAAAGTCTTCCATGGATTGTACAACGCTGGCATCCTTCTTGGAGAAGGTCTTGACATGATGTGTCCTTCCTACAACACATTCTCCCTCCAAATATTGAACATGGATTGTCTTCCTTGTTCTTGAGTAAGTCTCCTGCTGCAAAAAGGTTCTTGCCCTGGGCAAGATATGTTGTAGATCTCTAGCTTTCTCCATAGCTTCAAGGAGTGTGGTTGGTTTAGTGGATTTGACCAACCCTTGCAATGGTTCAGCCATCCCATTAATAAACATGGATACCTTCCTGCTCACAGTGAGGTTGGATACCATCACTGAAAGCTGCAAATACTCAGCAATATAATCCTCAAGATCTCCCTCCTGCTTGAGCTTGGTTAACTTGGCAAAGTGGGCTTCCGGATCTCTTGGATCAAACCTCTCTACTAGCTTCTTGGTGAAAGTTGAGTATGAAGTGATATGATTATTCCCAAGTGTGGTTAGTCCATGAAACCACCATTCTTGAGCTTCCCCTTCTAGGTGCAGCACAACTATCTTAATGGATTCTATCTTAGAAACCTTGTTGAGCTGGAATTATGTGTCCAGCTTCTCCACCCAAGCCTTGGTTGTGCACTTAGGTGTCCATCAAATGTGGGAAAGAAGAGCCCTACCATACTATGTTGTAGGACTGATCCCTGCATCAATTTCTCTTCCTTTTGATGAGGATTAATCCTCCTCCCATCCTTGATCCGGCAAAACTCCTGAAAGCTGAAGTGCTCCTTGAACCCTTGAGATTCGAGTTCATATTCTTCAAAATATTATCCCAGGGTTCCATCCTTATCTCCCATATTTAAAAATGAAGGCATGGTAGAGAATTTTGATGCAGCTGAATGCCCCATGCCATTTGCAATGCTGGTGCTTTCCTCATGGAAAAACTCTATAGAATCCCCTTCATGTCTCATCTCCTTGGGGTCCCTTGCAATGTTCTACAGGTTTGAAGTAGGAGATTCAAAATTTCTTCCTCCTCCATGCTGAAGATAATTTCCCCCACAAGTTGAGCCAAGAGAAAAGCTCTGATACCACTGTAATATTCCTTTTCAGGAATTTCTGCAATATCTCCAATGAGGATGCTGTATAAGGAAAAAAATGCAATAAAAATGCATAATAGGACTTGGATCCTCTTATATATGTTGTATTTATCTTAAATATGAAATGGAATTAGAAACAAATCATTATAGCTACACTAAATAGATCTCCCCAGCTCATATGTGCTCAAAAACACCCCAATCCCTCAACTTCACAAAATAGAACTGCTGAAGACTGCAACAGCGTAATTTTTATTATGAAATCTACAGAAAAAAAAAATTTCATACATATCTGGAGCTTTCATTAATCATGGAATCATAAATGAGAGGTTTGACCCCTTTTACAAGCACATTAGAACACCCCGGCAAGGGTTTCTGACAAAATAGCAACATACAATGCAACACTGCAGAAAATAAAACTGTACCCAGCAAATATGTATTATAAAATACTAAATTTAATCTGAAATAGACAAATAATATAGAAATTGGACCAATTCCTTCCTCAATAGACCTCTCGGAGTGAAATAGACACCTCCTCCTCTAAAACAAGCACAAAATAGGAAGGTATGACCCAACTGCTGCTGCTACTACAGAAATGACGCAGTTACTAGGAGTGACGATGCTGTATATGATGTAGAATGGTTCTCCTTAAGATAAATAACAAAAATTGATCTCAGGACCTCCTCCTTAGATCTCCCAATCAGCTAGACCAAAGATGAAGGTGGAATTCCCGCATGATAGTTCTTTGCACTAAACAGTGCTGCAACTCCGACTAAACAGCTGAAGCTTGAAATTAATCAAGAGACCAAAAGAAAGATGAACACTGAATGCTCTCCCTTGCTGCTATCTCCTCTTCTTATCCTTGGTGAGCTTCCTCACCCCGGACCCCACTCATTGATGATGTGTCTTCCTTGAGAAGATTCTCCTTTCAAAATTGTGCTGCCCTAGCTAGTTTCCCTCCTCTTGTAACAGCACTATTGACTTGGTCAAATGGAGCTAGCTCATTGATTTTCCCCCCCTTTTCACACCAAGGTGGCTTTATTTGTCCTCCTAATTCAATCCCTTTTCACACTGGGATATGTTTTATTGTCCTCCCTACTCTTTTATTTCAAAAATGGAGCAGTTATAATAGTCCAAGTAGCAGTGGTTAATTGGGAATATTACAATAAAACCTACCAATCTCATAAAAGGTCAAGGTTTAGCCAAACTCGTGGCTGAATCAAATTTTCATACTTTAGACATTAATTTTATTTCCCAAATAGATGATCAAGAAGAGATGGCGACTCCAGAGATCAGTGAAGCCTTTTCAGACTCACCATGGTATGCAGATATTGTATTTGTATTACAAAATTTACAAGCTCCTCTTGGATTATCAAGAACAAAAGCTAGATTTTTAAGATTAAAGGCAGTAAGATATTATATTATAGACAATGTACTTTTTTGGAAAGATCATGGTGGAATTTTATTGAATTGTTTGGTTAAAGAAGAAGCTAATAAAGTTTTTGTGGAGGTAAATCCCCTCTACGGACAGAGGCAATCCCTACTAGCCCAGACCGAGTCTAGCAACAATCGTCACACACTATAGTGCAGGTTCCTAATTTCAAATAAACCAAATAGCAATGAAGGCTTACCTGGAATCCAACGATGTCGCTTGTAGAGAAAGTAGCACTCCCATTCCTTAGCTCTGGCAGATCACGATCCTCATGATCTCCATGATCGGACACCTGTACACGCAAGAAAAAAAACAAACGCAAGCGTAAAATCCAGTATATGCAACTATATGTCAGTCAGAGAAGACATAACTCATTATCATAATCAACAACAAGAGTGGAACCATAACCAATAGTCGCTTATCATTAATCAATCAAAGGAGGATACAACCTGGCTCTAACGCTTAATTCTCCTTCGGAGGGTCTCCAGTGGAACACGTCTCGAGAAAGCCTATCGGGGATAGGACAAACCTCTCTCTTCAGATGTCTCGATAATAATCTCCTTGCTTAGATTTGGCCTTAAGGGAATGAATCAAGGCTCTTGCAGCATAAGGCTTTGATGGCTCTTGGGAACTAGCTTGCAAAGGAGATGAGCAAGCTTTTATAGATGGAGGAAAGGGAGTTGGGATCCCTATAATCATGGGATTGGCCCTATCCTCAAGGAAGCTTCCATGAGAGGTGGAAAACCACTCCCTCTACATGGAGATCCGGAGCCAAACCACCCAACTCAATTAGATACCATTTTATGAATTAGTTAGGATGAAACTTTCGCCATTTATTTTTAAAAAACACTCCTTAAAATGGCTGGCACGAGTGTGACTCTGAGACAGAGCGCCAATTGGCGCGCCCTTTTTGAATGATTTCCCCCATTGGCACGGGTACTGAACTGGATTCCCACGCCAATGCAAAAAGGGGTGTTTTTAGGGTTTTTCACAAGGAGTTGTCTTCAGGGCAATGGAAGCTCATGTTCAGAGGGATGTCATGAAAGTGGTTTCAAGTCATGTCACTACTCACAGGTCACGGAATGAGCCCTCCAATTATGCGGGATGGGGAATTGCAAGGATGGTGACAAATTGCTGTGTAATAGATGCCCCCTAAAGCATGAGGCCCGAAAGAGAGAGGGGGGTGAAATGCTTTACGAGAACGTGTCCAACTGAAAACACCGCTGTCAGAAAACCTGCGTAGAGAAGTAAAACTGATATCTCAAATACATGATATATACGTGGTATGGGCGCAGCCATCCATAACAGAGTATACAATAATCTATATCCAAGGCATGGACGCAGCCATCTAGTGAAGATTGATAAATAGACTCAGGTATGGTCGCAGCCATCCAATCAGTGATTCATGTAACTAATCATAAGAATCCACAAATCGTAGCCTGGATTATAACAAACAGGAATCCAGGGTCTTGTGCTCCATCTCGACCCGAACAAAGTACAAGTTCAAGCATGCAAATATGTGAGCTGAAGTCGAACATGCAAGAACATCACCTGATTACCAGCCAATGATGAAAGCTGTTAATAGATGCGAGAGGTACCACCAATGATGAAAATGGCCCTCAAGGTACTATAGGTACAATATACGGCATTTGAATCAATGATATGGCGCCGAACACCCGTAGAATCACTCGATTGGAGGCCAATAATGAAAACCTCACATCGAATGCGAAGAACCTGCCATTGAGGCATGCAGACTCCAAGGTACCGGAAGGGAGTCTCTAGATCAGCTTCCTAGATAATGAGCTAAAGTCGACAGGAAGTGACCTTGATCGAAGGTGGGCCATAGTGTTTCCCACATCATCGACATGAGACAGAGGAACATAATGTCTTTGTGAATCATGATCAAATGAGAATCAGAGGAAGGTTGGAATCTGCAGAGGTCAACTTCTCTTGAACATATCGCCGACATGACAGTGGATTTGGTAGTATTTGACATCAAAAGATCAAGGGTCATGATGACAAGGCAAAGAGCAGATGAGAGGTCAAAAGGGATCACCTAAATCCATGGAGGCAAGTGGAAAACGAGATGAGATGTCCCCAACCCGACACGAATGCAGACAAGTGCCATGTTCAAGAGCGACATACTACCGACACGACAATGATGCTAGTTCCATTTTCCCCACCATTTTTGGCGAGTACCTCTTTATTTTTACACAAGCTTGAAGAGGATACCATATGCTTATCATATAAGTCCGTCCTTTAGACGAATCCATCCTAGTACATTTAACGAGCCCTAGGAAGGAGAAACTCGAATTACGTCATGATTGACAATTTCCGATGTCACTTAGGTTTAACGAGTCTGAAAAAGGGAGTACTCAGCATCTTTTCATGTTTAGAGAATTTGAAAAGATAGCAGAAAAGTAAACTCCAATAGTCCCTTTTCGTAAATAGTTCCTCAGATCTGAAAAGGTAGAAAACTATGTCTGAGAAAACCTCCTAGTCGCGATAGGCTAGGGTATTCCTTTTTTGTAAGTAATCCATCCCAGCCCGAAAAAGGGGTAAACGTATACTGGGTAGATGTCATTTCGTGTCCACTTTAACGAGATCGAAAAGACAAGGGACTCAGCAATCCTTTCAATTTTTAAGAGTCAGAAAAGAGCTAAAAGTTGACTCCTCCTAAAGAAACGAGTGGTATAAAGGGTAGCAACTGGTTCCGGCAATGGTGGAATTGTTCAAAACAAGATAAAGGTCAAGAGGCTGGCTAAAAAAGACCACTCATCGCAGCGGTTCCTCAGGAACGGGTAAAACAACCAAGTGAAGGCATACGATCAGCCAAGCAGATAGTGACGATGGAGTGAGAAAACCAAGGTTCATCTGGCAAAAATAGGCTGATAAAATGGCAATCACAAGAGGTAAAGGGAATGGTTTCATTTTTACACAAGATTGAAATCAAGAAACTCTGCTTGAAGTTGGTTTCATTTTTACACAAGCTTGAAACAAAGATAAACTATGCTTAAAACCAGTTTCATTTTTACACAAGCTTGAAATGGAAACAAACTATGCTTGAAAAAGTAAGCATGCCCCCAGCATGGTGACTCAATTCAAGGTACATGCCCCCCAAGCTTCATTCCATATGAAAAGCAAATGGAGTGAAGGTTCAAGTTACGATATCTAGAGAAATACTCAACTGGGATTTTACGAGATCTCATCAAAGACTTGAATTGAACGGGAACGTGTTTCATTATTTTAACGAGGTTGACACATTAAAAGAACTATCCTCAGACACCCTTGTTTCATTTTTTAAGGAGCTTGGCACAAGACAAGGAACTCTGCTCCAAAAACCTTGTTTCATTTTTAAGGAGCTTGACACAAGACAAGGAACTCTGCTCCAACGACCCTTTTTCATTTTTTAAAGAGCTTGACACAGGAAAACAAACTCTGCTCTGACAAGCTTGTTTCATTTTTTAAGGAGCTTGACACAAGAAAACGAACTGTGCTCCGACAACCTTGTTTCATTTTTTAAGGAGCTTGACACAAGAAAACGAACTGTGCTCCGACCAGACCCAGTTTCATTTTTTAAGGAGCTTGACACAGGAAAAGAACCATGCTCTGACAGACCTTGTCATAATGAATAAGAAGTCATCTCTTCCAAGAGTTCTACTCCCGATGGAAGGAAAACATTCTGGAAGTCAGGACCCAATGCCCCCAGCACACTATGCACAACGACATTGTCACTGAGTACAAGCACGGGGTAGGTAGCCACATAGTTGACCTGCGGTGGGGTAGATACAACGGGTGGATAAAAACCAGGAAGGGATGACGGTGGGCCAGTTTCCACATCAGGACCAAAGAACGAAAGTTGATCAATGGTCACAATCCGTCCTTCATGTGGAAAACAGACCACATGAAAGAGGGAGGAGACTAGCGCTCCCATGACATAGGTGTAATCGCGCTCCAAAAGCAGATTGAAATCCAAGGGGCCTGGAACAACCATCACGTCCATATGGACGGTTTTACCTCCCAAAGTAACAGGTAACCTTGGGAGGATCCCTAACGGTTGACTCGTTCTTCTGTTAAATGCCAACAGATTCTGTGTAACAGGTGCAAGCGGTGGCGAACCAAACGCTTGCCAAGTAGTTGAGGATAGAACACTAATAGACGTGCCTTCGTCTATAATGGTGCTGGGTACGACCAGACCAAAATCTTGTACCGTTATCTCGAAAGGAACATAAGATGGAAGGCGGTATCCCGCAAATCAATTCCAATCAAAGGAAGTGACCAAACTGCTTGGAGGGGCTACCATCGAATCAAGATGGTCTTCCCCTAGTGTTACGGAAGAAGAAGGAGCATCCTCCACGACCTCCATCTTGAAGGCGGGAGGAGTATCCTCCGGGACCTCCATCACGGGAGGTGGAGGAGCAACTTCTTAAGGTATAGGGACAGGAGAATATTTCTCCAAGTCTGAGGAATCTGAAGAAACAAGAAGAACCTGAGGGATGTGAGGTCCACTCTCAACGGAAAAGACCTGGTGCACCGCAGACGGGGCCATTTCAACCGACCCCATGACCAATGGTTGATCAGGTACGGATTCCTGAATTTGAATTTCCGAGGGAGCGGGATCGACCAAGGATGACTCTTGACCAATCGTAGTATCAACTGGTGGAGGACTCAAAGAAAGCTGTTTGTAACCAACCGGAAGGCACGGTGTAGAAACAACCGAGTTGTCCAAAACTTTCTTGGCTTCATCCATATACGGAAAAAGGTGAATGGCATGGTGCCCTTCACACAACTTACAGGGATTGGTAATATTACCCTGCTTCTTAGGAGCCTTAACAGCACCAGTTGAAGATGTGCCCCCAACCTGACTCCCAGAATCCAAAGGCAACGGTGGGCGACTGTTGGAAAATACTTCGAGCACCTTGGGAATGTCAGGGAAATCTCGAAGAAGATGGTCTCCTGTGCACAACATGCAAGGGAATTTGACTTTCCGTGGAGGTTTGGGAGGTTTATCAATGGAAGGCTTCTTAGGCACAATAGCCGCAGAGCTAGCCTCTCCTTTATTGGACTTCTTCTTCTTTGTTTTCTTATTCTTCTTCTTAGCCACCCGGTTACTCGAATCCAGACTTTCACTAGGCGAAGTAGAAGAGGAGGACGCAAAAATAGGCGAAGAAAGGGAGAGGTCCACCTTAGAATCAACATGATGTTGTTCAGGCGGAGGAACTGATTGAACAGTAGCTGAGACTTTTGGGACCACATAGGTTGAAAACAACCAAACAAACAACCCAACAGTTAACCCAGGAAGGGACAACGTTGCCATATAAGGAGCACCAACATTTCCAAAAGGAGGAAAATGACCAGGATTCCCATTGGAGGGGATTCCTTGGTTGGTGAACTCTGGAAAAGTTGCCATTAACAACTCAAAACTGCACAAGGACTAAAAACCAAGGCACACAATCAAATGGCCAACAAGCAAATTCTAACAGGGCGTGTGATCGCAGGTGATTTATTTTACCACATTGAAACTTAGAAACTTCATCGTTTCATGTTTTAAGAGTCGAGAAACAGATGAAAGATGACTCTATCTCTTTCAATTTTGATGCAAGCGTGAAAGGACAAGCACTTGGTGATCCTTTCAAATTTAAAGAGTCATAAAAGATCAAATGACTACTCAGGAATACTAGGCAAAGGGTGTACCAAATAACCGTGAACTGCAATATACACCTTGGTTTCAAAATGAAAGATAAATCAACCAAGGACTTAACGTATGTGCATGCAATCTCCCCAAATGTTGTGTCCAGTGTATCACGGGTATAAGGTGGCAGAATCGGCTTCCTATGGATAAAGGATAGAAACCTAATGGGGTCTCCCTTTATATACGCGATGGTACGGGGAGCACAAGTCCGTACTAGTGCTGTCTAAATCCAAGAGGCGAACGACAACTACTAGGTTTAAAGACGCCGAAACACGTCTCTAGCCTAGAACTCTAAATATTTTGTTAATGTTTCAATGCTGCCTTAGTGTAAATTGAATAAATTTTAATGTTTATCTTCAATTATGTCTCGGTTTCAAGGCCCTACTGCATGTCATTTGACAATCTCCTATATGCAGCTATATGAGAAAGGAAAACTTTCAATTCGATGAATGCTATCTAGTTAAGGGAAGAACTTCAAACAATGATGCAACAAACAACAATACTGAAAACAAAATTTTCCAAACTAGATGACTTTCACTATCCAAAAGTAATCTCAAACATTCAACGATGCGAATAATGCAATGTAATCTATGCAAAATCCTCTTTTTCGAAAATTATGCAATTGTAATCTATGCACAATTTCCTTTTCCTTTTCAACTTATAAGAATGCACTCAATGCATTTTTTGATGAAATGAGAATCTACTTAATGCATGCTTTTAATAAAAGAGAATGCAATCAAAGTGATTTCTAGTTTTCAATCATTAAACAGTGTGATCTAAGTTCAATGATAAATCTCAAAAATACTTTTCAATGCAATGTGATCTAATGCATTTTAACAAAAAGAACACTTTGAGATGAAAACTAAACAAATTCAAATCTCCTTAATGAAGGATGAATGCAAAAGAGATGTAAAAAAACACTAAGAATGCCATCGTTGTTTCAAACACTTTGTCACGAAATCCCTCAAAAGGCGACGAGACATATGAGGTCAAACACAAAGAGGACTTCCAAAGAAAGAGATCAAAACAAGGCATTCATTCCCTCTTACATCAAACAATCATGGAAAGAAGACATTTGAAACAATGAGCAATGCAATCTATGCTCATACAGAGGAAAGACTAGAAGGGAAAGACACACTGGTGAAGGATTTAGGGACAAAATCTCAATTTTCACACACCCTGAAATTGGCATGACTTTGTCACTGACAACTAGTGCCAACTGGCGCGACTTGCTCACTGACAAATATCACCAATGCCCAATTGGCGTGGGTTTCTAACTGAAAACAAGCGCCAATGCCTGAAAATGAAAAAACAAAGAATTTATCCCAACCAAGACCAAACTCACCACTTCAAGCAGAATCTCCAGGACTCAAATGAACCATGTAATCTAGGATCAAAGCGAGACAAAGCAGAATTCAAGTGAAGAAGAAACCAGTCACTCACATAACACAATGAAATGATAAAAAACTGCTAAACGAGTGCAGAGAAGCAATCACCAAGATGACTGATCAGACAGAAACCAAAAACTCCCAAGGGAGGCTTGACGCACAATAGCACCTAGATGCCCTAGGGATAAAATGTAAAATCGATAGAAATGGGCAAACAACCAAAGGAAGAAGGTCACAGTCAGTCAAACAAGGCTCCAAAACACTCAAGCAGTTGAAAAAAAAAGACCAAATACCCAGATCAGTCTCAGAAGGCTCAAAACAGAGTAAACCCTACTACCTTATAGGATTGGCGCGACTGTAAGGCTGAAACTAGCGCTAGAATGGGATTGGCGCGAGTAATACACTGACAACATGCGCCAGTGGGCACGACTGTCACACTGAAAAGCGCGCTAGCCAAGTTTACTAAGGAAAAATAAAAAATAAGCAATCCAAGAAGCAGACCAATGATGGTAAAGCTCAAACCAAAAGCCAAACTCACAAAAAGAGCTAGCCAAAAGAGCCGATCAAGCAAGGCAGAATCGAGAAACAACCGAAAAGACAAGATAATACTCCAGGTGTTCAGTTCATAAACTAAACCAGAGATTGACTAAAGTAGCTTTGATCTACTTCGCTAATGCAGAGCAATAGTGTTTCGAAGGCTATCTGGCTAACTTCAGGCTCCGTCAGTAGTTTATAAATCAAACAACAAGCTAACTCCCCAGCGGAGTCGCCAATTTGTTATGGAGGTAAATCCCCTCTACGGACAGAGGTGATCCCTACTAGCCCAGACTGGGTCTAGCAACAATCATCACACACTATAGTGCAGGTTCCTAATTGCAAATAAACCAACTAGCGATGAAGGCTTACCCGGAATCCAACGCTATCGCTTGTAGAGAAAGTAGTGCTCTCGTTCCTTAGCTCTGGAAGATCACGATCCTCACGATCTTCGTGACCGGACACCTGCACACACAAGAAACACAACAAACGCAAGCGTAAAATCCAGTACATGCAACTATATTTCAGTCAGAGAAGACATAACTCATTATCATAATCAACAACAAGTGTGGAACCATAACCAATAGTCGCTTATCATTAATCAATCAAAGGAGGATACAACCTGGCTCTGACGCTGAATTCTCCTTTGGAGGGTCACCAGCGGAACACGTCTCGAGAAAGCCTATCGGGGATAGGACAAACCTCTCTCTTTGGATGTCTCGACAATAATCTCCTTGCTTGGATTTGGCCTTAAGGGAATGAATCAAGGCTCTTGCAGCATAAGGCTCTGATGGCTCTTGGGAACTAGCTTGCAAAGGAGATGAGCAAGCTTTTATAGATGGAGGAAGGGGAGTTGGGATCCCTATAATCATGGGATTGGCCCTATCCTCAAGGAAGCTTCCATGAGAGGTGGCAAACCACTCCCTCTACATGGAGATCCGGAGCCAAACCACCCAACTCAAATTAGATACCAGTTTATGAATTGGTTAGGACGAAACTTCCGCCATTTATTTTTTAAAAACACTCCTTAAAATGGCTGGTGCGAGTGCGACTCTAAGACAGAGCGCCAATTGGCGCGCCCTTTTTGAATGATTTCCCCCATTGGCGTTGGTACTGAACTGGCTTCCCGCGCCAATGCAAAAAGGGGTGTTTTTAGGGTTTTTCACAAGGAATTGTCTTCAGGGCAATGGAAGCTCATGTTCAGAGGGATGTCATGAAAGTGGTTTCAAGTCATGTCACTGCTCACAGGTCACGGAATGAGCCCTCCAATTGTGCAGGATGGGGAATTGCAAGGACAGTGACAAATTGCTGTGTAACAAAAGTTTTGGAAGAATTTCATGCAGGTGATTGTGGGGGAAATCTATACTAGAAGACTACTATAGAGAAAATCCTAAGAGCTGGTTTTTACTGGCCTACCTTGTTTACATATGTAAAACAGTATGTGACCTCCTGTCACAAGTGCCAAATCTTTGAAGGAAAGAAGAAGCTGCTACCCTTGCCCTTAAAACCCATCTCAACAGAAATGCCCTTTCAACAATGGGGTCTTGACTTCATTAGAGAAATTCACCCTCCATCCTCAGCTCAACATAAGTGGATTCTGATAGCCACATATTATTTTACCAAGTGGATAGAATCCATACCCTCCAGGCAAGCCACATATACTGTCATAATCTACTTTTTAGAAAATAACATACTCTCAAGATTTGGATGCCCCCAAAAGATGATTACTAAAAATGCAACTGCATTCAAATCCAAAAATATGATAGAATTTTGCCTTAAGTACCATATTACCCTTGGCCACTCTACTGCATATTACCCTCAAGGTAATGGCCTTGCTGAATCCTCTAATAAAAGCCTTATGAACATCATCAGGAAATTACTAGAAGATAACAAGAAAACTTGGAACAAGAGGTTAGTTAATGCCTTATGGGAAGATAGACTTACCACCAAAAAATCTATTGGTACCTCCCCTTACCAGCTTGTTTATGGATTGGATGTTGTACCAGTAATGAAGATAATCCAAGAATTACAAGTTGAGACCAATGACATTCAAATAATAATTAACCAAACCATTCATTTGGAGAAAAAAAGAGAAGAGGTTCATATTAAGTCTCGAGTTATCCAAGACAAGGTAAAGAATTTTTTTGACAAAAAGATTAAAGAAGATGATTTCTATATTGGTGATAAAGTTCTAAAGTGGGATTCAAGAAGGGAAGAGAAAGGTAAACATGGGAAATTTGATTTCCTATGGAAAGGACGTTATATTATTTATGGATACAGAGGAAATAATGCTTTTTTTTTTTAAAGAGATGGATGGATCAGATCTGCCAAGTTGACCAGTCAATGGAAAAATGTTGAAGCACTATTACACATCAGAAATAACCAATAGTTAAATTTGTTTAATTTATCCATTGTACATAACATTGCAGATTTTAGATTGGATTGGATGTTTTCCTAACAAATTTGAAGCCTGAAGAGAAGGCCCTAAAATTTGAAAGTTAAAATATCATAATTATGAATAATTGTAGAGCTCAGACAACATTTACAAGGTCAGCACAGTCAGAATTCAAAGGCTACTAGCCTCAAAGTTCTTTACATTTCAGCAGGAAATGCCATCCCCATGTGGAGCCACTGTTAGGGTCCTATAATAATAGGGTTCATAATTTTGAATTGAATTTGATTAAGTCTTGTAAATATTTACATACCTTGCTTTTTGCAAGTTGTTTTCCCATATAATAAAATAAAATAAAAAATAAAAGAGGGTAAAAAGTCCTAAAAGAAAAATCAAAGGAATTGAAAAGAACAGATAAAAAATATAGAAAAAATGGACCCAAAAAAGAAGAAGAAGTTAAGAATAAGACGTGAAAGTGAGCAAGTCAAAATGCCACTACTTTTTTACATTTACTGCAAAAATAAATATTATGTTCATCTTGTTCAAAATGCCATAATCCATGATGAGTTAAATATTTTAATATTAACTTTTTCATGCTTTAAATTTCATGTTTATAGATAGAGAATAAAGATTTGTCAAACAGTTTAAACTTGACAAATCAATAGATAGTTAGAGAATAAATGAGGAGCTCAACAATTTAATCTAAGCCCTCGGATGAAATAAGGTTAGAATTAGATAGTTTCCTACTTTAAAAGATAAATGGATTTAGGGTTGCAAGCTCAAATGCACCCATGAAAATAATGAAAAAATGCTAGAATAAATTATGGGTAGGTAGAAAGCAGTTACTCAAGACATGGATAAATATCATCTGGTAAATCACTAATTTCACTCCCCACCATACATTCTAGTATTAAAAACCTTCAGTTATAAAGGCTAAAAGAATTTCTCTGACTTTTTTTGGGACCAGACCCAAGGCTTAATGACTGATTGGTACTAAGTATTGGATTCCCTTCATTTGAAACCCTTTTCCTCAACATCACCCCTTCTCCTAAGATAAAATCCCTTTTCCTGAGATAAAACACCTTTTTTTGCTTAAGAAAAGTAAAAACCCCCATAACTAATTTTTATTTCATACATAAACATTCAAAAAACCCAAAAATAAACATTATCCTAAGTTTTAAGTGTAAATAAGTTAAGCATGGCACCACCATTATGAAAATTGCACCAAAAACACTTTAAATACACTTTACTTAGTTTATTTATGTATTTCGGCTCATATTCACTCTCATTTTAACATTTAAGTTATTTTATTTTAACTCCACTATACCCCCATCTTGTAGTTATATTAATTCATTAATTAAAATACCCCAAACCCACATTTTAATGTTAACCTATGGTTCTAATTCCCCACGTTATATATCCCTCTTCCCCATAGGTTAAAACACATATTTTATTAAAACCCGCCCTAAGGTCACATTACACCTATAAATAAGTCATTTTTCGTGTAAATTACCCATCCAACTACCCCGTTAAAAGAAAAGACTTTACGTTTAAAAATTTGTTTTAAACGTATTAACATTAACCTTGCCACATAAAACTCTCGGGCCCCACACCCATCCGCCCAACAACTTCATCAACAAATCCTGGCCATTCGCATTACCTCCACCAGATCTAATGCACCACAACCGATATTGAAAATTAAAAAGCATGATCATTAATCCATTTCTTATTTGTGATATGAGCGATATTGCCTTCCCATATCTCCTCCACGCTATTACACAACATTTTGTCACTGTCCCTGCAATCCCTCGCCTCGCATATTGGAGGGTCTTTCCCATGACCTGTGAGAAATGTCATACTCTGAAAATACCTTCTTTGCATCCTTCTGCATAAGGACATCATTTCTCCTGTTGAACATTTCCTCAAAAAGCACACAAAAACCTATGTTTTGGCATTGGTGCGGGTAGTCAGTTCACCCCTCACGCCAATAGGGAAGATTTTCACTAGAGCCGCGCCACCTAGCGCTTTGTCTCTGTGTATTTCCCATGCCAACTGTTTTAGGAATGTTTTTTAACAAAAAGAGGTAGAAGTTTCCTTCTAACTACCTTAGGGATGACTCATTAGAAGTGGTTAAACTTGATAAGCCATAGATCTCTCCCTTTAGGTAGTGGTTTTTACCTCCCATGGAACACTCTTTGAAGATAGGACTCCCCTCCATGATTATAGGGATCCTAACCTCTCCCTCTTCCTCTATATAAATAGGCCTTCTCCCTTTACAAAAGCTAGCTGAACATATAGCCAAGAAGCTGAACTTGGAGAGGAGATACTATAGCTGAGTAATTGCTATAGAGAAGGTAGAACCAAGGAGAATTCCATAGAGAGAGCCCCGTCCAAATTCCTGACGAACTTTTGTGAGACGTGCTCTGTTGGAACCTTGTTGGAGGAGACTGCACCTTCGAAGCTTGGTTGTACTCTTCATTTCTTTCATTAATATACTTGACTATGGTATTGGTTCCATCACTATGTTATGATTATTTAATGCAATTGATTTAGTCTTCTTCAACTGACTGATAGTTACGAATGTGAAATAATATGTTGTATATAGTTGTTGTTTCTTGTTTGTAAGCAGGTATCCAAGCTTGAAGGCGAACGGATCGTGATCTGTCAAATCAGGAGTGAGGCAGCCACTCTTTCTGACAACAACAACAGCGTAGGACCTCCGGTAAGTCATCTATCAAATCTCCGTCCATTCATTAACTAGGAATCAATATGATAGCTTGTCTCGTTTGTGGCTAGACCCACTCTAGGGTTAGTGGGATTGCCTCTGTCCGCAGAGGGGATTTACCTCACCAACAAATTTGCAACTCCACTGGGGATCAGTGTGAGTTTTTATTTCATCCATTAGGTCTTCTTATTGGTCTTTTCTTGCTTAGCTTGCCTTTTCTAATTATTTTTTCTGAGTCTAAGACCCCTGTTCAGCCCCAAAGGATCAGATCTGACCTCTGTTTTTCCAAAATTTTCCTTTTACCAGGGTTGACTTGATTGGCACGGTTTCCTGTCTGACAGTCGCGCCCACTGGTGCTTGTTGCTAGTTCAGCACCTGTGCCATCCCCTGTTTGGTGCTGATTACAGCCAAACAGTCGTGCCAATTCCTGTAGGTGTTAGGGTTTGCTTGATTTTGGAGTTTTTGGTCAATGCTTGTGCTTCTGGGTGGCTTCTTGACATGTTTTGAGTGCTTTGGGATTGTTTGTGATTGTGAACAGCCTCTGTCCTTTAGTTGTTCGTTTGTTTCTTTTCAACCTCGTAGCCTTAGGGTTTTTCTAGTGCTTTGGTATACTGAGCCTCCTGTAGGAGTCTGGGTCTTTTGTTTCACAGTCAACTTCATTCCTTGCTTGATTTCATTTGGATCCCTTGATCTGCTTGAGTGATTGCATTTGGTGAAATGAGTCTTGCCTCTTTCATTTAGTTGTGCTTCTTGTCACTCCAAGCATAGATTACACTGCTTGTATTGGTCTGTTTCAACATATTTCTTCGATTTGAGAGATTGCAACATTGGTTTGAGTTTTTTTTTCTTTTCTTTTGAGTTGATTTAATTGTTTCGCTTCGACTCTCGCATTTACATTCTCGAACTAGTGTGTTGGTTTGTTTTTCATGTCATTTGGTGCACTGTTTTCCCTATTACATTGTAAAATCAAAATAATTTTGTGCTTGCATTCTTGTTTGCATTGTGGAATTGAAAATGTTTTGTATAACTAGCATTGGACATTCTAGGAAAGATTTCTCATTTTCATTAGATTGCATCAGATACTATAGTGGATGCTTCTATGTGTTTTCATTATTTGCTATCGCTTGGAAACTCCTAAAATTTATCCTAGATAGCTTTTCATCGAACGAAATGGTATTTTATGGCATGTAGCTTTCATTTAGGGAATCGTGAGATTCAACATTCGATAGGACCTTGGAATTGAAACATAAATATAAGATCAACTTAAAATTTATTCAATTAACCTAAGGCAACATTGAAACCTAACGAAACATTTAGTGGTCTAAGTTAGAGACGTGTTCCGGCGTCTTAAAACCTAGTATTTGTCGCTCACCATCTGGCTTCAGACAGCACTAGTGCAGACTTGCGATCCCTGTACCATTGAGTATATAAAGGGATACCCCTCTAGGTTGCAATCCTTTTATCCGTAGGAAGCCAAGTCTACCACCTTGTAACCGTGATACACCGAACACAGCGTTCAGGGAGACTACGTGTACGTACGTCAAGTCCTTGGTTAATTCTTATTTCATTTTATTACCAAGGTGTATATGGCAGTTCGCAGGAACATTGTACACCATTTTACCTAGACTACCTGAGCAGTCATTTTCGATCTTTACTGACTTCATAAATTTGAAAATATCATCGAGCACTTGTCCTTTCACGCTCTCTTAAAACTGAAAGAGACTAGAGTCATCTTTGACTCTTTCTTGGCTCTTAAAACATGAAATAGCAAATTTTTGGTTTCAATGTGGTAAAATAAACTACCTACGATTACACACCCTTTAAAGTTTGATTACTTGGCCTGTCTTTGTTTGCTTTGGTTTTGATCCAAGAGTCTTCTTTTCTGATATTTTCCCCTTTTCTGGTGTGCTACAGTCACAGTGGCTGAACCATCGGTTTCGTCTACTGGTAGTCCTTTCTTGGACGATTCATCTGAAACTTCACAAACCTCTAGGTCTGTGTAGCTTCAACAGCCTATCACCCCATTAGAGTACCCCTTTGGAGAACCAATTTAGTTCCATTGGCCTCTTTCAAATGCTTGGTTTGGGTTTGGGGTCGGGGAACATTTTCCCCCTCTAACATCAGGATTGCCATTTTTGGCTGCTATCATACCTCCTAGCCCCCGTAGTCTTTTACAAGATCTCACGGTGGATTCAAACATGTAGTTGTCTAGTCCTAATGGCAGTGAGGGCATTCCAGTTTCTGATGAAGAATACCAACTTTTCCCAGAAGACATCCACCAAGAGCCTGCTCAATCTTCACCATCAGTATTTCTTCCAACCGAATATAGGTCTTTGGGTCAGCTTATAGCCGGTATTTCCTCCATGGCAACATCAACTCCATTGAGGGGGCCAGTTCTCCCACCATTAGGGATGTCACCGATGAATCCTGTCTCGTCGATGGCTTTTGTTACATCTGTCCCCAGTAGGCCTACTATCTGTGTGTCTACATCAGCATTGGTCATCACCGCTCAGTCGTCAGGAGTTTCGGCTTCGGTAGAGACTTTGATTGCCATGGAAATCCCTGACAGCCTTTCTTTTGAGGAGTATCGGCTGGTTGTTCAGCAGCAGAGCTCCCAGACTAATCAGTCCCCTCAAGATCCTAATCGTCCTTACTTTTCTCATTATGGAGCGGATGGTACCCCGATTTATTCACTTCCATTCCAATATGATGAGCACGACAACCCTATCTATTTTCTTGCTCCTTAGGCTTATCAGTTCATTAACGGTTTTATACCTACCTTGCCTGGGCAACCTTCTAACCAACAAGGACAACCCTTTCAGGGAAAACCTTCAGTTCAGCAAGGGTATGCTTTCGGCCCACAAGGACAACCCTTTCAGGGACAACCTTCAGCCCAGCAAGGGTATGCGTACGACCCACAAGGGAAACCCTTACAGGGACAACCTTCGCTCCAGCAGGGATTATTTTACGGCCCACAAGGGTAGCCTTACAATCCTCAGGGTCAACCTTTACAAGCTCAGCCTGTGGTCCAACCAGGGCAACCTCAAGGACCAACTAGGCAATTGGTATATCAACCTGGACCTTTATACGTTCCTGGGGGGGAAATCCATCCATCTCAACCTTTGGTGCAACACAACAACCATATTTTCCAATTGGTCCAGATGTTGCACAGCTTGGACCATCTTATGGTCCTGCTCCAGGTCAACCTGGTTATCAGGCACAAACTGGCCCACCACAGCCATCAGGCCAACCTGCTCAGTAGGGGCAACCTGGTGGCCCTCATCAGTCAGGTCAACCTATTCAGTTGGGACAACCTGCACAAACAGTTCACCCTACTCAGCCACAACTCTATTCCATGCCGCAGTCAAATCACCCTGTGCGCCCGACCTATCCATCTCAGTAGGGCCCTACTTATCAGTAGCCTGTTCGACCCCAAGGCTGTTATTACCCTCAAGGTCAATATCGACTAGTATACAATGCACCTCAAGAAATTGCTTATTACCCTCAACTTCCAGGCCATACTTATATTCCACAGCAAAATCCTTATGCTGCTCAATCGGGACCCTCGCATACTCAAAATTAGTATCCTGGTTTTCAACCCCCGTATCCTGGTCCTCAACTGCCGTATCAACCAAATTATCTGGCTCATACCCCTTATGGTCTGAATCCTCCAAGACAGAACCAATGGGGGCAGATTTATACTCAACCAGGATGGAGTATGGGAACGGGTCCTTATCGAGGACCTACTATGCATTTTAACCCTCAATTACCCTTTCTTGCCACGTTGGAGTTATCGGATGTGTCCAAATTGACAAATGATCCAATTCTTTATATTCCATATTGGCCCTTGGTTCCAACGAAGGTTCCTGGTGGCTGTCCCAAGTTTGAGGGCAAGTCTGGCGAAGACCCCCAAGCATACGTCATGACATACCATTTATGGTGTTCTTCCAATTCTTCGATGGATGACTCTGTTCGACTCCATATTTTCCAATGCACTCTTACCGAAGCTGCTGCTAAGTGGTATATCGAACTGCCTCGGGGTATCTTTCAAGATTTCAACACTCTCGCTATGGCATTCCTTACTCATTTCCAATTGCCAGTTCGTTATGAAGTCGGGACGCATCTCCTAACATCCTTGAAATAGGACGGGGCTACCCATATCTCAGACCACATTCATGAATGGAGAAGGCGTCGTAGCCTGATCAAGTTCAAAATTCCTAATCAACTTCTTACTCATTTGTTCACTACCTCTTTTTTCAATCAGATTGTGGAAGACATCGCCATGGGGCATGTGTAACTGAGGAACAAGCCATTGCTCATGCCCAGTACCTTGATTTATTGTACTCTCAATTGGGCATATTGTATGACATCTTAACTGAGGCTCCATGACCTGAGACCTCTAAAGCGCCGGCTACCCCATCGGTCGATGGTGTTATTGGTTCTGTGTCTCAGACTTCACGCAAGTCTTCCAATGGGAAGCAGAAATCAAATTCTTCCAATGCTTTTGCTCCTCAGCCTACCCCGGATTCTGGTAAAACCTCGAAGCTCAACACCGTTCAGGCTAATCCTGCAAACAATACTTCCAATGGGAGAAAGAAGGGCAAAGGCAAGGCCAAAGCCGATGCCCCAAAACAAAAATCGTCTAAACATTGTGATGATGATGGTTCACAATGAAATTCGAAGTATCCCTGTCTGATTTGTGATGAGGAACACTACACTTAGGATTTTCCTAGATGATCCAAGGTTAGTCAACTGCTCAAAGGCGCTAAGGGAACTCCGACGGTCCTTAAAGAACCATTCCCATTTCAGCAAACTTAGATGGTCAATCAACCTACACCATCTGCATCGTTTGGCTCTCAAGTGTTTATGTAAACGGTTATGCACTCGTTTCCATTGCTACTCGGTCAAAATATTATGTTGGATCACGCTAGGCAGTCGAGAAAGAGATCGCTAATGGTCCTCCTCCCCCACCTGCCTCTGGTCCTCTTGAGATTGAAAGGCCCAGTGCTGAACCCATTGTATGGCCACCTTCTAAAGGTGTTCCCCAAAAATCTTCTTATAATCCTAACGCCCGTGCTGCTCAACATTACAGTATTGTTGAGGATTTAGCACAAGCGCCATCTGCGATGTCTGCATTGGAAGTGCTTCAGAGTTGTCCGTCTCAATGGAAAGCGTTATTATCTGCGATCGGCGAAATCAATCATGCTGATTCTAGAATTCTCTCTTTCGATTTAGAGAATTTCGTCCCCCGACTTCCGCACTAGATTGCGCTTGTCATACAAGTCGGCATCAACAGGATCAACATCCATAAAGCCATTGTGGACGAAGGTGCATCCACTTGTGTCATGTCATCCACTTGCTGGAAAGCTATTAGCTCTCCAGCTCTCACTTCATCACCCAATGCCCTTGAGGCATTTGATGGAAGGGAATGGAAACCCTTGGGTGTTCTCGCTAGCCTACCAATCACGTTGCAAGGTAAGATGGTCAATGCCGAAGTAGAATTAGTTTATTCTAAACTCAATTACAATCTTCTACTCGGTCACAGTTGGACTCATGCTATGCTGTGCATTTTGTCCACCCTCTTTCATCTTTTGAAGTTTCCACATGAGGGAAAAATCATTACTACCGTTCAGTCATTTTTCTTTACCTCGTCTTTCGAGAACAATGTTCCATACGTGGATCAGATTCCTTCTCCCCCCGACAGTGTAGGGCTGGGTCTTTTCAAAGATCCCACTCTCATGGGTATCTTTCCCCTTCCACCACCAAATACCGTTCAAGTTAATATGATCTCTCAGTCGGATGACCCATAGATCGTCCCTTTACCTGAGCAGGTTGATTCATTTGGGGATTCATGCCACTTAGTCCAATTGAAATCAATTATTGTGAGCTTACAGCTGCATCTGATTCTCTCCCTTCTGAAGGAGCTCCTTTGAGCATGGCTTTCGACATTTATTCTCAATCCCCCTGGCTCGGTGATGTGGATTCACCTGATCCTTTGAAATAATTATTTCCATCTAATGAGGCTATAATGGAAACCATGTCTCTCGAATATCTACCGTGGAGCAATGGGCATCATCATTCCTCATTTATGCCTAGCCTCGGGGCAATGTCTAACTATCTTGAGTGTTTTGCATCTCAAGTTCCTTCTCCGCCACTTCAAATGCCTATCTTGACTCATGAAGTCTTTGTTGAAGGTAACTTGGGTAACATCACTCAGACGATGCCTATCGACATTTCCGTGAAGCCAGGAATTGTCGAGAACATCCATGTGGGAGTCACTTGTTCTTCCGATGAAGTCCAAGTGTATACTAGCCTCTTTCGTGAATTTCGTGATGTTTTCGCCTAGTCTTACGAAGAGATTCCTAGAATTGATCCTAGTATTGTGGTTCACGATATTCCCACCTACCCAGGTGTGAAGCCTGTTTGCCAACGTCTGCGTCCAGTGCATCCTCGAAAAGCTGCTGCCATAAAAGCTGAAGTTGAAAAACTTTTTAAAGCAGGTTTCATTTATTCGATTCCTCTGACAGAGTGGGTTTCTAACATTGTTCCTATGGATAAGAAGCAGGGAGAAATTCGCGTCTGTGTTGACTATCGTGATATTAATCGGGCCTGTTCGAAAGACAACTATCCCACCCCTTTCATCGATAATATCATTGAAAATTGTGCGGGGAGTGAGATTTTTTCCCTTATGAATGGTTTTTCTAGCTATAATCAGATCAACATTCTCCTGTCCAATCAACACGAGACCTCTTTTATCTGTCCCTAGGGAACATTCGCGTATAAAAAACTCCCTTTTGGCTTGAATAATGCTGGGGCTATGTTCTAGAGCGCGATGTCTTATGCCTTTCACGATATTCGTCATATTGTTAAACCATACCCGGATGAAATTTCGGCTCATTCCGCTGTGCGAAAAGACCACCTGGACCATCTCCGCTAGATCTTTCTTCAGTGTAGATGCTATAACATCCGGCTCAATCCACATAAATGTGTCTTCTGCGTCGATTCTAGCAGACTTTTAGGATTTATCGTATCTAAATATGGAATTCGCCTTGATCCGCTTAAGGTTGAGGCTATTGTTAATCTCCCCTCTCCATCCTTATTACACCAGCCCCAGAGTCTCCAAGGGAAAGCAAATTTCTTCCATCATTTTATCCCGAACTATGCCGAAGTAACCAAGGGATTCACAAGAATTTTAAAGCAGGACGTCCCTTTCTGTTGGGATGATATTTCTCAACAATATTTTGATACACTTAAGACGTTTCTTGCCAATGCTCCTCTATTACGTCCTCCGAATTACCATCGTGATTTCACCCTCTATCTAGTTGCCACATTCAGTACAATCACCATGGTTTTAGTTCAAGATGATGATGACGGTAATGAGCATGTCTTTTATTACTTATCTCGAAACCTTCTCAACCCTGAAATGCGTTACGCACATGTCGAGAAGTTAGCGTTGGCTACGGTCCAGGATGTCCAACATTTTTGTCATTATATCCTTTTACACACGGTGACTGTGATTTCTGATTGTAACCCCATGACCTATATTCTATCTCGGAAGTTGCTGGGGGGAAAATACTCAAAGTGGATCATTATCCTCCAAGAGTTTGATTTGGAATTTACTACAGCCAAATCAAAGAAATCACTTGTTTTCGCTGATTTGATTTGTTCCCTCCCCGTCGACTCTGCTCCTTCTCATTCCAAGGATCATATTCTGGACGAAAATATTTTCTTGATTAGCACCCTCGATACATGATACGGTGATATCATCGTGTATATCCAAACTTCTACTTTTAGTTCTGAGTTAACGAAATATTCCCAACGCCGCATTCGGCATCAGTCGCAACCTTATCGTATTATTAGAGATACCCTCTATTGTGTTGGAGTATATTCTGTACTCCACCGATTTCTGACCCTCGAGGAAGTTGAGAAAGTTTTAAATGACTACCACAGTGGTGCCTGTGGTGGTCACATGTATGGTTATGCCACCGCATAGAAGATCCTTCGTGCTGGCTATTTCTGGTCGTCCATTTTTAAAGATTGCATTGTTGCAGTACGAAAATGTCATGCGTGCCAGATATATCAATGCAAGATGCGTGCGCCACGTGTTCCTTTACACCCTATCATTACCGTTGGTCCTTTTTCCAAATGGGGCATTTATTTTATGATGTGTAACCCTCTCTCGGCCAAGGGGCATGCCTATATTATCGTCTTCGTCGATTATTTCACAAAATGGGCCGAAGCAATGCCTACACTGGCTGCGGACGGTAAGATAGCAGCACAATTCATATTCAACATGTTATTAATCGGTTTGGTGTCCCTCAGGCCATCGTTACTGATCATGGTTCTCATTTTCGAGACTATATGATGGCGGAGCTAATGTCTAAGTTGGGTCTGCGTCATGACAGCTCAATGCCTTATTACCCTCAAGCTAATGGCCAAGTTGAAGTAGTAAACAAAGTTCTTGTTACAATTCTTCAACGAACAATTGGGATCCATAAATAAAATTAGCATCTCATGTTGTTTTCAGTGCTTTGGGCTTACAAAACATCGATTAAGAGTGCAACCAGATTTACCGCGTTTCAGTTGGTATATAGTCTGGAAGCCACTCTTCCAATTGAATGTGAAATCCCTTCACTCAAACTAGTTGTGGAATTATTGCCTAATACTTTGCCTGAGGAAGAGCGTCTCCTCTACCTATATATATTGGATGAAACTTGTCACTTAGTTGCCTTGGTCATCGAAGCACAGAAGAAGTGAGTCAAAGCTCATTTTGACCAAACAGTTTCCCCTCGTTCTTTTATCGAAGGCGATCGTGTTCTCCTGTACGAACAAGCTCATGACAAGCTGAGGGCAAGTAAATTCCAACCCATGTGGCATCGGCCCTACATCGTCAAATGTGTGCTACAAAATGGGGCTTACGAGCTTATTGATTATGAAGGTTATCCCTTAGCACAGCCCAGAAATGGGTTGTACCTCAAAAATTATTATGCTTGAGTTATTCATGCATGATATGTGTACATAGGTGATTTTTTTTCATTTTTGTGCATGCTTTGGTTTGATGTGCTTTGTGACCTTTTTCTGCTTATTGGGTCTTGTTTGTTATGCAGATGTCTATTTCCCCTTATGTCGGTTTCGCGGATGGTGCTTCCTGCAGTACCAAGAACTTGTCTTCGGTAGCCTAGGTAATTTATGATCCCGTTGGTGATTTGATTAACTTACAAGGTATTTGTCTAGGACCAAATACAAACAATGGCATTGAATATAGTGTTTTTTTGGAAGTTTTAACCGAGGCAGTTAACCTCGGCATACGCACTTTGCTTATGAATCTGGATTCGCAGCTTGTTGTTATTCAACTTAACGGTCATTATTCGGTTTGAAACCCATGCATTTTGAGATTGTATTTGCGTATTCGTTTATTTGAAAGACATTTTGATTTCATTACATATGAACATATACCAAGAAAAATGAATACATTAACTAATACAATAGCTGACGTTGTGCTAGATAGACATTTGCGAATTTTATAAAACATCATCATAT
Source organism: Pinus albicaulis (assembly GCA_034641835.2). Classification (NCBI taxonomy): domain Eukaryota; kingdom Viridiplantae; phylum Streptophyta; class Pinopsida; order Pinales; family Pinaceae; genus Pinus; species Pinus albicaulis. The sequence goes on from CM076580.1 coordinate 1,246,770,532, forward strand.
GTAAATAGACCCATGTAGAAAATAGATATATATATATATATATATATATATATATATATATATATATATATATATATATATATATATATCGATTTTTTGCAGCGTGTGCATCATAAAAACCCAAAAATATATATGTATTTTTCAGTTACATCGCGAGACAGCATGTCTCTCAAAAATGTGCGGAAATAAAAAGCCTAAGTGCCTAATTGGTGTGGCGCTCATGATAGCACGTCACCGCCCATACCAACCGCCTCAGCAAGCAATAGATACAACTCGACACCCCTACAGTGTGCCTCTGATAGGCCCGAGAGACATCATCCAAGTGAGCATAGTCTGGTATCCCATGGGCAATCCCCTCCAGGTTCTGTACTATCTCCTCCTCGCCACCCTCACCATGAGGATCGAAACTGCGAGGAACTCGCCTCGCCACCGGCGACATACCTGCAGGTCGCTCTGGGCCAACATCTGCATACATATAATATTGACTGTCAGAACATGCATATATACCAAAAAAATCATAAAACTCATGAAAATAAAAAATGACTCTCACCTAGCTCTTCATCCCAATCCTCTCCCTCCAGGAGCGAGAGGTTTGAATCACCGGTGAAGTCTGTGCCAGCATAGGGCCAATCCTCCATGACAATCAGTTATCATCAGAGCCAATAAAAAAACTCTGGCCTCCAGGACATCTGTTGGCCACCCCCTGCTCTAGGCATCAGTGCGGCCCATCGGGCCATCCGTGGCTCTCTGGGTGGTGGCATCAGGACAATAACCTCCTGACGCTGGAATATGGGTAATCATTCCAAGAAGAACTATACCAAAATGGATCCATACCCAAACTGCTTTAGTTTGGTCTTCTTGCACTTGGTGAGCTACCACTTGATGTTAATAGTCACAACCTCGACCTAGTTGAAGAGATTCGGGTTCATGCACTCTGAGGCAAGAAGTAGTTGTGGCTTCGTGGCCTCATGCGGTGCTTTCGATCCTACAGCCCGCGTGATAGTGTGCAGCACTAATTTTAGTGCCAGATCGAGAACGGTTTGGATGTCAACCTTTCCACTCCTTGTTCCTTTTCATGCCCCTCTGCACACCCTATCAATCACCATTCCCATACTTTCCTTGGAAGGACGGGTACCGGTCAAGATAGGGACTACACCCCTACGCGATAATCCAGTGATAAAATATACATCAGAGACTTTGAGTTCAAGTTCCTGATCCCGAAGTACAAACTTTTCTTGATCTTCGTCCCAAATGTTTATCAGATATTGAAGAAATTCGAGCTGAGCCCGAAGACATGGTGTCAGGAAGGATTTATTTAGCCCACAGTTTTTGAGGGCATTCATGCATTGTTCATTTTCCATGGCCAGTTCATAATCTTCATTGTGTTCTCTCTCTTTCCACTCAATTACCATCTTTTTTTCTTGGTACCTGCACACATTGTTCATATGAGCATTGTAAGTCTCCTTAGGCATCTAAATTTGCAAGAAAATGGTTGCATTTTCTTTAAATTTAGGTGGATTTTGGGTTGCGTGGTTGGCACGACTATTTCGCTAACAGTCGCGGCAATGGGCGCGACCCCTGTGTAAAAGAGGGGCGATTGGCGTGAGTCCATGCCTAAAATCTGTGCCAACCGCGATGCCTTATTTTTTAAAAATCCTCCCCTAAAAGATTCAAAATGACAGATCAAGGTAATAAAAATTAGCTTAAAAGATGGAAAATGGTGTCGGCTCTCACCTGAAACTGACGGAATCAAGATTGGTTCACTGGATCGCTCGCAATCGTTGCCACAAGATCGCAAGGTAAATAGACCACTGTTGCTCCAGAAGGAGGCAAATGTGAAAAGTAAATATTTTTTTACCACTTATGGTCTTTTATAACTTTTCAAAATCTTAAATTAGGTTTTAAAACATATTTTTTGATTATTTTATCATATTATTTTCGAGGAATACATTTTACACGCGTCTTTTTGTGTAGCGACAGGTTTTCATAAGGTTATGATGAAGAAACGAGTTGTATTTTATACTTTTTAGGACTTGGTAAAAACACGAAAAATTCACTGTTGGAGTCACCTTTTAGCTCTTTTATGACTCTCTAAAACTGAAAAGATTGCCGAGATGCTTATCGTTTTGAACTCGTTAAATTGGTTGCGAAATGATATCTACCCAGTATACGTTTACCCCTTTTTAGGGCTGGGATAGATTAGTTATGAAAAATGAATACCTTAGCTTATCGCAACTAAGAGGTTCCCTCAGACATAGTTTTCTACCATTTCGGATCTGTGAGACTGCCTACGAAAAGGGCCTTGCAGGATTTTTCTTTTCTGCTTTCTTTTCAAACTCTCTAAATATGAAAAGATGCCCAAGTTCTTCCTTTGTTAGACTCATTGAAAACTGATGATTGGACTCTGTTGTTATGACGTTACTTGAGTTCCTCCTTCCTAGGGCTCGTAAAATGTACTAGGTTGGATTTGTCCGAAGGAAAAATTTACATCACAAGCACATGTTGTCCCCTTCAAGCTTGTTTTCAAAAATAATTGGGGTACTCACCAGAAATGGTGGGGGAAAATGGAACCAAATTGTAGTTGTGTTGGCAGTATGTTGCTCTTGAACATGGCACTTGTCTACATTCGTGTTGGGTTGGGGACATCTCATCTCGTTATTTGTTTGCCTCCATGGGTCTGGGTAATCTCTTTTGACCGCTCATCTTCTCTTTGCCACATTGCCATGACCTCAGATCCCTTGATGTCAAATACTGTCAAATCCAGTTTCGTGCCGCCGATGTGTTCGAGAGAAGTTTTCCTCTGAATTTTCCAACCTCCCTTTGATTCTTCGTTGGTATTGATTCACAAACATCACATTCCTTTGTCTTGTGTCGATGATGTGGGAAACATTATGGCCCACCTTTGATTAGGTGACTTCCTATCGACTCCAGCTCATTATCCAGGAAGTTGATCTAGAGACTCCCTTCAGGTACCTTAGAGCCTGCATGCCTCAATGGTAGGTTCTTCGACGTAAGGTCCACATCATTGGCCTTCGATCGACTGACTCTGCAGGTATTAGACGTCAGATCACTATTCACATTCCTTGGATTGTACCTTTCGTACCTTGACAGCCATTGTCATTGTTGATGGTTTCTCTCACGTCTGTTAACAGCTTTCATCATTGGCTGGTAATTAGGCGACTTTCTTGCATGTTCGACTTCAACTCACATATTCGCATGCTCGGATTTGTACTTTGTTCAGGTTGAGATGGAGCGCAAGACCCTGGGTGTTGTCTGATGAAATCTAGGCTACGAGTTCGTTGTGCATTACTATGACTTATTACATGGCTCTTCTGATTGGATGGATGTGACCATACCTGAGTCTGTTTGTTGATCCCTATTGTTGGATGGCTGTGTCCATACCTAGGATCTTACTGTTTAGGTACTCTATTATGGATGGTTGTGCCCATGCCACATGTCATGTATCATAAGTATTAGTTGTACTTTTACTTGCAGGTCTTCCGATAGTAGTGTTTGGGTCGAACGCATTCTCATAAAGCATTTCACCCCTCCCTTTCTCTCGGACCTCATGCTTTAGGGGGCATCTGTTACACAACATTTTATCACTGTCCCTGCAATCCCTCACCCCGCATATTGGAGGGTCTTTCCAGTGACCTGTGAGCAATGTCATACTCTGCAAATACCTTCTTTGCATCCTTCTGCATAAGGACATCATTTCTCCTGTTGAACATTTCCTCAAAAAGCACACAAAAACCTATGTTTTGGCAATGGCACGGGTAGCCAGTTCACCCCTCACACCGATAGGGAAGATTTGCACTAGAGTCTGTGCCACCTGGTGCTCTGTCTCTGTGTATTGCCCGCGCCAACTGTTTTAGGAATGTTTTTTAACAAAAAGAGGTGGAAGTTTCCTTTTAACTAACTCAGGGATGACTCATTAGAAGTGGTTAAACCTGATAAGCCACAGATATCTCCCTTTAGTTAGTGGTTTTTACCTCCCATGGAACACTCTTTGAAGATAGGACTCCCCTCCATGATTATAGGGATCCTAACCTCTCCCTCTTCCTCTATATAAACAGGCCTTCTCCCTTTACAAAAGCTAGTTGAATATATAGCCAAGAAGCTAAACTTGGAGAGGATATACTAGAGCTAAGTAATTTCTATAGAGAAGGTGGAACCAAGGAGAATTTTGTAGAGAGAGCCCCATCTGGATTCTCGACGAGCCTTTGTGAGACATGCTCCGTTGGAACCCTGTTGGAGGAGACCGCAACGTAGAAGCTTGGTTGTAGTCTTCCTTTATTTCATTAATATACTCAACTATGGTATTGGTTCCATCACTATGTTATGATTATTTAATGAAATTGATATAGTCTTCTTCGACTGACTGATAGTTACGAATGTGAAATAGTATGTTGTATATCGTCGTTGTTTCTTGTGTGTGTACAGGTATCCGAACGTGAAGGCGAATGGATTGTGATATGTCAAACTAAGAGCGAGAGGTAGCCACTCTTTCCGATGACAAAAATAGCATAGGACCTCCGATAATTCATATATTGAATCTCCATCCATTCATTAACTAGGAATCAATGTCATAGCTTGTCTCGTTTGTGGCTAGACCCACTTTAGGGCTAGTGGGACTGCCTCTGTCCGCAAAGGGGATTTACCTCACCAACACACGTGGTGCAAAACAATTGGATTGTATCTGATTCAAATAAACCACTTATCACCTTCCAGACGTGCGATAACCATTTGGCGATATCCTCATCTCTGTGCCAAACCGCCTCCGTTTGAAGTGATTTTCAGTAATTGCAAACATTGTTTCAATCCATTTTCTATAAAATTGCATAATACGCACATTTTCAACCATTTTACTGCATTTTTTGTTAAATAAATGGCTTCTGACTAAAGAAAAGAGCGTTGTACACTGTATTCATGCTCAAATAACTAGAAAACCATTAAAATCGTTGTTGTGACCGCCTAAAGCCTCTAGTCTGGCTTCAAGGAACTTCATCAAAGCTTCCGAAAGCTTCCAAACCCCAGAAACCCCTTTTCAAAGGTATTTTTCAACAAAAATACCGATCTTACGGCTAAAAAGAGCTTTGCTTGTTAATTTAACTCTTATGTGAACCCATTTGTCTGAAAAGAACAACCTTATTGCCTACAAAGGTCATATTTGCTTTAGAACCCTGTTACATTCACAATTCTTGAAGACTGTAATATGTTTTAAGCAAATTGAAGAGTTGTGCAGACCCTTAGAGACCTTCTAATTGACTAAAAAATATTTTACCATTGCTCATAATAATTTTGTGCATAAATTAAAGTTGTTTTAGGTCTGTTTTTATCCAAGAAAGAGTACTAAACCCTTGCTAAACCTTTCTTGAGTCTGAAAAAAAAATTAAAAAGATTGATTTTGAATCCAAATTGAAAGTTTGAACCACCAGAAACCATAATTTTACCTATTTTCTATTTAAAATACCTCTGTCATATCAACAAAGACCTTCTGTAAAAAATTCTAAGCTTATAGAAGGGTATAAAATCTAAAAAACTGAGTTTTAAACATCCAGGAGGCTAAATTGTCAAAAAGTAAACTCAGAAATGGCCTTTAAAAGCACCTTTGTTGTCAATCCCCTACAAACTCCTATTGTAGATATTGAGCATACTCCTCTAGCTGATGTTGATTATAAAATCACTAATCCAGTCATTGAATTCAATCTTCTTGATCTCCATCGCTGGAGTTTAGATAAATCTTTGGATCAGACAGATGAAGTACAAATTTGGGAGTCTAATTTACCAAAATATGTAGTTCCCCATACCCATCAGTGCCCTGAGGTCATCAAACTGTATCAAAACTATTATTCCCCTAACCTAAGAGCTATTGTTAATATTGAGAAAGAAGTATTATTCACTATCACTGCAGAATCTAGAAACCAAATGCTTCATTTGTAGCCATGTCCTAATGCAGTCCCATTATCTATAGAAGCTCTTACCAAGCTTTATCTGGATTCAGAATTCCCAAAAAGGTTTCAAATCTTTCAACTATTCATGCCTTCATATGTTGAAATCCCAAAGATTAATCCTCTTTATTCATCCTCCAAATCCCCAGAAGGATCAAGACATGTCATCTCAATGCTGTCTTTCATCCTTGGTTACTTTAATGATGAGCACACTGATGAGACTATACTTGGTTTTCTATCTACTTTTGTGTTTGGTCAACCCCATGCAATCATTTTTTACTATGCTGAGTATATAGCCAACAATATCCATGATCAGCTAGTAAAACTTCCTACTGAAGGAGTATTTAGGTGTACCTCCTTCCTCTTTCATATGTTCCTCTACTTCCAGTCAGATAAATTCCCAATAACCCTTCAAAAGTTGGATATAGAGGAAAATCCATTGCCAGTGATTTTCTCGACTTCTTTAATCAGAAAAGAGTCAACTGAGTTCACTTATGCAGATTTCATAGTTTGTTTTATTCACCCATTGATAAACATGATTACAAACAGTGTACATCCAAGGATAAGTGTTGAGATTAAGAAATTTTTACAGTTATCAGAGCAAAGCATAACTGGAGATTGGTTCCTGTATTAAAAGCATATAGAGATTAGAGTCTATGGGTCAAAACTTTTTCCCTACAAACTGCCAAAGTATGTGCCAATGAGAGTGTTTGCATTAGAATATATTAGACAAATTCTAAACTCAGATTCTATAAAAATTTTGGCTACTAAAAATAAGACTGAATTCAAATTGAAAAACCAAGTAGGACCTTTCATATGCAACAATAGGGAAGCAGGTACAGAAGCAACAAAACAGTTGATAGAGTATAAGTTTGATGAAATTTTTCTTTGGAATTATTATCCATGTGGCATACTCAGTAAGATGAGGGTAAAATGTAAATTAACCCCTTATATTCATGCTACAAATCCTAAAATTGAAGAGTTTTCAAACCAAGTAGAATGGGTGGAAAATACATTTATGGAGTTTGTCAAGCAAGGTGATACTTCTCACACATTGCATAACCCTATTCAGGAGGACAGAACCATAAAGATAAATAGAGAAGAAAGCACATATACTGCTGAAACAACCACAGGAACTAGATTTAAGCTCAGGTACAATAAGAAACCAAAAATCAATCCAGTAGAAAAATAAAAGGAAACAATTGAAGTGTTAGGTGAAGAAAATCCAGAGAAGGACAATGTTACTGCTACAATGATTGAAAATGAGGAACAACCTACTACTTCCAATGTACAGGTGATTGATAAATAGCAAATCATGGAAGCATCTGCATCACAACATGCAGAGGATACAGACAATGATATAAGAGAGAAATATAATCAGATCAAGGCCAAAAATGAGGAGGTCAAGAATGAAATCTATTCACAATATTTGAAACAAACTCTAGGAATTCAAAATAGGCTGCTCTCAGCCTTTGATTATTCAAATAAAAAATTAATAATGTCAATATTTCAACCTACAGTAAAGACACCTAGAACAACAGTAGATTATAAGAAGGTTGACTTTTAAGTACTAGTAGAAAGCATTCATCCATTAGATCAGATTGAATTCCACAGGAAAACTTCTGAAATGCTATATTCTACTATGACCACAAAAGCAATGAGTGCCCAAAAGCTCCAAAAAACTGTGATAAATATGAGAGATCAGATTAGGATTGAAAAATCTTCTTCATATGCTAAAGACATCATAATCAAGTGTTTAGAATAATTGGTTATTGAAGTAGGGTATGACCCTTCTAATGTGAAAGTTGCAGAAGAGTTGGTGAAGAAGAAAAATGTTGATATTGCAGCACTAAGAAAAAAATTAAAACTTCCACCAACATAACATCCACAGGCTAAGGAAATTGTATAGGATACAAATCAAAAGGATGAGATGATGAATCTCATACTACAGATGACTGCAAAAATCAAGGAAATGGAGATAGAGATGGATAAGCTTGTCCAAGAAAAAGAAGTTTCAAAGACTCAAAATGTTCCTCCTATAGTCACTCCCATGGTAACAACAACATTTCCTTCAACTCTAGAAAAAGAGTTATCACCAAAGGTCCCATTGGCCACAACACTGTCAGTCACTTCTTCCACTACTTCAGCTACCGAATCTTCTACCACAACAACTCAACAGTCAGATGAGGCTAGCAAACTCATTAAATCCATGGAAGAGATGTCAATACAGAGTACTGAGATAAATAGATTGAAAGAAGAAGTCAAGAAGCTGGAAGATGCCAAGAAATTAGCACAAATAAATGCTAAAACAAAAGAACATAAATCTAAAAGGTTAAGTGAGTAGTTAAAGAAGAAAGAAACATAGTTAACCTCGAAAGAACCTATGTCATACATCAAAAATCAGCTATGTTCCAAGATCATTGAATCAGTCAATGATACTTGGCCTTCAATTTAGGTAATTTATGAGCATAAGGACTTACTCAAAGTAGTCACAGAAGAAATATTGAAGACCAAAGAAGAATTAGGTACCAAACCTAGAGAAGCCTTGGAAATAATCAAGTTTTTCAATACTACGAACAAGCAAGAATGGGATGAGATAGGAATTACTGACAGGATAGAGACAATTCTTGAGTTAAGAAAATTAATTACAAATAAAAACTTGATGAAACAACTGGAAGAGAAGTGTCAAAAATATTAACATAGCCATAACTAGATTCATGGTTAATTTTGAGATCTTAAGACAAAAAGGTCTTCCAAATATTCTTGTTCTTAATGATAAACTAATGTAACAAGAAGACTACAACAAAAATATCAGAGATTATGCTAAAGAACAAGTGAATAAATTAGAATGGAAAGGAGTACCTACAGGCAAAGTACTGCAATAAAGTGTATAAGATTTGTTTTATTTACAACATGAGATAAAACATCTCTTTGTAGTCAAGCCAACCTTTGTTAGATACACAAAGGATGATGAGAATTTCAGAAAGCTCACCAAGACTAAATTACCAGATGAATACTTTTGAAAGAAAATTACTTACTTACTGTAAAAGTCAATTTGCAGTCAAAGAGGATGAAAAACAATGTTGTTTTTGCACAGTAAAAACATTTTTTTTCACAGTAAAACAATCATAACAACAGGTTAAAGTGTATCGGTAAGTTAAAGAGTATCAGATGAAAGATAGAGTTTCAAAACAAATTGAAAATCTTTCTGTCAGCGTAGAGGACACTTTGCTAGCCAGCTGCACCCAAATCCAAACAACATTTCTATTTTATTTGAATAAATAGGACAACTTGCAATTTGTTAAGTAGTTGTCACTATATTGTTGTAAAAGATATTTTATTTTACATGATATGTTCCTTAGATTATTCTAATATATTTTGTAAAATTTTTTGTATAAATACTTCATCTTTTGAAGTATTAGTGTGGAATAAATTTTTGAAGATTTCTATAGTCAATTTCTTTGAATCTGAAGGGTTTTTTGTACTAAGTTCAAGTCAATGGGCTGGATCAAATCAATAAAGCATCATGTTTCAAGATTCATGTGTGGAGCTACTCAAGTGAAGTACTTTCTTATTGTATTTGTTAAATTTATTATGTTATTTCATTCATTCATAAATGTGTTCAAAAATTTAATGTGAAATTAGGAAAAGGTATATCAAAATTTGTTAAAAGCAATCTGTTATTTACTGGTTTTCATTTAAATGTTTTCTGCTGATTTCGAGAGTAGAGAACCCTTAATTGCTCCCTCTTTTGAATGACCTCTGTCTCCTCATCCTTATCTAGATTAAAGAATCCTTGATTTCTCTTTATCCTGATTAAACCACTTCACCAATGAGCCTTCAAAGATCTTGAGTGATTATACTATCTTGCCCTGAAAATATTTGACTTTAAGACCTTGATCCTGATCTATTTTCTTGACACACTGACTCCATTTTCCCAATGGAAACCAGACCTATTACTATCCATCTTAGTAAGTGATTTCTTCCCACCAAACCAAACCAAATCTCAAAACCAATTTTCCCCTTAATAACTAGCCTAAAATCAGATATAAAAACAAAGTTAAATCTTATAGAGAGAGCCCTCTATGAACCCTAGGAAGGCTAGATCCTAGAGTTTAAAAGTAGGTTTTTGGTTACCTCTGTTTATTCTTTGAACTATAAATCAAAATCTCACAACTTAGAGAATTATTAGAGTGATAACATCACTATGCTTGACCCAATCACTTCTAGAAAAAATCAACTATGATTGACAAGACAAACCAAAGTCATGACTTGTTTCACATAATAAACATCTATCTTATTATCATTAACATGAGAAACCTAGGTGCAACCTTAAAATAATAACTTAGCAAGGTTAATAAGCCCTAGATCCATTATATCCAAAAAAAAATTCAAATATTGCACTAACAAATTGAAAATAGAAAATCAAAGAGACTCTGTGACCAACCATTGAAGATAGCAACAACCTTAAAATTTGACCAAGCCCTTCATTTATTGCCAATTGCAAATAGTATTATGAAAAAATACTAAACACTGTAGTTCAATATGAAAATACAAAATTTTGTTCCACAATTCAATATAGATCCTAAAATGAAAGTTTGATTATTTATATGATCGGCATACATCATGATGCAATTTCAAATTGCCAATATATGATAGGTGAACTAAATTGTCATCCTTGCTCATGGAATTTGAATCTTATAAGTTATAACTACATTCAATGTCCATAAAAACAAAATATTTTCTAGAGATGAAATTTTAAAACAAAAAATATCATTGCCTTCAAAAGTTGATAACAACAAATTTTACAACATTGAACACTCTAGGGAAAGAACCTTGAAATACCAAAAATTGGCTTAATAAGATCCCTAGTATAAAAGAACATGAGATTTGTGGTTGCAGCAAACAAGATTTCCCCTATTCAAATTTAACTTCGAAGTGCAAACATTTTTCAGACACAACGTTTTGCCTAATCATATGTAATGATTCTCATCCTTGCAGCCATCTTAAAAAAATCATGTATGCAAAGTTGTATTCCATACGGTACGACCACCAATAGACTGTGCCATAATGGGTCACCCATATCAAAATATTTGGATCAATAAGTGCTTCAACAACAAGTAAATTGATATCCCTATGTGGGATACCTAGAAACAATGAAAAAAATCGTAGAAACATATTTGATTTCTTCATCAATTGGTGGACTGGTTATTGCAGCCGGAAAATCAAAAGCTCCACAGATCAATCAATTTGGAGATTAGTATGAAATGCCATATGTAAATTACATATGCGTCCTACCACTCAGAAAATAAATAAGCAAGTTTCATCCTTAGCAACTCAAACAAAAGAATAAGAAATCTGATATTCGGCTAGAAGAAATGGAAAAGCCACCATATGGAGCTACGATTGGGACAACCAGAGAAATAAACAGATTTCCAAATTGCAAATTTTTAAATCAATTTTTTTCCTATCAAATTTAAGTCTATCCAAATTATAATTCAAATTGTGTAAGTATGATTTTCAAGGTAGTAAGTGTAAGTATGTGTTGCATGTGTTGGGTTATGGGTTGTGGGGGATCTTTTCATGGAAAAAAATGGGTTAATAACCATCTGGGTACTTTGTTACTGAGTGATAATGGTAGGGTTGGGAGAAATTTTGGGTACCCACATGTTTTAGAGAAAGAAATAGTAGCACAGTCCCTGTTGCCTTCAAGGATTCCAAATATATATGATGTAAGATGCAGGTCCAGAAGGTTGGTTCTGGGAATTGTCTTGGATAACCTAATTTTTTTTGCAGTTGTTGGGATTTTAACAACTATCATGACAATTGTTGAGATATTAATCAACAAGGTGCCTTTGATAAAGGGTCCCATTGTCTTTGATTCTAGGATTGGTTCCAATATGCTGTCATTTTTAGGGCAGGAGAGTTATCTGGATGAAGCAGACCTTGTTCGGGTCGGTCCCAATGGAAGGGTTTACAAGGCCAATATAGATAATGGAATGATTGTTGTCGTTAAAAGGATCAATGTTGTAGAATCTTATGAAATGATGAGTACTTATGTCAAGAGGTAGATTCAAAAGGAGTTGGAGGTTACAGGCAAAGTGAGGCATAAAAATCTTATCGCATTGCAAGCTTATGTTTGAAAACCCAATGCCCATTTATTAGTTTATGACCTCATTTCTAATGGGAGCCTTGCAGAAAATTTGAATAAAATCAAGGACAACCAACTACAACTGAGTTGGCCAATGCGACATAAAATTGAAGTTGGCACAATAGTGCGTCTTGAGTATCTTTATTTCCAGTGCAATCCCCGTGTTGTACGCTATGATCTGAAGCCTGCAAACATTCTTCTTGGCGATGAATTTGAGCCCCATTTGGTTGATTTTGGGTTGGGTAAGCTTATGCCAAATAGTGGCGCATTAGGGTATGTTGTTGCTTAATGTTATCCGACATGAAAGTATATAGACAAGAGTGATGTGTTTAGCTTTGGGGTGGTTTTAGTTGTTTTGTTGACTAGTAAAAAACCTACAGATAGTTTCTTTGTTGGGGAACTAGGGGGTAGTATTGGTCGATGGCTACAACATCTTCAACAAACTAGGAAAACCTTTGAAGCTCTCAATAAAGGGATTATTGAAGGGGAGGGAGAACAAGAAGAGGATATGCTCATCGCAGTGAGGATTACTACAGCATCCCTTGCATAGATGCATGTTGATTTCCCATCTACTATAGAATTGGTCTCCATGCTTACCCAATTGCACATTTTCTAGTAGATTCAGCATTTAGGTAGTTTAGGTTATTCCACTAACTGGTAAAGGGACTTGCAGAGTGTTTTTTATGATGAAGCTCTGTGGTGTGTAGTATTGGACATCGACTATGGCATTTTAAACAGAAGGGAATGCCCAATCAAGCTCTTGATAAAAGGCTTATCCAAGAAGAAGTAAAGTAAGAGGAGATGTTAAAGGCAATAAGGATTGATGTTGGATGACTTGTATTCCTTGTAATGAACCAACTCGAGTTATAGGGAACATAGTAATATTAGCATGCATATGAGACAGGCATATGATAGCTACATATGCATGTATCACGTGTACTGCACTATTATATGCACTAATCAATTATGAAAAGTATCAGTGTAGGGTAATGAGTGAATTATTGAAGTATTAACTACATACCTAATTCACCAGGATATAATGAATATATTGTGAGGTAAAAGTTATACCTACCACTATCATAATATAACTAATATATTGTTCAAAGGAAAGTAAAAGAATTGACTTATGCAAATAAAAGATGATATTTTAATAAAATACAAGATATTTATTAAATAAAAATATTTTAATACAAATATAAGATAATTATTAAAAGAGGATATTTTAATAAATATCTTGAAAGGGGATTTGTGTATAAAAGGAGAAGGGGGGGGAAACTTGATGGGCATGGGTGAGTGAGGTGGGAAAACTGCCCCAGATGTTGTCAGAGGATTTCTATCTGTGGAAGACAAGAGCAGTGAGTTCTAACAGAGTCATAGAGTGATATTGATTTTTATTGTAGTTTTGGGCACGGGGGCCAGAAGACTTGTCTTCTGGATCTGGGGACTGGAGAGGTTGACCCCAGATAGGCTGGGAGGAAAATGACAGTTTGGTAACAGGAACAGGAGCCATGGCGGGCCAAGAACATCTTCAAACACAATTCCAGGTAAGTATTCAATAGTGAATTGATATATTCTGCTTCAAAAATCTCACTCTGGATTTTGTAGTATCAATTTTGTTAATGATTTTTAATTGTGAAACTTAGGATCTTACACATGGTATTAGAGCTAATTTCAGCTCTCGGACCTTTCCAGTAGAATTGGGAAAAATAATTTAACGAAACTCTCTGTAAACTAGTCTTTACAATCTTGGAGTACCTATTCTTTGTACTGAATTATGGGATGGGATTCATTGGATTCAACAGGAGTCTCAGAAAGGATTGACGGGATTTAACTAATTATAGGAAATATTAGACAAATTTTGTAGCACTTAAAATTCGAGCCCTCTTCATAACTCATAAAACGAATTCAGAATTACGCATATGTATTAAGGGGCTCGGATACACTGTAAAATAATAATAATAATAATAATAATAAATAAATAAATAACTTAAGCGGCTACTCAAATTTTAGGTCTACAACTACCTCCAAATCCTGTACAAAATCAAGGTCGGTCCTAAGGAAATTTTCTATTCCAGAGAATGTGTAGCCAGTCGCTGAAGAATGAAGAATAGTTTTCGTTTGTGCTGTGTCTGGGCGTCGCTATTTCATTCCCTTCCTCGTTATAGATCTATTAATTAACATTATAAAAATAATTTATTTTTATATGGCCTTATTTTTGCAGATATATATTTAAGTGCTTATCGTGACTAAAAATTTAAGGATTAAATCAAATGAAAGATAATGCTCCCACAACTTCTCATTTTCTAGAGACTGTTAGGAAATGGGGCACATTTTACTGCGAAAAGAAAAGAAGTATGAACCATCGATGCCATGGAACGAACCTACCAGGTCCATGTTCAAAGAAAATGGAATAAGCTAGGTTGAGTCACTTTAGGAAGCCATAGATTTCTGTTTTCGCTTCTCTTTGACTCGTAATGGTATGAACACAGACACGTAATGGAACCCAATAACTTCATAGACTCCTCTCAATAGATGAATGTGTAATCAGAATCAAAGTTTAAATAATAAAATTTAACAACCAGAATTTTCACAACGGAAAATTTCAACCGAAATTTATGAGTTTAATTCTATATCCTAGCTCCCAAAATCTCCATATACAACCAAAATTTGAGAATGATGGGACTGAGTCAAATTAAAGGCAGGCAACATTGTAATGATAATTTATTAAATTTGAATCTTATTCTAATGGTTCCAACAAAATATATATATATATATATATATATATATATATATATATATATATATATATATATATATAGAGAGAGAGAGAGAGAGAGAGAGAGAGAGAGAGAGAGAGAGAGAGAGAGAGAGAGTGAGATAGATAAAGGTGCTTTCAGTGGGCATTCATTTTGAAAAGTCAAAATTTTAATGATTTAATGATAAATTATTTTAGAGGGTATGTTCTTTTTGTTTTCAATGATAATTTAGGTATTTTAGACACCATTTATGTAAATTTTAACTCTAGGGACGAAGAATAATATATTTGGTAAATATAATTTTAGGAATGAAGAGCAATGATATGGAAGTATTTTATAGATATTAAATAATATTTAAATTATTATTTACAAGTATGTAATAGGCATGAAAAGTCAAATTTTTAATGATTTAATGATAAATTATTTTAGAGGGTATGTTCTTTTTGTTTTAAATGATAAATTATGTATGTTAGACACCATTACATCCTACTATATATTATTGGTAAATTTAACTTTAGGAATGAAGAGCAATGATATAGAAGTATTTTATAGATATTAAATAATATTTAAATTATTATTTAGAAGTATGTAATAGGCATGAAAAGTCAAATTTTTAATGATTTAATGATAAATTATTTTAGAGGGTATGTTCTTTTGTTTTAATGATAAGTTCATTTACATTAAGAAGGAAGTAGTTAGTGATCATTATTCTCATAATAAATCCACAAGCGAATGGGTAAGGGAATTAAAGTCAACAACCCATTCTGTAACCATATTTAGGATTATAAAGTACTAGGTAAATATTATGAGATGATTATAAATAAATAAATAATAAAAAATAAAAATAAAAAAGTTATATATATATATATATAAGAGTTGTTACAGCTTCCCAAATACCACTGAAGAATAATTCAAAATGTTTTGGTCAGTACAAACTTCCAAGAAGTGATTGCTCGAAGCTTGGCTAGCAAGAAGGAAATCACCATTGCAAATTTAAATTATCAAATTTCCATTTAGATCATTTCTATTATTCCTCAACTAATTAATATATATTTATTAATTATGAATTATTAATATTTATATGTTTTAGGTTTTATTAAAATTGAATAAAGATGCTTACAATTGATTCTAATTAAAAAAAGGAAAAAGAAAAAAAAAATGAAAAATTACTTCTTTAAATTATTATTGTTGCATATTGTTGCATAGTAGAACATATTTCCCTTTAATTTAGGACAATGAGGTAGCGATGCCACCCCTACTTGATCTCAGTATCAGTAACACCTGCCTGCAGGTAATAATAATAGAAATCTATACCCGCATGTGAGCTTGAATTTACGAAATTATATTTATTAATATAAATTTTACCCCAGATACTTATAGCCATATTTAAATAGTCATCATCAAATATCAAAGGCAATCACAGAATTCATGCAGTAGTCAACAAGAACCAGACAGGACATCAATCCAATGTAGTATAGTCTGCAGGTTCTATTAGCAGCATAACACTCAAAATCTCATTTTATTTTGGTGCTACTAATAGTTTCATTTCATCATATGCATTAAATAAATTTGGGTTGGAAGTCTACAAAAAAAATGATTTCAAACAGATAGAAATGGCTTCAAGAGAAATTCAGTCCATATATTTAAGTGTTGAGAAATGAAAAATTGATCTAGGGGTCTGCTCAACTAAGTTTAAAGTACTAGGATGAATTATCACAATGGGAAATAACTTAGTTTCTAACTATTTCACGAGATCTTGTGTTGATTCTTGGATATCACCGCCTTATTTTCATAATTATAGAAACAATTCTAATATAACCCGAGGTGTATTACTCCAAGTCATCCTTGATAATTTACCCAAAGTATTCAGTGTTATGTAATATTCAATGACAAGAAAAGTGGTTTTCAACTTTTGGAAGAAATTGAAGCTTTTAACAACAATAAAATGAAATTTTATATAATTCGATATTTGAAAGCTATGAACCATAGGATGATACATTTTATTAGAAAAGATGAGATATTTAATGTTAATCTATGTATTGAAGGCATATATCAAGCTCAATCCCACTTGATTCCTAATCCATTACTTTTACTTTACATTCCATCTGACAAAGGAGTTGAGATAACTCATGGATATCATCTACAAATTTTTCCACAATGAAGTTTAAGATTTTGTATATCATGAAAGTAAAGTTTGAAGTACATTCAAATTATTATATTAAAATGAGCACATTAACATCGCTTTAGACATTAAAATTTTTCTATAACTTTTGAACATTAGAATGGAAACTATCCTAATTGTTTTTTTTATGCAATCGAAACATTCCATTCTTCTAGTGATGTTGAGCTTTCCATGTATATATCTTACTAGATGATAACTATAACCATTGATGATATGAATTTATGCAAATATATTTTATACTGTTTTTTTACGTTAAATACTTTAATTACTATACAAGTATATGTGTAAGTGGTTTAAGGAGGAGAGTGAAGGTTTAAATTTGTATAGTTTAATATACGCTTAATTAGAAATTTTCATATTCAACCATTATGTCATTGTTAAGACATATAATTAGCCATTTACAACCGTAAGGATATATCAATGTCTAAAACAAAATAATATGGCAACATAGTGTTTTCATGGAAAGAAAAACAATGTGGTTTAGGAAGGAGAAATTAGGGACATTATGACACTATATAAGATTATTCTTGGTAATTATTTAGGCATATATAAAGATTAGTTGGTGGAGTTGCTCCAAAGAAGTTAACTCTTGAAGAAAGGAAGAATGGTAATGAAAGCATGACTATGGACATTATCACAATACCATATGATGTGAAGCTACAACTACATAAAAGGCTAAGCTAGTTTGAGGTAAATTGATGGATGAAATAAGACACTAACTATTCAAGAAATTTTGGGAGAAATCATGAGTAATCAAAATGAGAGTATAAGTATAGTTCATTAAAGGTACACATCAAACGAAGAAAAAATGAATGAAACATATGTTAAGATGGTAATAAACCACCCTGTAAGGTAGTAAACACACTATTAGAACAAGACGATATAGTTACCAAGAGAGTGCAACGGAAAATTTCATCATTTGATATCTGTTGTTACCATAATATAATCGATATAGTACCTTGTGAGGATGGGAAAAAAGAAATTACAAACTTATAAGGATGATAATAACTATTAGTTATCATAATCAACTTAGAATATTGAGATCGACAAAAAAAAAAGAGCACCAAAGATGAGTGAGAGGAAGTTTCACAAAGCAATATAAGAAGTCAATGACATTAGATTAAAGAGCGAATATATAATAAAATTGATCAATTATAGGATAATTTATGTGCAGGGAAACATCGATAATAGTTTCTCCCTCTAATGGGAGAGCCACATTATAAAATTTTCCTAAGTGACTATCTATATCCATGGATTATGGACATCATGGAGTATGATTAGGAAATCCTATCCCGTGATGCCTTAAAACCTGAAATGATAAATATATTACATTCAATATTCACATTATTGAATTTATTTATAAGGTCTTACCCAAGTTGGGGAATAGTAACGACATTTCCAAGTGTAATAATTTTATGCATTAAGAGAGAAGGAAAGAAACCATGATGACTAGAGGTGAGAAAACAAAGTCAAATTGATAGTATGTTCTTATTCAAATTGAATTAGACATGGAATATTAGGAATATCTGGTATAAGGAAGTGAAGGGATGTTTTCTATCAACAAGAATTTTCTTAATGATATGAGCAACATGATTGGTAAAGGTAGAAGCAATGACCGATAAGGAGTTGTGAACACTACTAATTTGTTAATAATAACAAGTGGTAAACTGGGATATGTGTAAAGGTAAATATAAAAGTAATTAATTGTACACTGTTAGAAAAGAAGATACATTTGCTGACAAGATGAGGCCTAAGGACTAATGAGAAAATGATTAATGCGAATAATAAGAAGTTGGTATGCCATTGATGAGTTATGTGTTGAATTAAATAAGTCAATGTAATAAAAAATAAAAAAAAAACTATGATCATTACAATATATGAAAATGCTATGATCATATGCTAGTTTGAAACTTAGGTTACTAATTGATATTGAAACCTTGAAATTAACACTTCAAGTGACCAAAAAAAAATATCTCCACATATGTAAGCCACACCTTGGATAATATGAAAGGCACCCTCAATTTAGAAGCATGCATAAAAATTTGTAAAAACTAACATTGATTTTCTAACACCTTGGTCTATTCAGGAAATTTGAAAAGAACCCTTCTTAAACAAAGTAGACCAAGTATAATGCAAAGTGAATAAGGAATTTTCAAGCAGTAACAAATTCCTTCAATGAAAATACACCTCTCACTAAGGGATATTTAGAGTAGTCAATTAACTCTTCCCTCATATCGAGCATAACCCTAATGATTAGCCCTGCAAAACCCTAATCCATGGCTTCTAGATTTTTAAGTTGAAGATGAGCTAGAATAACATGATAAAGAAGTTAATGTTATTATTATATCTTTGGATCTAGATTACAGATCAAATATAATTAGACTTAAAATACAAATAAATAACAAGAATTAGAAGATTGGTTGGATCCATATGTAGTTTTGTGTTTTAGAGTTCTTAATCAACCTATATCAAGAAATTAGATCATGATTCGACTAAGAAATAAGTGTTTTGTGCTCTTGTTTAAATTCATTTCGTTTCTATATATGCAATCATAAATATTGAATCATCCCTCCATTTAGATTTAGAGTCTCAACCTGTGATTTTTATAAGGTTAATCGGTTAATATAATATAGAAAATAGTAGCTACACCCTTATTTGTATATCCGTGTTCAATTATTCTATGTGACATTTATAATTGTAGGTTATATTTATAAGCATTTAAAAAAATATTTTGTATAACCTTACCTTATTTTGGATGGATACATAAGACTTTCATTTTGTACTATTACGTGTAAGAATACATTATTTGCTTAAACATTGTTGGTACATGGATACTGGTATAAATTACGAATTATGATATGGATATGGTATCTATAATTTTACATATCAACATAAATGATGAGATAGAAATAAAAGAGTGATTACACTTGAATATTTAAGGTGAAAATGAATTTACAGATCTATTGGATAAACATAACCAAGTATGTTATATGAACTCAAAGATCAATATCATAGATAGCAACATATTTGGAATGTGTATAAATTGTTATTTGAGTAACAATTTGCCTTGAATATATTGATACATATGTTATAATTTGGGGACAATTGTTTACATCGCAGATGGTATCATTACCAAAACGACCGTGTGATGACAAAACTCCAAGAACAATTGAGATTTACTGAGGTTCCATGATAGGGTGTTAACCATGGTCCTGCTAGGAGGGGTGGAGGTGTTTCCCACCATTTATCCTTCGTAACCTGGAGTCATGGGAGGATTGTGTGAGTTACATTCCCCTAGACGTGTGACGATGTCTGCCGAATGCCTACTAAGGGATCAGGTCGATATAGTCGACGTTGTAACCCTTGAGGTCTATGAATGGTTAGGTCAGTATAGCTGATGCCATGTCATATTACAGTAGAGGACAGGTAGGATGGGAGTGGAAGAGATTAGGAAAGATAGGATGATTCTAGAATAGCTTGGGAAATTTGTTGGGGCAAGACGTGACTACTAAATTTGTAAACCAATAAATGATCAAAACATAAATGTTAAAGTGTTCTCACACATTATACGAAAATTCAATTATGGTACACCACCCTCATATGATTATACTAATCACTTAAATAATTAATGATATATGATATAAGACTTAACTTCGGGACAAATTTTTCTAAAGGAGGGGTGTATGTAATGACCCAACTCAAGTTATAGGGAACATGAAATATTAGCATGCATATGATAGCTACATATGCATGTATCACGTGTATTGCACTAATCAATTATGAAAATTCTCAATGTAGGGTAATGAGTGAATTATTGAAGTATTAAGTACATATCTAACTCACCAGAATATAATGAATGCATTGTGAAGTAAAATTTATACCTACCACTATCATAATATAACTAATATATTTTTCAAAGGAAAGTAAAAACATTGACTTATGCAAATAAAAGATGATATTTTAATAAAATCCAAGATATTTACTTAATGATGATATTTAATAATAAATCCAAGATATTTTAGGAATCCAAGATATTTATTAAATTATAATATTTTAATATAAATATAAGATTTTTATTAAAAGATGATATCTTAATAAATATCTTGAAAGGAGATTTGACTAAGATATTTATTAAAAGAGGATATTTTAATAAATATCTTGAAAGGGGATTTGTGTATAAAAGGAGAAGCGGGTGGGGGTGAGGGGGGAACTTGATGGGCATGGGTGAGTGAGGTGGTAAAACTGACCCAGATGCTGTAAGAGGATTTCTAACTGTGGAAGACAAGAACAATGACTTCTAACAGAGTCATAGAGTGATCTTGATTGTGATTGGAGTTTTGGGCATGGGGGTCAGAAAACTTGTCTTCTGGATCTGGGGCCCGGAGAGGTTGACCCCAGATAGGCTGGGAGGAAAATGGCGGTTTGGTAATGGGAGCAGGATCCATGGTGGGTCAAGAACATATTCAAACATGGTTCCAGGTAAGTATTCAATAGTGAAATGATATATTCTGCTTCAAAATTTTCACTCTAGATTTTGTAGTATCAATTTTGTTAATGATTGTTAATTGTGAAGCTTAGGATCTTACATTCCTGATGATGTAAATTCATGAGATAAAATTTCTGCAACATTTGATTGAACTTACGTTCATAACTTCTTCAGCACCAAATTCAATGTAGAAGAAGCAAGTTCATATCTTTGGTTCTTCATCCACTTCAAAAAATGAATCAATTCCCTCTTCTTACCTTGGTCAATATAACTAGAAAGAGAAATATATAAAACACCCTATTCTATTTTACATTCCTTGAAAACATCACTTACTATATCTATGTTTCCCACTTCAGCAAAAGAAATGACGAATTTTTTTAAGCATGGTTTTGAGATGGACTTAGCATTA
The DNA here is from genome assembly GCA_034641835.2 of Pinus albicaulis. Lineage (NCBI taxonomy): Eukaryota > Viridiplantae > Streptophyta > Pinopsida > Pinales > Pinaceae > Pinus > Pinus albicaulis. Next base: position 1,246,792,467 of record CM076580.1, read on the forward strand.
TCCTTCATAACCGTGTATGTCTCCTTCAACATCCTCCCTAAAACTAATATGTTTAAAATCTTTTCATGAAGGGCCTTAGATAATGTATGCCTATTAAGCTTTAGCTAGTTGTACAACTTAAAAGCTTCTTCTGCCCGTCCACTTTCTCCTAGCCCTGTAATAACAGACGAACAGAGTTCCTCAGTTATTCGATTCCCTCTAACTTGCATGTCTTCAAGAGTACGTTGTGTAAGATCATATAGTTTATCCTTGCAAAAATATGAAATAAGAATATTGAATGTTTATCGGTCAGGAAAAATTTTAAACTTGTCCATTTTCTTGAGTGTTCGCATGACATACTCCATATCACGTCCTCTAGAATAAGCATTCAACAATGTATTGATGACCACTAAGTCATATTTTCCTTTTATATTCTCTAACTCCTCTTCTAACCTTTTTACCTCTTCAATATTTCTAATCTTAGCATAAGTATAGATCATGGTACTATATGAATAGCCACCTGATCTTATACCCTTGGCCTTCATTTTGTCAAATATATTTGGGAATCGTGCATTTTTTCTTCCTTGGCAAGCCCATCCATAATCAAGCAGTATGGCATCTCATCTAAAGCCTACCCTGAGACATCCAGTTCAGCTAGAAACTCCCCTTCTTTTCCAAAACTTCTGGCATATACCTTTAGCAACGAGTTCAATACCATCTTGTTTGGAACTAAGCCTGCAGACTTCATATAATCTATTAATTTCTCAGCCTTTTGTTGCATATGCATTTAGGAGTGAGCTATAGTGAAATTCACTAGCAGGACGACCTTCATTCTTCATCTGCTGAAAATAAGTCTCAGCTTCTTCATCAATATTATTTAAAGCACAGAGAGCTAAAAGAGATCCATACATGACTGAATCAAACTTCAAACTTGTCCCTTTGAAATACCCATGTCGAGCTTTAACACAACCTGCAAGTAATTGAGAAACTTCTTACCATTTTTGCATTCTCCCAAAATAAAATAAAACCAAGTTTAGATCTTTTGTTTGCAATTTTTCACCAGCCCATTCTAGAGTATCGGACAAGTTCTTCGTCATCTAAATCGAAGTAATGGCGACCCTTCTTTGAGGCCAAGGAAGGCCACCCAATAATTCTACTTCGCCTTCTTCATTCGGCCAGATATGAATGTGCAGCTCTTGTTCAGACAAGTCCTCTGTCGCTTCTTTGGGGTAAACTCCTCTCCTGTTGCCGAATTTAGGGATTTTCCTGTTATGCCGTTGAGAAGAGTGGGAGGATTCGATCACTTGACCTTGGTTCAAAAATTTATACGTGTTCTCCTTCGGAGGCGATATGAATTCGGCGGCCCGAAGCTGCGCCAAAGTGGCATTTGCCTCATTGTGGTTGAATTTGGTGGGAGCGAGGTGTGGGATGCAGATGGAATTTTTGAACATGAAGGTAGATGAATGTATTGAGCCATGGAGCTGCATTGTGTTTCCCATTTGTTGGATGACTTACAGAGATGCCTCTGTATTTCCCATCTTGGACAGAATTGCCTTCCGTATTTTTATTCAACTACATGTTCTCGAGTGTGGTCATTCTACTTCATCTTCCTGGCATCTGGCTTTAAGGTGTTTTTGTTCTGATGTTTGACCTTGTTAATTCCCTTAAATGAGGTTTTAAAAAAAAAAAAAAAGAGGAGTATGCTTTAGATAATAACTTTTTAAGTTTTTGGCATAATTCACAACATAGATATAATTGATTTTGTAATAATTCATTAAAATTTAACATGAATAAATAATTGATTCTCTAATAAATCAATAAAATTTAACTTGGAGAAGAAAACAAAAAAAAATCCAATCTATGAACAAATTCAACAAGAAACACCATAAAAATCACGAAAGTGGGCTCGTTAAACTACTGCTATCTGGAATTGAGATTATAGTACAAAGAGTTGTAAGGATGTATTCTTCCAATACCATTGTTCTCTTCTTAGATGTATGGAAATGAAATAGAGGTAAAACAAAGTATTTAAACACCTTCCCTGCAAAGTAGAATCGTTGCCAGACACGAAAAACAATTGGCAAACTTGAAGCTTGGATCTAATCCAGTACAAACGATGAAAAACTGAAACCTACGTCCATTTCCATTAATGAATAGAGGGAATCCATCCCTGTGTTAATCAGAATATAAAAAGTGGCTTGCTTTCAGTACTTTTGACGTGGTGTCTTCGTCATGGGATGCATGCAGAGCGGGATATTGCACCAAAATATGACCTGCCTACTGATGAACTCAGCTGATTGGAAAACAACATATTGGTCAATTAATTGGCGTTCTAATAATAAGTGTGTCACATTTGAGTAACCCGCTTTACATCTTCATGCAAGACTTCCCATCTATACTAGGTTGTTGTTCCAGTAGAGCAAGCAATACAATAACACGGGGAGGAATGACCGGACCCCATATCAATGTTAATGCACTCAAACCTCCTATTTCATTATTCCCCTACTGCACTATTCCCTTTAACATTTCCTGGATCGTCGGACTTGCACATCACGCCAAACGCGTCGTGCAAGGTGCTCTTGTACTGATTTGTACTGATCTACTGGTAAATCCGATTATTTTCTGGGAATAGTTACATTTTCGTATTCTCTTTATAATTATTAATATTAGATCAAGCTTGAGTCAGTTTGAGATAGGATTCGAACTCGGAAAACCGAATGTTGTGGAATATTAAAATTTGGATTGAGCAGCAGGCACAGATCTTTCCCAAACCATTATGGTTAGAAACATATCTAAATGCCACATGCAAGCCTAAGTCGTGCCAAAACCATCTAAGTCGTGCCAAAACCACACATGAGAATAGATCTAACACTGATTTTACTTCTATGACCTCGGGCTGACCTCAAACTTCCTACATGCAAACATCTCAATTAAAACCAATTCTCCAATCCAATGACTTATAATGGCCTTATTTAGGTTAAATTTCAGTGATCAACAACGTTTAGCATATATATTTTCTCTAATTTCATCCAAATAAATGCGGCTTTTAAAACTTTTATTGTAGAATAAACTATGATTTCAGCGAAATGGACATGTAAAAAAAGAAAAAAGGTTTAAAAACCTACCGCTATCACCCATCAACAACATTTTTATGAGATAGTCCTAATCTGCTCGAACTCTAGCATGTTAGAAGCCATTCGTGAGACCCTCAGCTATGCTCTAGCAGGTGCTCACCGGATTCTTTAAATCCTCTCGTTTCAACTGGCCAAATCCAGGGAAAAATCGAACCTTAATCAAACCCCCGGACTGAAAGTAGTAATAGAGAAACCGATGATATTATTGATTAAAATATCGCGCTTATCCTTCCCTCCATGTGTGCGCAGAGGCTTTGAGGGCAGACACGAAGGGAAATCTGGATCGATTCCTTTGAAAAATTGGACAGCGGTTTGATACTGAGACCTATTTTAGAATTTCACGATGAAAAACTACTCTCATGCAATCTCACCCCTATGACAAAAAAAAAGGGATGGAATTTTCAACAGTGGCATTCAATATTGGATCTGTTAGTGGTAAAACCATAATTCACAACTCTATCAAGATGTCACACCATAATTTACTACTCTATCAAGGTGCCATTTTCCCGCGCTATGAAAAGTTTTTGGTTGGGCATAATTCAGATGTCATTTTCGGGTTCTAGTTAGGACGGTATCGTAAAGCAAAATCAAAGTTTAAAATTTTAAAAGTGTTAAAATTTTCCAATGTGATTTTAATTGTATTTGAGAAACTAATATGTTTTTACATGTTTGTGGTTATGATATTAGGTCTCATTTATTATAATAATAAAAGTAAAATTAATATAATTTTAAAGTTACATTTTTATGTAATGATTTTCTTATTAAAGTCTAGCAAAATCATAATTCACAACTCTATCAGATGTAATTTTGTGGTTGGGATATAATTCATGTCATCTTCAAGCTCTATGAAAATTTGTGGTTAGGAAAGTATTGTAAAGCAAAATTAAAGCTTAAAATTTTAAAAAGTGTTAAAATTTTCCAATGTGATTTTAGTAGTATTTGAGAAATTAACATGTTTTTGGTTGTGATATTAGGTGGTATTTATTATAATAGTAATAATCTAATTTCAAGGTTAAGTTTTTATGCAATGATTTTGCTATTAAATTTTAGCAAAACCATAATTCACAACTCTATCATATGTCATTTTCGTGCCCTATGAAAATTTTATGGTTGGGACATAATTCAGATGTCATTTTCACCACCTATGAAAAGTTGTGGATAGGAAGGTACTGTAAAGAAATATTAAAGCTTAAAATTTCAAAAAGTGTTAAAATTTTCCAATGTGATTTTAGTTGTATTTGAGAAACTAACATGTTTTTACATGTTTGTAGTTGTGATATTATGGTATTATTATAATAAGAAAATTAATAATAATCTAAATTTAAGGTTACGTTTTTATGCAATGATTTTGCTATTAAAGTTTAGTAAAACCATAATTTACAACTCTATCAGATGTCATTTTCACGCCCTATGAAAATTTGTGGTTAGGATGGCATTGTAAAGCAAAATTAAAGCTTAAAATTTTAAAAAATGTTAAAAATTTCCAATGTGATTTTAGTTTTATTTGAGAAACTAACATGCTTTTACATGTTTGTGGTTGTTATATTAGGTGGTATTTATTATAATAATAAAAATAATAATAACAATATAATTTTAAGGATGTTTTTTTATTCAATGATTTTGCTATTAAAGTCTAGCAAAACCATAATTCACAACTCTAACAGAAGTCATTTCCACACCCTATGAAAGGTTTGTGGTTGGGACATAATTCAGATGTCATTTTCGTGCCCTATGAAAATTTGTGGTTAGGACAGTATTGTAAAGAAAAATTAAAGCTTAAAATTTCAAAAAGTGTTAAAATTTTCTAATGTGATTTTAGTTGTGTTTGAGAAACTAACATGTTTTTACATGTTTTTGGTTGTGAAATTAAGTGGTATTTATTATAATAATAATAATATAATTTTAAGGTTATGTTTTTATGCAATGTTTTTTTAATTAAAGTCTAGTAAAACCATAATTCACAACTCTATCAG
>CM076580.1:1246802552-1247052497 GCA_034641835.2 Pinus albicaulis
TTAGAGCACAAACTTACATAAAAAATATTATATGTAAAATTTTTACAAATAATTCTTCCTATTTTCCTATATTCTTAAAAATATAGTCTCCAACGATGGTGCAAATCTAGTAGTAAAAAATTTCAAAAAAAAACCTAAAAGTTTACTATATGTGAACATACTAACTTATGGAGGTTGGTGAATCAATATCATCATGAGTTTTTTCATTCTCCAAGTTGAGGATAGATAATTAAGATCATGGATTTTCATCTTGGAAAAATTCACCAAATTGCTAGAGGGGAAAGAGCATGATTGTATATGAAAAATGCTCATTTGCAAGTCCTACAACTATTGGCACAAACTTAATGTCTCATCCTCAGTCCTATAAATAAGAGCTTTATGTTCAACGAGGAACTCCATGGTATATGTAATACTTGAAACCATTTCATTATATTTCAATTGGAGCCCATTGATTTCTTCCTATAAATGATTTATTTGTTATGTCATTTGCCACTAAAATGTTACAACATTGCTAGTCAATTTTATAGTTTCTTTGAAACCTATCCTTTATAGTTTCTTAAGTGTTCCAATCCATAGAGAATGAAAATGTGTTTGTATTCCTACACCTGTTCATCAATCCTCAATATTGGTCTAAATCAAAACAAATGCAAAGAAAGGGAAAAAGTCTAAGTTCAGACAATGCAATACACAACCTAAACCTTGAACCATTTCCATTAAGAACCAATAACTGCTGAAGCATGGCCTACTACCTACATAAAGTTTATTTTTCAATAGAATACTACTTATATCTAAATCCCATGCAACACAAAGACAATTAAACTTTTCACCAATTGCTCAAATATCCAAATCCACATAGACTGAAGTTGTGCTTGTATTCCAACACTTGGGACAAGATCCTTGCAATCATGGTCTAAATAAAACCAAATAATGAATACAGGGAAAATGTATAAGTCTGTACAATGCAATACACCACCCTGTCTTAGACTAATTCCATTAAAAACCAATAACTATTTAAACATGGGCTTACCACTTGTATCAATTTTCTTATGGAACTGAGTACTAATAAACTCCAGATCCCATAGGACACAAAGAAAATAGAAGCTTTCACCATGCCAATAACTATGCCTCAACTATCTTTTAGTATTTATAAAAAATAACCAAGTAAAATACACTAATCAAAGCCTAAATTTTGAACTATGATCTAATTTCATCCACATAACAAGTTGATATGACCACCATGGCTTGAATTGATCCCTATCAAGAAGTACAAAAAATATCTTTACACGAGAGAAACCATAACACATAGAATGAAATTGTTGCAAACACATGCTACTAACTACTTCATGTAGTGCACATACTTGGAATGATAGTATGTAATATTTTAAAAAGGTGAGCCCATACTGCATTCTCTTATTCATGGTGATGCATGCATAGAGGGAAAAAAATGCCATAGATGAAGATTAAACCATAATCATAACATAACCTCCTCCACTCTTCCCAATTCAGTGAGACGGAACATGATATAGCTTTCATTTCATACCATTTCTTTAAATTAAGTCTACATTCAAAATTCTTAACACATGGTAACAACATGAGGGCCCTTAATGTCGTTGTAGAACCACTTTTTTGGAATCGCGCACTTTTGGGCACTTTTCGATATACTCCCTTTTTTCCCTCCTCATTTGATGTTCTTCTGTTGTAGAGCTTCTCTACTTCTTTAATACAACACCCTCAAGACATAATGATAATTGAATCTCCTTCTTTATATCACTTGTGAATCTCATTGTAGTAGAGCTGGTCAACAAATTGGGATTGGAAGTTTGTGATTATTGAATCCCATATCCATTTGGATGGGTAAATAAGGACACAAGGTTAAAGGTAATAAAATAGTGCAAATTATATTTGATATCAATGTTAATTTTATTGATGAAGTAGAACTAGATGTGGTTCCCCTTAATGTACGTGGAGTGGTGTTTGGAAGCCCCTATATGTACATGCAAGGAAAAATATTCATGCAGAGAGTCAACCAATACCGCTTCGTCAAGGATGGAAAATCATTCACCATCAATGTGCATGAAGGAAAGTCAAGAATTTCACTAGTAAGTTCCAACCAAACCAAGAAATTGGTTAGTTCTAGAAAAAAGTATGTTTTATTTTTTTTAATAGAACATGAGTATGTAGAAGAGTCAGTGAGAGCAAATGAATCCTTGCAGAGTTGTACTAAAAATAATAACAATAATTAGAAGAGTTGTTGCAAGCATATAGGGATGTGTTCTAGGAGCCTAAAGGGCTACCACCTAAGAGGGAAGTGGAGTAGGAGATACAAGTATTTACAAAATTCCCATGGCCAAACCATTAGGGGAATTTTGAGGTCTAAAATGGGCCTCCTAAGAAAAATGTACCAAAAAAATAAACTTTATAAGAACCAATAGGATTCAAGATGATGATGTGAACCATGGGGGATGATTCACCATTTTTGGAGTAAAAAAGTAAAAAGATTAAAAAATAATAAAATAATAAAACTATTTTTTCAACATGTATTTTCAACTTATCTCCCTAAGTTTTTACTCAAATTTTGAGCGGGAGTTCTCTTTTGATGCAAAATTTAATTCCTCGTCCAAGGAGTACCCATGTTGCATACTTTCGATAGACCTTGCCACACGAAAAATGAAAAATACATGAAAAAACATGATTGCAATCACATTTTTCATGTACTTCACATTTTTCATGTAGGAGGGTCCATGCAAAGTATGCAACATGGGTACTCCTTGGATGAGGAATCAAATTCTACATCCAATGAGTGTTGTCACTCAAAATTTGAGTAAACCCATAGCGAGATAAGTTGAAAAGGTAGTTTTTTTTATTTTTTCCCTCTAAAATTTGATGATGTAATCTAATCTTATTTTATTATTTCCACTATTAGTTTATAATTTCCTTAGGAGGCCCATTTTAGAGCTCAAAATTCCCCTAATGATTGACCTAAATAGGCAGTATGTTATAGAAGTAAGTGAGGTGAAGAAACAATTGCAACAACTATTGGAACATAGTGTCAGTCAAAAGAGTACAACACTATGTGCGTCACCCATAATCATTGTGCCAAAGAAGGATGAGACTTCATGAATGTGTATAGATTACAGGGCATTGAAAAAAATTACACTGAATAATAGGTAACCCCTTCCTCGAATAGTTGATATTCTAGATCAGTTACAACAAACAAAATACTTCAGCAAGTTGGACTTAAAGTCTAGATATCACCAAATTTGAGTTAGAGAAGAAGTTACCTAGTAAACCACCTTCAAAACTATGAAATATTTGTATGAGTGGTTAGTCATGACATTTGGCCTATGTAATGCACCGACTATTTTTATGAGGTTAATGAATGATATATTGAACCCTTTTATATATTCATTTGTTATTGTTTATTTTTATGATATGTTGGTATATATTTCTATATAGGAGGAGCACATATTACATTTGATGCAGGTGTTGGAGATTTTAAAGAAGCACCAATTGCTAGCAAACCTCAAGAAATTTGATTTTGCATAATATTATTTGGTGTATTCAAGGTATGTGATAGGTTGAGGAGAGCTAAAGATAGATCTTGCTAAGATAGAGGCCATCATGAAATGGTCGGTGCCTACTAATGTTTCTGAGGTTAGGAGTTTCATTGGGGCAATACAGTACTTGAGAAAATTTGTAGTATACCTCGGGGGGACAATATTGGGTACAGAGGGAGGTACACAAGGTAATAATGTGATGTAATAATAATGGGGCATATTTAATAAATAAAGTGGTTAACCCGGATAATGCAAGGGACCACAAGTAGTTAGGAAATAATATGATAAGCCCATAGTATTGGTTGTATGGTATTGAGATACCCATGGTAATTAACCATGGTATTGTGTTTATGAAGCCTATATATAGGCTATAGACTCTCCATTGATTAATGTGATTTATCATTGTATTGAAAAGCATATGGCTTGTGGAGTAATCTCCTTCCTTAAGGAGTGATTGTATGGTGTTACCCTACCTCAAGGGTTTTGATATTAATAAAGAAGCATTTCCATTTTATATTCTTGGATCAATCTTGATATTTCTTGGGAATATTTTTCATGTTCAATATATTTTCAGGTTAGATCTATTACAAGTGGTATCATAGCTCTTTCTTAGGCAAATCAAGAAGATTTTTTTTTTCATTTTTTGTAGGATCGTTTTGGGCGACGAGTTTGCGGATCTAAAAATTTTGGTGCAAAATTTGCAAAACAAAATAGCATATCTGAATTCTTCGTGGAAAAATACACAATTTCAAATAAAAAACAGTCGAATCGTAGCCTAGATGATAGATATATCTCTTATTTAAAATCAATTGCGTTGTACAAATTTTTCTGACGTCAATTTGTGGATGGAAGCTCTTCTGTCATTGTTTTCAAATTTTGTGCATAATTTCATAAAACAGATTTTAGATAGGAGCTCTTCTTGAAAAATCACCCAATTTAAAAAAAAACGGTCGAGTCAGAGTTCGGATGAGGGAGATATTTAAAATCAACTATTTTTTTAGAATTTTTGTGACGGCGAGACAGTCCCAGCACAAATTTTAGTTTCCAGAGTGCCCAAATCAAGATTTCAAACAAATAGACAGATGAAGAATGGTCGTTCCATTTCCGAAAATAGGTTATAATAAATATTATGATTTATATTGACCTAGTTATGCCCATTTTAAATTTTCTCCTAAAAGTAAGTGATTTCTAATAACCCTCACTTTATTTTACGGGTTCTATAAAGATGGATTTTGCAAGATTTTTTACAGGAAAAGATGATGGTCCCACTATTTAAGAAATTATACAATATCACAATTCTCGATCCCAATATTTTTGGACAAGCGGTCTAGGGCTTTATATGAAAATTGAGGTTGTTAAATGGTGGTTCTCACTTGACAATTCACTGAGGCTACTTCCTGGTGCAAAACTTGAAAAAATAATTTTCGAAAAATGGTCTCATACTCGAAAGAAGTACAATAAGAAACATCATGAGATAATTTTTACTGGTATATCCTTATTTTAGGTTCATGGATGTATTCAAAAAGAGAATATCATTGTGTCTATCAATCCTAGTTGCAAGAATAATTTTATTAATGTTCATTTGGCTAAAAGATTGCAAGTTCCAACAAAACAAATAGAGCATACACAATTTGATGATGAGGAGGTGCAAATTTATAAATATTTGAAGATTCCTTGGATAAGTATGTGTTGCATCCTGATTTTTACGCTTTATATATGGATTATATGGATATGGTTTTAGGATACCCTTGGATGTAATCTGTTGGTACTATCAATATTAATGCACCGTAGAAATTCCTAAAGTTGTGGTATAAAAAGTAGAAAATTACACTACAGGATATTTCCATTAGTAAAAAGGTAGAGTCCAAGGAGGCCCGAGAAGAAAATGCTATAGGTACTGACACATCAGATGTCGATTCTGTTGTGTAATTGAAAATGGAAGATAAGCAACAAATGCAAGCGCCACAACGGGTACCCAATACCACTCAAGCTCCATTAGGTGGGGAACTGAAGAAATATACCCCACCATTTAAAACTTCAACATATCATCACCCGCACCACCCAGCAATATAACAACCAACAAGGTGGCAATGAATGAGAAACAAGGATAACAACCCCTAGACGACACACAATGAGGTGCGACGATCCACCTACTGCACATCAACACAGAGGAACCTCGAGAACCAAATTCCTTCTCAAGCGAGTGAGGCATCAACCAGATCAAGTAATCATCTTTCTCTTGGATGGATATATGCTAGTATATGGTACCAATGGACTATTCTTTTGAATAGATATTATTATTTGTGTTCTTCTTATGTTTCAGGGATGAAACATGCTTAAGGGGGGTGTAATGTAGTATACCTAGGGGGGATAATATGGGGTACAGAGGGAGGTAGCCAAGGTAATAATATGATGTAATAATAATGGGCCATAATTAATAAATAAAGTGGTTAACGTGCATAATTCAAGGGACTACAATTAGTTAGGAAATATTCTGATAAGCCCATAGTATTAGATGTATGGTATTGAGAGACCCATGGTAATTACCCAGGGTATTGTGTGTATAAATCATATATATGTGCTATAGACTCTCCACTGAGGAATGTGAAGTATCATTGTATTGGAAAGCATATGGCTTGTGAATTATTCTCCTTCCTTAAGGAGTGATTGTATAGTGTTACCCTACCTCAAGGGTTCTGATATTAATAAAGAATAATTTCCGTTTTATATTTTTGGATCGATCTTGATATTTCTTGGGCATATTTTTCATGTTCAATATATTTGCAGGTAAGACACATTACAAAATTCATATCCTCATTTTCAATGGTAGCAACACTTCACACCATAACAACAAGTGGCAAGAGTGTCTAGTGGGGAAAGGGTTAGTAGAGGGCCTTTGAGGAGTTAAAGATGAATATTAGATAAGCACCACTTCTAACATTACCAAACATGCAACAACCCTTTGAAGTGAAGATAGATGTGAGTGGGTATGTTATGGGAGAAATCTTGATCCATGGACGAAGGCATGTATGCTACCATTATGAAGTATTTCATGGGGTAATTCTTAACTACCTATTGTATCTACTACAACCACCCTCCAAAAATTTTCCCATCCTTTGATTTTGGATCCTGCCTTCTACCCACAGGGGCCCATTATTCACTATCCTCAAGTAGTCATGTTAAGTTAAAGACTTATCATTCCATGTAGTTTTTGTGATGTCTTATTTTGATCTTGATATGTACCTTTTCAAACACAATCCATCTCCTACCTTAACCTCGCAACTTTGTTGGTCTTCCCTTAAGAAATTGTGCAATATTGGAAGGCACGCTAGGCTTGAGGATCTAAATTACGCAATCTAGAGAGGTAGACCAACCTTGAGCTAAAAAAATATGCAATCCTGAGAGGCAAGTCAGCCTTGAGCTTATAAATTGTGCAATCCTAAGAGGCGGGCCAACCTTGAGCTTAGAAATTGCATAAAATCTTCCTCTGCTCTCAAAAAATGTGCAATTCACTAATTTAGGGAGTTGGAAAGCCCCTTGTGGTAATAATCCTTATTGGTGGTGTGAATGGCCAGTTTCTCAGAAAATACAAAAGCAAAAAGAGAAAAAACAATCCTTAGAAAATAGGGAGTGGATAATTATTTTCTTAAAGAGTGGCACAAGTTGTTATTTTTTACTTTCTGTCGAGTGTATATTTTTCCTTGATTTTAGGCATATGAGTCTAAAAATATAACCCTAGCACTCATTTTTCACATTTTATCTTGGAGCTCTAGCCTTCCCAAGGAGATAAAGGAGCCTTCGGTGGAGTTTGCAGCGCTTTTCCAGGTGAACTTTGCTTTTGTCGCCTTTTTGTCGCTTTTTCTCGTTTCACTTATGTGGGTGTTTTTTATTATTATTTCTTTTCATAGTTTTTGGTGTTTTAACTTATATTATATTTTAAAAGTTTTGTTCCAATCTATCATTCGCTTTTTTCAAGTGTCACATCAGCTTCTTCTTTTTACCCAATAGTGGTCGGCGTTTCGGCAACTCCTTGTGCATGTTTTCTTTTCCTTTTGCATGTTGATATTATGCACTTGATTATGACTTATATATCTTTCCTTAGTCAAATATACTCTCTTACTTGCACTATCAATTAGATCTTCCACTTCCCCATCCTCTTCCCGGTCATATCTTCCCTTTACTTCGCCAACGTTTTCCATGTTCAACTACACATTTCACAACTCCAAGGCTCAAGCCTTGTGCTTGGCTTCTGAGACTGCATAATGAGCAGTCCCTAGCTTTACCAAATACACATTCTATAGTTTTAGGGCTCAAGCCTTAGGGTCTTTTCCACTGATACTGCGCAATGTGCAGTCTCTCCCTCAGTCTGCCCAGGTTGAGACTGTGAATTATGCAGTGTCAAGCCTCAAGCCTCTCCATTTACTGTTGAGACTCTGCAATTTGCAATTCATGAGGCCATTCTCTTCCCTCAGTCTAGAAATTGCATAGTTTTCCCTCTCAGTCTTGTGGTTTCTTCCTTGATCTTTCTTTGTGAGTTGTTTTTCTTGAGCTAACTTATGTTTTCCATGAGTGCATTTTCTCCTACAAGTAATTCAGTTTTTTATCACTTCTCTTGATCTCAATTACTGTTATCCTAGCTCCCAAGAGATCTATCTCAAAGGACACTATAAAAAGCAGCATCGAGGAGGAAATTGAGAGTACTCCAGCGAAATTTCCATTTTTCTCAAACAATAAGTTGTTTATAGATAAAGATCCAGACATTACATGGAAAAAGGTGAATGAGGTATTCTCAACAAATAGTTTCAAAGCATATTTTGAAGATTGGCAGGTCTACACCAATATCCAAAGGTCAGGATTACTCAAGATTGCATGCAGGTACCCAGTTTTTCCATGTGCCAAAATTACCAGCTGGGTACTATCACATACAGATGCAAATGATGTGACTATTAACAATACCAATGGAAAAAGTCTTGTCTCTTTCATGGCACACGATTATCACCTTATGTATCATTTACCATCACAAGAATAATTCATGGATTCTCGCTTCTATGCAATCACTAGCTACTTGAGCACAAAATATATTTTCAAAGGATGGGTGAAAGAGCCAACAAAGTTTTTTCAAACACCCACCAATAATTACAAGACAAAATCTCTCAAGAAGGCATTTCAGTACTTTATAATTCTATTTTGCAGGATCTATGTTCAACATAGTACTAAAAGCTGTCTAGAAGGGTGGGCGTTCTTGCTAAATTAGGTTGTGAATGAAGGAAAACCATTAAACTGGTCAGACTTGTTGGCTCAATAGTTGAAGATCCATGTATCCAGTGCCTAGAATCCTTCCAAGGGCAAGAAATATAGATTCTACATGTATGCTTACTTGTTGGATGCAATTTCTCATAATTCATTTCGTGGCATGGACCTAGTCACCAAGAGAAATTTTCATACATGTTTACTGCAAGACGCTTTTGGATTTTTTTAGTACAAGGAGTTGCACCTTGACTGCAAAAGGAGTAATCCTTACACATCATAGTTCATTTCAAAATTTGAATGGTTTTTTGAGTGGTGGGATGGCTTCCCAAATATTTTGAAATGATTTTTATATTCTTTAATACTTTCATGCATTTGGAAAGCTGTGGAAAGTATAAATTGTATGGGTAAATTGGTAGTATAGGGGGAAGAGTGTAACAAATGAAAGAAGATGGATAGCTGGTACTTATTCTAGGAAAAATTCATATCCTAAATCAGTCACACAACTATAATGATGGATCTTTACACAAACTTTTTTTATGAAAAGTAAACAACATTTAGAAAGTAGATTACATGCATAAATTATTTCACAAATACTTTATGAAATATTCACTAACATGTTCTACAACACATATATGATTTGCAGAAAGCTGAAAGCAGATAATTTACTATTAAATCCTTTAACATTTTCTCACTCATACCTTACTAGCTGTTGCAACTCATAAATTAGAAGAAATTAACAAAGAGATAAAACAAACCATATATTAGATAGTTCTTGAGTCACAAAATCCTCCAGAATGAAGTGAAAAAATGATTTTCTTTATTATATTAAGTCTTCAGGTAGACCAACATCCAACCTGGAAATGGTATTTACAATGGCATATATAGAAAGAGAGGCACCAACTCCATCTCTTCTAAAAAGAAGGAAATGCTATTACTAACATTACATATGTGTCATAGTACATTAAAACCATATCCCATCGAAATCTAATTGAAAGGAAAAATGTAGATGAAAGAAGACAATAAATTTGGGCTAAACTAATGAGTATGCTAACATGTTGCCCCTTTTCTGTTGATTTTTCTCCTTATGTCTTTGGTTCTTAAATAACCATGTATCTTCATTCAATATGACCTCCAACAACCTCATAACCACTTTTCACCATCACTTTTTATATCCATTTGGTTATGAGTCCTTATCTTTCCTAAACTAACTTAGATATTTTGTTGACAGATGTAAAAAATCAATTAAAATAGGTGCTACCGGAAATTCCGATAAAAACCTGTAACAGTGAAAAAATTGTAACGCTACCGAAATTTCCGGTAGCACTCTTTTTATTTCTTAAAAATGCACATAAAACACTAAAAAAACTTGTGTAGACTTATACACTTTGACATTTGAGTTTTTTTTCAAAATTTCACTTGATAATCAAAAGATGTGTTTTATCAAGAAACCTTTTACCTTCCTTCCATGTGTGTTGCAGCTTAAACAAGCTTGTCCAAGTCTAACTTGTTATCAACAACTGATATTGATCTTGTGGCTCTTGTGGCTGCTTCCTTGATAGTGGCCTTATCCTCCTTTGAACCCTTTTGAATCTTTATTCTTTTCGAGGGTTCTGTGTGCTGCTCTAGACAGGTTTTGTTTTTATCTTTCTTCTTAGATTCCTTTGTTTTTAACCCTTTAGATTTTCCTTCTATATCAATGACCTTTGTCAATAAACTTGAATTGTGCATAGCTTTATACTTGAGCCTAAACTTGTTGTTGACTTTGGTATGTATTTTTCTAGTACCAGCAACAGGTTTGGCTTATTCTTTCTTCTTCTTGCTACTGGTCTCATACCCTGCATCTTTGAGGATTTCCTCATCAGACTTTGTGGGCTAATACTCTTTATGTATTTTCTGTTGAACATATGCTTCCCAAATTTTTGGTAGCATATTTGCTTTAGATTTATCTCCAGTTGCAGACCTTCCTCTTTGAGCTCTGGTGTATACGTTAGGAAAAGGAGGAATGGGGGGAACCATTTTCATAGACTTTGGTTTATTTATTGAGGAGCTCTCTCCTTTCTCCAACTTCCTCTCAACCTTAACTGAAGAAGTCTTTTCTTTTTTGATCTTGGCTTTATGGATATTCTCCTTCTTAGCCTTCCTCTTGGTTCTTTTTGCCAGCTCAGAGTGTTATTGTGAGGATGGAGGTGTAGGTGTAGGTTGGCCTGCCCTGTAAAACAAGAAATGGTCCCAGGTTTGATTTCTTTTCCTTAACACTTCTTCAACTAACACTTTGATGATAACTTGATGACATAAGTTGTATTTTGAGGCAGCAGTATGTGTTTGAATCCTAGCTGACATCTTTGTCAGGCTCATGAGAAAAAAATATGGCAAGTTGAGGGTCTTCATACTTGTAACATGAAAAATAAATCTCATATGATAAAGAAACACTATTGTGTACCTCCTTTCACATGTGAGGTAAATATTGATGAGTTTAACAACTTTTGCCCATTCATTTTTGAGGTAGATGCTGGGAATTCTTTCGGCCCAGTTTGGATCTCTGTGTCCATCCTTGAGGAAACTGTTGAGGTCTCCTCCAGTGATAACCTAACCTTTAAACCACCTTTCTTCTTATGGAAGATTGAATGCCTCAGAAATTGAATTTGTTGATACCTGCAATTTAAGACCATAGACTATGGCTTCCTATACATTGAAATAATTTGCAAGCTCCTGAGCTACTCCAAAGTGAGAGCTTCCGAGTCTAGAGCACAAATAATACCACCATGCTTGAAAAAACAACCTTCTCACATTCGAATTTTCATCCACTAGGTCAGCACCTTTTGGTTCAATTTGTTTTATGTTTCCTCCTCTTTTATTCATCTTCAGTAATTAATAACTCTATCTCTAAAATATGATAGGTGGCAGAGCTAAAAGAGCTCACCTAATAGGTTTTGTTGTGTCTTCCTCTAAAATCCTGTCTGAAATCTAAGACTCCTCAAGCTGCACTTCTAAAAAAATTGTTCTCAAATAGCTAAGCTCACAACTGATACTCCTTCTTCTCAATGATTTAAAACAACAATGATGGTTCATCCTCCCATGCAATATATTTTCATTATGGAAAATATCCTTAACTGTAGTATGCACCATGTGATAGCCATAATGGTCTTCAGTTGGTTGCATAGCTTCAGATGGCATGCTACAGGTGGCTGGAGATAAGTGGATCTGTACTGGCAGTCACCTCTACTGCATGTTGATTTATTGGCCTAAATTTCCAGCAGCGTCTATGTCTAACCATTCAAACGGTCATTGCATTAAACATGCAGATCCACGATATTTTCTATTCAAAAATCACCTACTTTGACATGAAACCAGACCAACTCGGCTGACAGATAGGATGGTATCAACGACTGGCTTTGTTATTGAGGATTGACACCTAGACACTATGTATACCATGAATTAAACTTAACGTGACTGACCACAAACCTATCCTATGAATTGATTTAAATCTTAATAAAAATATTTAAGAAGTATTTTAAACTAAAACACGTGGCTTGATCCAAAGCGGATGCACTTTTTCTTTTTCTTTTTCAAAAAGGGGGAAGTTACTGGAATTTACGGTAGCATCGAATTAAAAGAAAAACATACAGAAACATAATTAAAACAGATTGTCTGAAAAGGGCTAAAACATGCACTACAGGAAATTTCGGTAGCGAACAATTTTTTTCTTTTGAAATTTACAAAGTCTAATCCTAAAAACAAAAAATTTAAAATGAACTCATGACTTAGCAAAGAATTGTGCTAACATTTGGCTCCACAAGGGATAGAGCTCTCCCTGCGAGGCTCTAAGAACCTTTGGTAGTTTCAGTGCCTTGTGATTGGGCTATGGAGTATTATTATGAAACACACTAGTATTTACAGTGAACTTAGGCCACCAAAAACCTTAGTAAAATAATTTCTTGAGAAATCACCCATTAAATGGGGCCTCCAAACAGTTTTGTCCCATCAATATGTTGCAACTCAAAACTATTGTTCTGCATAATATTTTAGATTCTGAAAGGACTAAGCCATAAAGCATCAATATTGGAATGCTTACCTGGGTCTTGATGTTGTACATATTATTTCAACCCCAAATCTCCAATCTAGAAATATTCTTTTTTAGTTCCTCTATCAAAAAATTTATTTACAGCTTACTGATATTTTCTCACCAAATCATATTGTTGTTCTCACTTTTGCTGCACTTTTATGATTTGATAAATTCTCCTGGTCATGTCATTTGGCTCAACTTCATGATCTTGCAGAAATTTGGCTACAGGAATGCTCAATTGGACTAGAAAAACAGAATCAATTCCATAAACCATTTGAAAAGGTCATTTATTAATAGAATTTTTGATTATCACCCTATCAGCCCATAAAGAAAACTTCAGTTTTGAATCCCAGGCTTTCTTGTTTTGCTCCAATAGTTTGGTGATGATTCTTGTTGAGATTCAACAAGAAGATCCTGGTGAAAATTAAGCACTTACACTAGGATGGTGCCTCAGGCTATTTTTAGGTGTATGTCTATTTATAGATGTATGTGCATAATCTATTTATAGAATGCATGTATGTTTATAGATGCATGTCTACTATTATTATCCCTTAATATTAGTTGGAAAATAAACTATAATATATTCTCAATGAGCACTTGGAAATAGTTAACTCAAGTGGAAAATTTGTTAGCTAAAGGAATTTTGAGTTAAGTGGTTGGTTGGTGGGACATGCAGGTTGACTTAGTTGTAACTGAGTGATTCGAAGTTGTAACAAAGCTGGAAGTGTAGTTGTGCAAGTTGTAAAGTAGTTTAACTCAGTTAAGTGAGTTAAACTCAGTTGTGCTAGTTGTAACTGAATATACACTAGTGAGAGATCAAGTGAATTAATTATTAATTAATTCAAAATTAGTGGTCTCACATGCAACTGAAGATTTACTATTATTAACTGCATGCATGCCAGATCTAGTGGAGACCCAGTTGATTTCTAGGTGAAAGGGAAGTAAACTATCAGTTGTGACATTATCCGGTTGTACACATGAAACCACACACACATTGGATGTTTCCATGAGGATTTTTCAGTCAAGGTAGGAAAGATTACATTCATTAAGGGATTGCTATCAGCAGCAATTGTGCATTGGAGGCAGGCTGTCTGGAGACAGTAAATTGAGCAAGTGATTTTCCAATTTTTGTATGACAGCATGAGAAAATTAGCTCATGTACTGAGAGCTCTTGTGATTGGAGCTTTCTATGTAATTGTTTCATGATCCATGATATAATATACAATAGAATATAGTGTGTTTTTTTAGCTGTAAGCTTTCTCTGGGAAATTATCTCTGTTGTGTGTGATTGATCTTTCTTCATGCTTATGTAATTAGCGATTGTGTTTTTTAATTCTGCAAATATTTTTAGAATCCATTCAGTATTTAACATTATCACATTGTTAAATCGGGAGAATCTAAGATATACATGTATTTTTTATAATTTCTACATGCACTAGAGAATTTGGCGGAAATTCCGACGGCCAATTCGTCGCTATTCCGACACATATTCGTCGCAAGAGAGACAGTTCAAGGGCGGACAAATCATGGTTTGTCATGCCGTCGCCGTTCCGACGCAAGTAAAAAGTGTCGCACTATCGACACTTATTCCGACGTTCCGAACAGGCATCACTCTTCCGACGTCTTACAAACCGTCGCGGCTCCGACGTTTTGGACGTCGTTCTTCCGACGCTCATAAACCGTCGCAGTTCCAACTAAACGTGGTCCGACGTTTTGGCGTCGCTCTTCCGACGCTTGTAAACTGTCGCAATTCCGACTAAACGTGGTCCGACGTTTTGGACGTCACTCTTCCGACATCTGGAAGATGTCGTAATTCCGACGATATGTGGTCCGACGTTTGGAACGTCGCTCTTCCGACGTTTTCATACTGTCTCTCTTCCGACGTTGCTGGGTTGTCGCAGTTCCGACGTCTACAAGGCGTCGGTAGACCGACGGAGGGTTCAATTTTTTAAAAAAAAATTAAAATTTTAAAAGACGAGAAACGTTGTTTTGAAGATATTATATGAAGTAAAACAATCCATGAAAGTGAAATAGCAGTATGTAGAATAGTAAAGCAACAGATAGAGTACCGACGTCCATTGTTCCAAATACAAATTAAAGTACCCAAAACCCTGCAATAGTGAAGTAAAACAGTCCATGTAAGTGAAGATATTATATGAAGTAAAACAGTCCATGAAAGTGAAGATATTATATGAAATAAAACAGTCCATGAAAGTGAAGATATTATATGAAGTAAAACAGTCCATGAAAGTGAAGATATTATATGAAGTAAAATAGTCCATGAAAGTGAAGATATTATATGAAGTAAAACAGTCCATGAAAGTGAAGATATTATATGAAGTAAAACAGTCCATGAAAGTGAAATAGCAGTATGTATAATAGTAAAGCAACAGATAGAGTATCGACGTCCATTGTTCCAAATACAAATTAAAGTACCCAAAACCCTACAACAGTGAAGTAAAACAGTCCATGAAAGTGAAATAGCAGTATGTAGAATAGTAAAGCAACAGATAGAGTACCGACGTCCATTGTTCCAAATACAAATTAAAGTTGCAAAACCCTACAACGTTGAAGTAAAACGGTCATGAAAGTGAAGATATTATATGAAGTAAACAGGTCCATGAAAGTGAAATAGCAGTATGTAGAATAGTAAAGCAACGGATAGAGTACCAACGTCCATTGTTCCAAATAGAAATTAAAGTACCCAAAATCCTTGAACAGAGAAAAACGCTAATCATGTGAGGAGTGTGATATGTCCCAAATATAAAAATACCATGAGACCATATCAATAAACCGGCAACATAGACCAGCATCGCTAGTTTTGAAGGCAGAGTGATAAACATTAATCATTTTTTTTTCACAAGAGAAAAAACGATGTTTTCAATATATTGTATGAAGTAAAACAGTCCATGAAGTCATTACATTTCCACATCTTAAGATTGGAACCCAAATATCCATCCAGAAAAGTGGAAGTCCCACCCCAGACAATGATAGAAAAATACCCCATGTCACATACAGCGACTTGATATAAAACCCGGTAACGGTCCACATGGAGATTATCGACAATCTGAGAAAGCATCCAAATATGCCCAAGGCATCTATAAGAAAGTGAAATAGCAGTATGTAGAATAGTAAAGCAACAGATAGAGTACCAACGTCCATTGTTCCAAATACAAATTAAAGTGCCCAAAATCCTTGAACAGAGAAAAACGCTAATCATGTGAGGAGTGTGATATGTCCAAAATATAAAAAGACCATCAGACCATATCAATAAACCAGCAACATAGACCAGCATCGCTAGTTTTGAAGGCAGAATGATAAACATTAATCATTTTTTTTTAGAAGAGAAAAAATGCTATTTTGAATATATTATATGAAGTAAAACAGTCCATGAAGTCATTACATTTTCACATCTGAAGATTGGAACCCAAATATCCATCCAGAAAAGTGGAAGTCCCACCCAGACAATGATAGAAAAATACCCCATGTCACATACAGGGACATGATATAAAATCCAGTAACGGTCCACATGGAGATTATCGACAATCTGAGAAAGCATTCAAATATTCCCGAGGCATCTATAATAAAGTGAAATAGTAGTATGTAGAACAGTAAAGCAACAGATAGAGTACCGACGTCCATTGTTCCAAATACAAATTAAAGTACCCAAAATCCTTGAACAGATCAAGAAAAACACTAATCATGTGAGAATTCAAAGTAAAGTTAATCTATTAACATTGCGAATAAAATTACACCGAAGTCAAAAACATTGCCTGACCATACTCATGGCAAATTTGTCATCAAAAAATCAAAAAATTAAGAAGACTGCCCTCATACGGGGAAACCAGTCTTGAACGTTTAATTTACAGAATTCAAAAATATTACTTAAAGGTCCAGCACAGTAAAATAAACTAAAAGCAGCCCAATTAACTTGGCCTGCTAAGCAAGAAAAACAAATTAACCAAACTAATCCTCCACTGGTTCCTCCACGATTCGGCACCATCCTTTGGAAGGTCCAGGATTGCTAGGTGCTACTTCCACATGCATGCCACGGCTCCCCTCCTGAAGGCCCGAATGCTGGCCGGCTTTTTCCGAGCTCAGACCCGCCGGACGGGTGCATTCTTCCTCCGTTTGGGCCTCCTCGCGGAAGACCACAGTGACTACAGCTGTGATTCGCGAGCGGTTGAGAGTGCAATCAAAGGAAAATTGCGCAGTGCGCGTCGTGGGAGAAGGTGAACTAGCGGTGGGGAAGCCAGGAGCAGGGGAATCCATACGGTGGCCAGATGCTACAAGCCGACCCCGCCCACTCCTAGTATTTGGATATCGACCTAAGTAATAATCACTGGACTGGCCGGAAGTCATCTTTGTTGAGGTGCTGGAGGGAGCACGCCGGGATTGACCTCTAGTGCTCCCCCTGCGGCAACGCATCCTATGACGCACGCGAGGCATGGGTGCAATCTCAGGCGCAGGCGCAGTGGGCTCAAGAGACGAAGAATCAGAATTCCAATTAACAGAGGAAGACAGACAGAGACAGAACCGAGAGAAATGGAAATATGCAGCAAATTCTAGGCAGAAGTTCCGCTGGCCACTTCTCCTTATCGTCACAGTTACCAGACAATGTAATCCAGCAACCGGCTTGTCTGAAAAACCATGGCTAAACGCCATTTTTTATGTCGACCCGTCTGCAATGCAATCAAAGGACGGCCGTCATAATGAATCTCTGATCATTAATAATGAGAGCTGAAGGCTGGATCAAATTGGAGCGTGCGGAATCGCTCAGAGGAGTGGAGGTCCGATCTTGAACAGTGTTAAAAATTAATTAATGTAGATTTGATGTGAAAACTTAATTGAACAGCGTTAAATGTTAATGCGAATGATATGAAATCGCCATATCCATGTCCCATCACCTTAAACGCCATCGAATGCACCCGCAGCCGGGAGCAGGGCAAGTTTTTATTGAGGACACGTGGCAAAAATTGATTGGACCGGATCTTTGTTTGGGCCGCTCGCGCAGTGGAAATCCGGACCCGTAAAATATTAGGGCGAATTTGATAAGATTCGCGTCACAAAATTGGCCGACATCAGCAGGCTATTTTGGAACGCGAATTTGGTTTGAATTATGGTTTATCGCCGTTTGAAGTCAGGCGGGCTCGACTTAAGAACAATTTTGTTTGATCCCATCTTATAAAATTTGTGTTGGTTTTCTTTGATAATACACATATTAAAATCCCGCTTAATAAAGAGACAAAATTGTTGTGCTTTCGGAACCTGACCCGAGGATTGGACATGAGTTAACAAAAAAAAGGATAGCGGAACCGGACATGCACCCGTGGTCAAGCACTCTACCAAAACCATGAGCGGAACCACAAAAGCGGGTTGCCCATATCGCCGCTTTTGCGGAGTAGGCGGTATTTCCCTGTTCGCGAGCGATTCCATAGGGAATGCGACACGTGGCGAAATGGTGACCCGGAAAACAACCGTTTAACCCACGCCATCGCACGTTAAAGCCCGACGTTGGTAGTTTGGTAGCCGAAGCGAAATTTTCAGAGTCGTTGATTTGGAGAAGGGCCATCGGATGGTGGTTGCACGTTGAACTTGCCCAGAGGTTAACTAAGGTGTGCGGAGGATAGCCAGGTACGATACGAGTGTTTTATTGGTTATTGATATATATATAGGTGGGGCCGGAGTATAATGAAATTGTTTAATTAAACGATTGGCAGATAATTAGCATAAGTATGGAGCGTGATTGTTATTGGTTATTGATATATATAGGTGGGGCCGGAGTATAATGAAATTGTTTAATTAAACGATTGGCGGATAATTAGCATAAGTCTGGAGGGTGATTGTTGTAAGGCTGGGTGGTGAAATATAGAGCCGAAAGTTCACTACAAATTATTTATTTAAAAAGAAACGTGGAGTATAAATACAAAGTGTTGAAAGTTAAACATTGGTTATAAGGATTGGAGATAATATAAAGTCGGGAATATAAATTAAAGTCCAACCATTGTGGATAGTATTTATTTATCAAATTCTACGAATTTGATAAATAAACCCGAAGAAAGAAGAAGTCAATTAAGACTCGGGCTGGAGGAAAAGAACGGGGTAAACCAAGGGAAAATGCTGACAGAGCGATTGTAGACACACCAGCTCTCCTTAGGGGTCCAATTTCAGTTTTGTTACGTCACACGATGATCTCTCTTCTCTGGCATTTACTTGTATTGAAGATCACTATTCTAGGAATAAGGAGTTATTTTCTCCAAAAATAACCCTAGCCAAACATTGACAATGCATCAAGGATATCTTTATATGCTTCATAAGCACATTTGTTCTACTTCTAAATCATGTCTTGGAAGTGGTTGTTGTGCTGGAAATTATTCACCAGTTGGTTTCATACCAAATTCTTTTTCACATTTTCAACATCCAATACATGAAAAAGATAATGGTTTAAAACAACCTAAATATTTGAAATTTTGCAAGAATTGTCTGGCACACTTTGAATATAAATTTTGAAGTCAAGTGCATGATACTGTATAGGATCAAGTGTCATTTTGAATACCAAATGTTTCACAAAAAACTTCTCAACATGCTACCCTGCAGTAAGGATTAAATGACAATATTGCATCAACTATTTCTATAATAAAAGTGCACCTCGACCATAAGACTAAACAACTACAAATGTTGTAGATCTAACAAGACCACACAATCAAATCTATTCCAAAAGGCCAATACTGTATAAAAAATGAAAGGAGTTTGCAACCAAAAATACCTTAGGCAACTAATTCAATTAGATACACCAAACCATCAGCAAAAAGGAAAACCAGCCTACTCAAAAGGCAAGCGTTTACCTCCTTTGACAAAATTTTGAGTTCCGAAACAAGGGCCTTTATTGTCTTGTCAATGCCCCTAGTAATTTGAATGGGGTTTGCACCTGCTGCAACAACCTAAACAAAAAGGTTTCATTTCAAATTATTTTCCACAAGTTTAAGATACAACCATTGTCAGTTTTGTATTTCCTAACAAGCTCATAAATTTTGACAAAAGAACCAAAATTTTTTAATACCTGATAGCAATTTTTTCACTCAAAAACTATCTTAGACTAAATAAACCCAACCCAAAACTAAAAAACCAAACACCATAAGACCCTACAAAAATGAATAGATGATCTTAATCCAGTACCATCGACAAAAAGTTACCTTTACACCCTCACTTATTAAACCATGTGTTGTTGAATTTTAACTTCAACTGCTGCAGCAGAAGGACGGATGCAGCAGCAACATTTTTTTTTGGAGGTTGCTTGCATGCCATCCAGAAATTTAATTCAGCATTTAAAATTCCTGCAAGTTTTTTTTGTAGACGGCCACAGCCATATTTCTGTACAGGATTGTATTTAAACACAACAACCAGCATTAACGCAATTCACCAACCAGAAATTAAAGAAACAGAAATTCACCCGACAGTTTTGTAAATTCAAAAGGAGGACACGTGGAGCATTAATATTGGATCACATGAAATTGAAGGGAATCTGAAAACCTGAAAACCGGACCCCAATTTTTTATAGGGCACATTGGATTGAGAATTCGAGTTAAAATTAGGCAGACGTCAGCATCCCATTTTGGAACACGAATTTGGTTTGAAATTCAATCTATTCAGATTTTTGAAGTTCGACGGAAAGGGTTCTTTAATGTTTTGATAGTTTAATATATACATATGTTTTAAACATATGTTATATATATATCATATGCGAAATGAAAGGTGGGCCATAGAATTTAGTTTTAAATTTATTTTTTTTTAAAGAGGGTTTATTATAATATGTTTTATATGTTACGGCATATAAAAATAAAAAGGTCGAAAAAGCTTGGTAGTTTTTTTTATAGACAGTACGTAAATTTTTTATTACACAGCAGTGTGTAAAAAGTGAAAGACCGAGTGTAACTTTTTAAGTGTGTATGCACAGCAGTGCGAAAGTGAAAAACACAGCAGAGTGTTTTAGAGACAGAGTATGTTTGTTTTGAACAGACAGTGAGTTGGTCTTATGCACTGCATTTTGTAGCAGTCATAATTTTGTAATCCCTCTCAGTGAGGAAGAAGTGTAATAGTTTTTTTTGAGTTATTGAAGGGAATAGAAGTTTGTTTTCAAAGTATTGAAACTTTGTCTCCTGTCAAAGAAATTTTTATTTTCTCTGTGTTAGAGGAAGGGAGATTTATGGGTGGTTCTTATGAATCAACCAACCATTCAGAACATGCTCATCAATCCAAACCATAAGTATTATGTGACAATATTCAAGCAGGCATTGAATCGGATTTCTGAAGCTATGTTAGAGAAACCCTAAACTCTCACTGAAAATGGGTGAAATGTGGCACCACTCAGAGATTGACATGTGCCAATTGGTACAAGTGGTAGACAATTGGCATGCTCAAACAACGAGGTGATGCAGGAATGACATGAGGGAGAAAATATCAGAAAAGCCCCAAATCTGGAGAACTAAAGCTCATCACCAACCTGAGATTGACAACTTTACATGATGTAACCTATGAAATCGTAAATGGACAAATCATAGTAACAATAAAGTAACCTATGTAACAATAAAGTCGGATTCATCCTAGGAGTGGTAATGGGAGAAATCATAGTGAACAACAGGAAACATGCAGAGTTTCTTACAATCAAATAGATGAAAAAACACATACAAAAAACCTAGATAATAATCATGAACAAGCTTAATATTGAATTATGAACTGTAAAGGAACTTGCAAAATGTGACATTACGAACCTGGTCAAGCGCACAAGAAAAAATATCCTAGACATGACCCTGGTTGACAAGTTGTATTGCTCATGATGCAAGAGGATTTGTACCTACACTGCCAAGTCAATCAAAATCCATCATTATCTATACAATAAATACAAGTAATTGATGTAGTATTTTTTACTCTAAGATGCATTCTTATGATAATGTTAGAATATATGTTGAAAATGTAAAAACATACCTGAATAAGCTCCTCTTCGTTTCAAGAACAATTTATTGGAGTCGCATGAACTTGGAACAAGCCTCCCACGATCTGAAAGAGTAGCAACTAAGTCAACAGTGACTTTTTTGTTGCTACGCTGGATCGAGGGAGGTTTGCTCCCAGATTAAATCGCTCCAATAAATTATTCTCTACTAAACAGGGCCAACCACGTGAAGGTGGAAGCTCTTATGGCCCCTCCCCCCCCCTCACATCACTCTCAATTCCCCAATACCCAATCTATATTTCATTTTTTACTTTCATGAGCATAAAAAAATATTCAATAACTAATAAAAAAACAATTCAACAAAAAGTACGCAAGGAAACATTGCAATTAATGCTTGACATAAAAATAGTATGATAAATGAGTTTTTTATATAACGAAAAAAACGTTCCAAGTATGGTAACGTTTGTCTTATAATAATACAATATTTTACATTGTCAAATTTTCTTTTTCTTCTTCCTATTTTCAAAGCTCCTAATTACATCATCAATATCATCGTGCTCTGCTCCTGTTTCGTGCCTTTCAACCCGCACTGCTGACCTAGTTGCGTATTCACGATGTCTGGGCTCATCCAGTGACGGGGCATCGCCTACAAAAACAGATAATATTAAATTTTAATTGTCAGATTTTAAATATCATTGAACTAGTTCGGTAATATTAATAAAAAAAATTGCAATGAGATTATTTACCTGGTGCACCAGTTGTCGCCGCTGACCTAGTTGCATTGTCACGATGTCTGGTCTCATCCAGTGACGGCGGATCGCCTACAAAAACAGATAATATTAAATTTTAATTGTCAGTTTTTAAATATCATTGAACTAGTTCGGTAATATTAATAATAAAAAAATTGCAATGAGATTATTTACCTGGTGCACCAGTTGTCGTCGTTGGGACTGTTGCCCTGTCTTCCTCTCTGGTGGTAAGATCCTCAAGGGAAACATTCTCTGTCATATAAACAAAAAACGTTATAAGGACAACCATCAAGTTATAATTAGAAAAAATTATAAGTGGAAATTAATTACCGTCACGGCCCTCACTGATAGCAGCATTGTCGGCCTGGTCCCCACTACAATGATCAGGTTGCACGAGAGGATCATCTACATCTGGCTCTAAAACTGGGTTATTTACCTCGTCGGTAGTGTTGCTCCCCTGATTTAAACAAAGTTGTTAGACATTAAATTTATGGGCGAAAACAAAAATATTGAAAGGTTAATGTTTTACCTTATCAGGCATTGTAGATCTTGGGACCTGCCCCAAGCTTCTGCGACGTTCAACTACAGCTTGATAGCCAAAACGGAAAGCGATATTTTTATCTTCCTCTATAGTTATTGTTCCAAAGTCATCACCCTACATTATATATGATTGTGTATTTTTAATCATATCTGATAGGATTACAAAAACGTTGGAAGGCGATACAATTAATTATAAGATGTTTCGCTACTTAATTAAAATTCTTGCAGCTAATTTCAAGTAGCCACCCTGGCCGAGCTTGTGATGGCCCTTTTTCTCTATCCTAGCTTTGGTTGCCTTTGAGGTGTCAGGCAACCTAGCATCAAAAGATTGAAGTCAGATATGACGTAGCACACTTTTATTTTAGACATAAAGAAAATTAAGGCTATTGAATTAAAGTTGTAATTTACCTTGCGGGTCCAGTTGGCATTTTTCCTTCTTTCTTTGCCCTTTTCTCTTTTCCGTCATGGATGAGTGCTCTCCACTCACTCTCTGAAACTGTGAGAGGATGCTCATATCTAGGGTTAAATTGCAATTGCATCCTATAGGTGTCCCTGGTATATTTCAAATATTTGCCGGCTACCTGAGCCACCGCTTTTCTGTCAAATGTGCCGACCCCAAAAAGGGCTTCTAGATAATCTAAAAGTTCTTTTTTCAGGTTGGAATTCTGGGAATTCCACCCTGTACGTATGGTTGGGCCAAAAATTGCCAACGCATGGCTCTCCAGAATCCTGTAGAACTCATTGTTTCCTACACAGAATAAAACCAAAAGAAAAAGAAGATATTATCATTAATTTAAAAATAAAAATCATGATAAATATATTTTAGATAAAGTACATGAAATAGTTAAAATATTAAAATTTACCTGGGAGTTGTACATGCTTTATAGGGACACCCTCATCGTTCACCAACAACGTGCCATTAATGGTCCCTGTGGAGCTGACACGTGTAGCTCCAGGAAACGCAATAATGTAGTTGGCCATATCGGCCTCATCATTGCCAACACGTTCAGCGGTTGGCTGGGTGTCTGCTTGGGCAGGGTGTGTTTCTTGGCTAGCACCTAAAGGAGTAGAAGGTGTACGAGAGGGTTGTTGGGCAATCTCTTGCCCTTGTGTCCCACTACCACCAACACCGGGTTCAGCAAATGCCAGAAAATGCTACATACAAAAGAACTTTTTGTTAGATTAGTCAATGTAAAAATTAAAAATCAAA
The DNA here is from genome assembly GCA_034641835.2 of Pinus albicaulis. NCBI lineage: Eukaryota > Viridiplantae > Streptophyta > Pinopsida > Pinales > Pinaceae > Pinus > Pinus albicaulis. Next base: position 1,246,826,869 of record CM076580.1, read on the forward strand.
CTATCACAATTCATCTCATGCAGAACAAAAAAAATATCCTTTTGACTTTTTATTATTACCTGATATCTATTTAGTTGCCTCATAAGATGTTGTATCCTCTCTTCTGTTTCAGGTGTTTGAGGCACATCTATCAAAGCATTAAATTCCGACCTTGCATCTCGTGCCTTTTTTTGCAACAACAACACTGGAGATAGGGATGAAGAAAGCTCTTCCTCAAAGAGGGAATCATCAGGAGTACCATGGCTAGGTGTCTGCATATTTGAACAAAATTAATATTATTTCAATTATGTAAATAACTAAAATACCTGAAGATAGAGCAATGCTGGCACTTTACATGTTCTTCCGCTGGCCTCTTTCCGCGATCATCCCGTATCGGGGTTGTTCCTGTACTGCCCTGATCAGTCTGCCACATTGCAATAAAATTATAAATGTAAGAACTTGAAAACAATATCTAACTTGAAAACACAAAATGAAAAATGAAATAATTTCTAATAAGACACCGAAAGACAGAGTTAGAGTTTCAAATATGCCTTGCATTGAATTCAGTCCTGGAAACATGTCATTGCACATTAAGGCACCCAAACATTCAATCCACGAATGATATATTTAAGTAGGCTTCTCCTATTCTGGGAAAACACCATACCTATAATGCATTCACTTGCATGTATAAAGGAAAAGGAAAACATGTTTTCATACAACGGTGACAAAGGCATCTTGGGGAAAGGTATCTTCACTTTTTATTTATGTTGTTCACCCACACCACTCTCGTGTTTTCACTAATCTTTTTTTGTCATTTTTGGATTCAAATTAAGTTAAGGCCTTAAGTATTTTTTGACCTTTCGGTGTAGTTTTTATAAGTGGCATGTATGGATTTTCCATTAATTCTGCACTTTTTCTCTTCATGCACATGTTTCCCTGGAAATAAAATGCATGATTTAGTCCCATACATTTAACAAGTTGTTGGATCAACTCCATTGGCAATATCATGTTTCCTATTCAATCAAAATTTATCTCAGTTAGGGTAGGTAGGAAGGTTTTCCCTTTGTATTAATAGGGCACTTCTAGCTTGCATTTTTATTATATCTTTGAAATTTAGTGTCGTTTCAATTAGGGCATGAATTTTTGCAACTTTCAAGGTGAGAATGAACAAAGACAAATTTTTGTGATGGATGACTGTATATGACTCCATGGCCAGAGGAAAAGGCACTAATCTACTTCTTCAAATATCTATGGTTCTCATTCACCTCATACGAAGATGGTCCCTGATTTTGAGCCAAATGTTGCAGCAAAAAGTTCCCCCCCTCCATAATTTGATATTCAATGGAAATTTCTTAAATTGATGATGGGGCAAGATTATAGAACATTGGCACATACATATGTAATTGAATTCCAAGATCATGATATATGTTTGCATATGTTTATGGCAATGTTCCACCAAGTCCCCTGGAGGTGGGAGCGAGGGGACGAGGGAGCGCGGGAGCGGCCTATGCAAAAGCTCCCTACCAATTTTCAGGAAACGTGGGGGGACGTCGGGGTCATAAAAAGTATAAAATTTAATATTTAAAATGTAACTATATTTTTGCAAGGAATGTATATACAGTCATCATACACTTGCATCATGAAAGATAAATCATAAATGATAAAATTACAAATCGATGAATGATGAATCATATAATTGAAACAAATTTAAAAGTTAAAAAGTTAAAACATACATCATACAATCATGCATGTAAGTTTGTAAGTTTGTAACTATATAATCATTAATGTAACTACTAACAATGTACAATGAAAATAAAGTTTTAGATATCATATGACATATTATATCAAGATTCAAAATAGAGTTTAAACTGAAGTTTACAACTCAAGTCTGAAACATAAAACTTAAACGCAAATAAGTTATGTCTGAAACATAAACATAAAACATAACATATGAATATCAAATGATATCATCATACTGATAAATGAGCATAAATGCTCAAGTTAATGCCCCACTAGTCTCTGCATCCAACTTCTGCACGAATATATCAAGATCAACCATGTCACCATCTGAATCAGAATCACTTGGATTCTCAAATATGATAAGTGGCACATCAACTTTTAACACGAAGCCATAAACTAAAAAGGGCGGTGAGGGGACGTGAGGGGGCGTGAGGGAAACATCCCCTAGAAGTCCCCAAGACCCCGGAGCACGAGGGGGCGAGGAATCTAGACCCCTAGGTGGGAGGGCGAGACCCCGTGTAACACTGGTTTATGGAGGTGGTGGAGCAAAAAAGAGCTCAAATAGAGCTGAAATTTTTCACATAAAAAGGACTGTGGGCTTGACTAATGGTTCCATTTAAAAAATGATATCTAGACGGAGAATAAGTGTAGCATGCAAACATGCATTGAAAATCCATCTGAGTTTGCATTGTATTACTTATGATGGATTCAAATTTGGGTTTCAAAATGCCAGGTTATGGCATGATTTTGTCGAGAAACCCTTAGTTGGTTTCTCATGTTGGTTTAATTTATATTTTAAGTTTGTTTTGCAATCTTTGGGTGATAGTAACTCATGAACTAGGTTACCAATGTGTAACAATCATATTTCAAGAATAAAGATGTGATTTTTTTAATATTATTATTATTATCTATTAGCTACGAGTATTGACACCTAATGCCTGGAATTTTGACATCTTGATAGCATGGATAATTTCGAAAATGTTTCTAGTAATGTTAACATAATAACTATCATTACATTTCTTCAATTTTTTCACCATAATAGACCTGTGATATGGAATCATCACACAACTTCATATGCTATGTCCCAACAAGTTCAAACTGGTTGAACCTACCTCATAGTGTGGTTATTAAGGACAAGTTGCTTGATATATAACTCGATAGCATAGACCGCGTTGCGGTTCTAAAAAGAATCCTCAAGTGTCAAAAAAACTTCACAATATGTTCTACTATAAAGCCTTTTGGGATACCTGAAATAATATATGTATCATTGATGACTTTTAAAGTATGACAAGATCGAGAGGGAAAGGAAATCAATGGAAGAGTGATCCACCAATGAGAACCTAGAATTTAGCATCAGATGAGTTAGAGTCTAGGAAATTGAAACCCTATAATTTTAATTAGTGATGAAGGACATCACATAGGTAATTATATTTTCATGTAGAATAATCTGTTAATTCAAATTTAAACTACATAATATGAAAGGCATACATAAATTTTTCCACGTAAGTCCAAACAACCTATAAAAATGGAAAACCTTCTTTTTCCATGGGAAATAATTTACCTTTCCTTTTTCAAGGCAATCTAAATCACAAAAAATATGAACTATACTGCACACATTCTTGGATAATGTGAAAGTGGAAAAGGAATACCCTACACGAGTGATGCACACATGTACATTTGAACACTAATAGATTTTTGTAGTTGAAATGCAATGCTTGTTTTCATTTAAATGTAGGGTTTTTAAAGCAGGGAGAAATAATGGCTGCCCAATTAATAAGCGTTTCTTTGGGAAAAATTTAAATCTTGTATTGGGTGATGAAGATAATAGAGGGTATTGAATCTTGATTCTTGACATCTAGAGAGAACCCTACAGCCTAACACAATCCAATGGAATTGACCAAAAAACCCAAATAGAGTAAGTCCCTACCTGGGAGGAGCTGCAGTGGAGAACTTACCATTTTGCAAAGAGGCGGGCGGGCTGTTGAATGAGGGCGAACGATGAGAGCGAATGTTGTTACGGGCGAGGCGAACGGCGGGGCCAGTGCGAGGGCGAGGCACGTTGCACGGGGCGAGGGGCGAATGCGGGCGAATGCTGTTACGAAAGAAGTGAGGGCGAATCAGGCGAATCTTTCATTGCATAAAACTACGGGCGAATCTTGAGCGATAACGTTGCGAAATGGAGAGGCGAATGTCTTTGAAAGCGATCTTTGATACGAAGTGAGGCGATGCGAGGCGAATGGTGGACAATTGGCTGGAGCGGAGGGCGAATGCGCGCGTGATGTCGAGACGTTAATGTTTGGCACACACATGTACATTTGAACACTAATAGATTTTTGTAGTTGAAATGCAATGCTTATTTTCATTTAAATGTAGGGTTTTTAAAGCAGGGAGAAATAATGGCTGCCAAATTAATAAGCGTTTCTTTGGGAAAAATTTAAATCTTGTATTGGGTGATTAAGATAATAGAGGGTATTGAATCTTGATTCTTGACATCTAGAGAGAACCCTACAGCCTAACACAATCCAATGGAATTGACCAAAAAAAACCAAATAGAGTCAACCCTACTATAGGAGGAAGGGCCTGCAGTAAGAACTTACCATTTTACGAGAAATTTGAGGCGAATGCGCATTACATAGGCGAGAGGCGACGGCGGGGGCGAGTGCGGGGGCAAATATTTGTTACCGAAAATTTGTTGCGAATGTTGGTAAAAATCTTTATTATATGAACGAGGAAATGTGAATGCGCGCGTGATATCAAACGTAGCTATTGCGACAAATACGAAACATTTTTATGTAGCGCGCATATAAGTTTCGAATTTTTATGTATGGGCCATATAAGTTTGGTATTTTTATGTAGCGCGAAAATAACTGTCGCTATACCGACGGCGAAAAAGGCGTCGCTATTAGGATGGTGCCTCCAAACGTCGCAATGGTGACACCTAGATATTGTGTCGCAGTTGCGACGTTTAGAGTCGTCTCAATAGCGACGCTTTGGGCCATGGTGTCGCAATTGCGACGTCTTCCTTTAAACGTCATAATTGCGACACTAGTTTAAGTGTCGGTATTGCGACACTTTTCTATAGACGTCGGTATAGCGACGGTTTCGGGCGGGATGGAAAAAATTTGGGAAAATTTCCGACATTTGGTCAAAAGCGTCGGAAACAGGTGTCGGAATTTCCGCGAAATGTAGGCTCATATGAAATGGTGACGGTCACTATCCGTCACTATAAATCATTATTGGTGACGGACCTTGAATGTCACCACAACACCTATACTTTCGGCGACGCCACCTTTGGTGACGTTCAGTTTTTGGTGACGAAGGCTCTTTTGACCCTCACCAATGAGCTTATGGTGACCATTTTCGCCTCTCACCAATGTGCTTTTTTCTTGTAGTGAACCTATCCTGACACTTACAAGCCAAAAGGTCATAAAGTTTTGGACAAATTCAAAAAGTAAACAAAACTTTATACAAGTGGGTTTTGATTTTTTTTTTGAATTTTGGGCATAAATAGGCCTTTTGAACTCACATTTCTTCATTTGTGCACTGGTGAATTTGAGAAAAAGCTCTAGAGTAGAAAAACCCCAACTTCAATCCAGGCGAATTCTCAACCGAATCAACTCAAATTTTCCAGGTAATACTCTCAATTATCCTAGTAATAAATTTTGCTATCAATTCAATTAATTTTAGGTTAATTTCACTATAGGATTTAGGTTTTTAGATTAACCCTCTACATATACGTGGGCTCAAAATTTCGAACCTGCGTATAGACGCGTCTGTGTAAGAAGAGACTCGTGTATGCGTAGAGTGAAATTTTAAAATAAAAACCTAATGGGTAATTTGTTGAATTAACTCAAGATGACCATCAATTGGAGAGAGAGGGAGCATAGTGCAATTGACAATGAGGTAATGGAGGACGAATTGTCCTTAGATATACTCTAAGGATGTGGATTGCTCAAATTTTTCAAGATGCCCAATATGAAAACAAATACCGAATTGCTCGAAATGCTCGTCAATTACTGGGACCCAGAGGAGGACTGTTTCATGATTGATCAAATACCTTTAAGGATTGAGATTGAAGACATATATTTCATAACTGGACTCTCTCGAAGAGGAGAGCAAATGAATTTACAAGGAGAGCCAACAAGAGGGTTGAATATTGAGGATTACATTCACATATACTGTGTTGAGGGTACTCAGAAGGTTGGGACCCAGATCCCAATCGGGAGTGTAAAAACTCTGGTAAACTTGATAATTATATATTATTATTGATAAAGATGAAAAGATGATTACAATGGGGAATCACCAAGGCTTTAAATATAGCCTTATGGTGTCCCTTGGTGAAGAGGCATGATCTTTGATCATGCCCTTCCACATTAATAAACCTAAGATAACTAAATCTAATTAATAACTAATAAAATATACATAACATTGCCCCTCTCTTAAAGATGCTTTGTCCTCAAAGCATACGTAATGATGGACAATGTTGACGAATGCCTGGGTTTCTCGAGCGACGAGCTCTTGCTTCCCACATTTTAAAAAGATCGTGGAGCATCTTCTCGAGTTCAATCTTTTGTTGATGTGGATAGTGACAAGATCTGATATTGACAGCGTCGGATCCTGTCTTGACTTCTATTGGATGTTTGATTTTCCTTTCGGGAGGCACTTTTATGGGTAGATCCTGGAATACTTTTTCGTGTGTCTGAACTAGTCCTTGTTCTTCTGGTGACTCTTCGTGGCTCCCTTTTGAAGATAACATTTCTAACTGATGACATTGTACTGTAGATGTTGGCGCTCCTATTTGAATCATCTTCATCATCAGAGAGGAAGATACGACTTGATCTTCTGGGGCTTGGAATCCATACAACTTGTGTTTCTACCCTTTCCACTTAAAACTTATAAACTGCTTTTGATGGTTGGTAGAATAAGTACCTAAAGTTTGTAGCCATTGAATTCCTAAGACCACATCTACTCCTCGTAATGGAACGGTGTAGAATGGAGATTCTAAATGAAATTTTTTTATCTGTAGTTTGACCTTATGGCATTTCCCTACTTGCTCAATCTTCTTACCATCGGCCACCATTACCTTCATATTAGGCATGGGGAAGGTAAAGATGTTAAGTCTTTTCGCCATGGTTGAATCTAGAAAATTGTGGGTACTGCCAGTGTCGATGAGAACCATTACGTTGTTGTTCTTGATATGTCCTCTTAACCTTAGGGTTTGAGATTGTGATATGCCTACTTGCGGAATAGTTTCGCCATCCATTCCTGGAGAGAACTCTAAGCTGTCTTCTAATCCTTCTATATATGAATCATTATTGTTAGCGCCATTAGTTGCTTCACAACTGTATAGATTTTTCGCTTTTCCATTAGCACATTTGTGCTTAGGGTCCCAGTTTTCACCGCAACGCTTGCACTTGCCCTCTCTCATTCTTTGTTTTTCCACACTATTTTTTTCTTCTTCACGAAGATGGAGTGGGACATATTTTGTGTCATCTATATTTTCAGATTGAGGAAATCTTTGTCTCGAATATACTTTTTCTGGTTTTGATAATCTTTCAAATTTCTTTTCAACAACTTTTGCTTTTTGCCTTGCTACTTCTACGGATGTAATTTCATGTAGTTCGAGCTCTTCTTGTATGTGGATTTTAAGTCCTGAGATGTAAGACTGGATTAGACGAGATTCCGAAAATCCGGGTACTCGTGTTGCCAAGGTCTCCCATTCTCGAGTGTACTCATCCACATCTCCTTTTTGGCGTAATTTGATAAAGGTTGAAAAAAACTTTTCTTCTTTTATGCCTTGAAACCTTTTGAAGAACGCATCCTTAAATTTCCTCCAACTCATAGCGAGCATTGTTTTTTTCCACCACATATACCAATTATATGCTTCTCCTTCCATTTTCATGGAAGCATGCTTAATTTTTTCGTCATCACTAGTAATGTCATAAATCTCAAAATATTCTTCCGCTTTATTAAGCCATGCAACACTATTTTTTTCATTACCATCAAATTTGGGTAGCTCGATTTTGGCTTTTCGTTGATATGCTAATGGTGGAACAAGAAGGGGATATTGATTAGCAAATGCATTCCAGAGCTGCTTATTTTGAAAATCTGCATTACTATCTTCTTGATGATGTGGGGAATCGGTCTTTTCTTGATGCTCTTTTGAGTTTCCTGAATCTGCGGAATTGTTTTGTTGATTTTGTCCATTGTTAGGAAATATTGGGGATTGTGTCTTACTTAACTTATCTATCTTATCATTTAGCTTATTGAAGAGTTCTGTCATATTGTTCATTGCTTCGCTATGCTCTGTCATCTTGTTCATTGCTTCGTTATGCTTTTCTGTGGCCTCGTGATGATTTAGCCACATTTGTCTTTCTATTCGATTTGTCGTATCATGAACCTTTTTGATGTCGTTGGAGTGTCCTGCAACTGTACCTTCAAGATCGATTAATCTTTTTCCGAATTCTTCAGAATTATTATTGATCTGTTTCTCGAGATCCACCAATTTCTTCTGGAATTCGGCCATTGACATTGATGAAGACATTGAACGTGTATGAGGTGGGGAATATTTTTCTGCCAGTTTTCCCTTTTTTTTTTTTTTTTTTTAATTAATCAATTAAATATTAATTAATTAATTAAATTAATAATTTTTTAATAATAATTATTATTTATTTATATAAATAATAATTATTATTATTTTATTTGTATAAATTATATATATATATATTAATTATAATTATATAGTATATATATTATAGTTATATATAAAAAATAGTTCAACTTTTCAAAAGAAAACTTGTTCATAAAAAAGACACGTCGTATTTTGCTAAACTGCTATTTAAAAAACTAAATGTATCCAATCAAATGTATACTTACGCAGCCGCCGTCCACCAATTGGAGTATACTTACACAGCCGTCCACCATCCACCGTATTTATACTGTTACCGATACCAATTGGAATATAACTACGCAGTCATCCACCGTTTTTAACGCTGACACCATAAACTTGTATAAAAAAACTCTGTATATTTTAAACACTGTATAATGTAAACGTTGTTATTGTTCCACCGTGCTAATATATCTACATATATTTATGCAGTGGAAGAGCAGTCAACAGTGAAAACATCCAACCGGGTGGTGGGTTTTTGAGACAACATCGGGTATAGTGTTTTACGATGCAGATGGAATGGCAGCAGAATGCAGATGAAACGACAGTGGGTAGTCAAGCAGGGAATGGGCGGATGCTCGAGGAGGTGCTAAGCAAGAAGATCGTTGGCTATCTAAGCTAAAAATGTTGTATCAATTAAATGTTGTTATCGTATAACGTAACGTTGAGTCCGTTGACCACATTGGTTCGGGCAAGGGTCACGATTTATTCTAACCCTTCGTTATGATATGAATCCACGCTATCCAATTTGTCACAATTTTCTGAATGTGACAACACCCGTGATTAGACGTCGTAGGCCAGTACATTAGCACTGTTGATTGGAACAGACTGACGCGACGTGACAATGACAACGACTCAGAATAAAGTGGATGAGGTAGATATGGCCACTTAAGAATGGACAATGGATAAAATGAGAAAATTGTGTAGTAGTGGGTGGCGGCAGATTAAGATGGGGGAGCTCGGGCAAGGCGGAAAGGTAATGGACAAGCCGGTGGACGGGGAGGCAGAGCTGAATGACGTTGGGAGGAGCGACAAACACCACAACACAGACAAAATAACCTGGATGGACTATTGTTACACGTCTACTCAAATAACGCGGCGTTGACGATGGTAATCGGGGGTAGTGAGAAAGGAGAAGGTCAGTAGAGTAGTTGTAGGTTAAGTGTGTGAGATAGAGTAGATTTGTGAGGCAGATTTGGTAAAAACTCTGGTTGGTGGGAGCCGAAATTGTGTGCAATTTTGCACTTGGTAAAAAAATTTCTGAAATTTCCTTCGAAATTCTTTAACCTGATGATCACACAGATCCAGAAGAGCGATGGCTCCGATACCAATGGAGTGTAAAAAACTCTGGTAAACTTGATAATTATATATTATTATTGATGAAGATGAAAGATGATTACAATGGGGAATCACCAAGGCTTTAAATATAGCCTTATGGTGTCCCTTGGTGAAGAGGCATGATCTTTGATCATGCCCTTCCACATTAATAAACCTAAGATAACTAAATCTAATTAATAACTAATAAAATATACATAACAAATATACATAACACCAATTAGAGATGTGCAAGGATTGCACATGAAAATTCTTCTTTTCACCATAGTCAGAGTAGCAGGGTCTGCTTCATTGCACCAATCCTCACGTGGGAGCATGAGTTTTCCAGTTGAATGTCTGACCACTTTATATGATTGGTGCATTGCCTTGTTGACCAATTTAAAGAAACAATTGACCTCCATCTAGAAGAATAAAACTAAACATTTTGGTTATGGGACCATTTTGTGTACATTGTTATTAGAGAGGATTCCTGGGCTTTGACCCAAAGTGATCTCTACTATCAGCAGCCCACAGGATCCACGTATAACACGATGGGCTAACTTGATGAAGAGGCTAGGGGGTGGCGAGGTCCCTAGGACTACCTGGGATGATGAGTTCTTCTTGTGGTGGTGTTGAAGCCTCGAAAATCGTTGCTTCAAACATTGGGGGAAAACCACTCGGTCCGGACCTTAGGACAACTCTTTTTCCATTTGGTGTCGTGGCTCCGACTGGATTTATAGGACCAGTTTCCTAAAAATAAATAGATTGGTGATGGAGTGTTTGTGCAAGTGGATAAATAGAATTAACTAACTGCATTAATCTATCTAACTTAATCTATAACTTTCAAATAATTCTAAAACTAACCCGGGTATTAAATATGAATGCGACTTAAAGATTGTTTCAATTAAACAAATAACCATGAAAATGTATTATTATTCAACAGAAAGATGCAGTATCATATAATAATAACTCTATTTAAAAAACTAAATAGAGTTAAAATAGCACATCGCATCCATAATTCTATATATCATTTACATATACTATGATAGATGAAAATTTCTATATCTTCATAAATGATATGATAAAGAAATATTTGAGAAACAAACATATATAAATGATAGCAAATTTCAAAGAGAATACTTCATTGCATAAAGAAAAATAACAGTAAATCGATAGAAATACCAGATTCATTAAGATATTTCCTTGATGCAATTCGATATCTAGATCCTGCGCTTTAACTTAGAAGAATCTTCAAGGTATAGAAATGCAACTCTCAAAAATAATTCACCACGAAATCACAGGAATATTGTGCTTTAACTTAGAACAATCTTCAAGGTACAGAAATGAACCTCTCAAAGATAATTCACCATGAAATCACAGAATATGATTCTTTATAAAAAATAAGATAGTCAATTTAGTACAAAAATGTATTATCCAAAGCCAAAATATTACAAATTCAGGACCCCTTTCTAAATTCTTGAAAGGGGTTTAAATAGGAAATTAACAAAACAAATTAACTATAACTTATGCTAGAAATTATCATCGGAGATCCGAGAAAAGACTTGCAATATCAAATAAAACAGATTCATTGAATTTCTTCTTTATTCAATGTGTTGAGGTGGCATATTTTAAGCATATCTTTAACTTCGGTTGGATGACTCAGCCTCGAATGCAACTGACTAGCGTATGTGGCATCGGATAACTTTGGAATGATTTAATTGATGGCATTAGAAAGGCATTTGATTGCCATCTGCTGACTCTATGGTTTGATCAAATATGTCCATAGGACATCCCATGTAATTTCATGTATTTTGCTGATCTTTTGATTCTTGTTGATTAATTCCTGCTTCCACCTGGTATCAGTTTCTTTCACCTTTGGCAATTTACCTGGAGTACAATATGAAATTAAATTAGTAGAATATAAACTATCATTAACTAATTGTGTCAGATTGTTCATTATGGCTCTGGCCCTTGATGTAGCATGTTCTTCTTTAATCAACTGTGTTTCCCATTCAACAAACAAAATTTCTTTATGCCTTTCTTTGATACTGGGAAGATTTGCACTCTTTCCTTGTTTTGAGTCCTACCATGAAATAAATTCTGAAATCTTATCATCTGCATTCTCAAATTCAATTCTGGTACTGACTGATTCATCGATGAGGGAAGATGTTATTTCACATAAAAGTTCAACTTGTGCAATTTTTTGACATAGATCATCCAACTGCTGAGACAATAGCTTACTGGTTTCCAGAGCTTCTATTCTAAATTGGTCAATTTTAGGATAATCCTTAAATTTGTCCAATCTTGCTTGAAATATTTTTTCTTGCTCTTCTTTGGCAGTTCGCTCATTTTTCAGCAAGGTCTGTAATTTGGATACCTCTTGAGACAACTATTGTTGTTTATTCAAAGCTTGCTGATCAAGATTCTTCTTTTCAATACTCAGTTGTTCTTCCAATTGTTTGGCTTTGAGTCTTTCTTCTTCCAACTGCTGCTCCAACTGCAATATCTTTTGTTGATCACCTGTTGTTTTCTCCTCTACCAATGCTATCTGTAAGTCCTTTTGCTTTATCATTTGATTGACTTCAACAGCTTTATCTATAGTGGTTTCACTGTAGGCACCTGCATATTGTGATAGTTTGGTAAGATCCTCTGAAGGATTTACCTCAGCATTCTTCCATACAACATTCATTAATTCAACTTGTGAAGTTGTAAGTGGTCCTTGATCTATCTTCCTTATTTTCCTTTGTTTTCTGACAACAACCCTATCCTTAGGACTATAAAAGATATCCAGAGGAGGGATGTCTTCAAATCTCAATACAATTTCTTCTGATGGATGTTCAGGAATGATCTCCATATCCTGATTATTCAGATTATCAACTTGAGGATTGTTTTGTTCTCCTATTTGCTGAGCGAATTGTTCATACTGTTGTAGCAAATGGGAAGTAATGATCACTCCAGCAGAATTTCCCTCTTTCTGCGAGGTCTTTTCTCTTTCAAGTTGATCATCGGGCTTATTACCTGTATATCTTTCTTTAGACTGCATATCAATTTTGGTACCTGTATTCTCTTTTTCTGTCTGCACAACAGGCTTGCTACCTGTTCTTTCCTTCTCAGTCTGCATATCAATTTTGCTGGTAGACACTTCTTTTTCTATTTTGCTGGCTGTGTCTTCATTTTTCTTTTGTTCTATTTCCATACTTTCATTTTCTTGTAAAGGAATCCTTAGCTGGTTAAGGGGAACTTTAAGTAATATCTGGCTTCTGAACTGCATAAATTTGTTCATATCTTCTGCTTAAAACTTGGATTTAGCTAGATCATATACTTGGGAAATTTTCTCAATTGAGACAAATAAATCATCAAAGACATCAGGCTCATGCTCAAACTTAGCAATTTGGACCAAAGTTGTGAAATCAAAAGCCACTTTATTTGGATCATATTGTCTGCCTACAACGGTTGCAAGCTTAAGATTACTTATTTTAAGGGTTTCTTTTTCAGCATGTTTAAAATCATTAAGAGTATATGTTCCACAATGGAAAGGAAAAGTAGGCCACATCAATTTTTTGGAATTCTTTAAACACCTGGACATCCCTCTTTATGCCAACTGGTAAGAAATTTCTTGAGCTAAAAGTTTATCAGGGACATATAGAGGTAAGACATGAGATTCCACAATGCTTCCAAAACCCTAACATAGGTAAACTTTTCTTCTCCAAACCAATTGCCTATCAGGGATATATCAAGTTTTTCCTTTTCAGAGAGCCGAGGAGGAAATTGGTTAAAAATGGTTTGATAGATAGGTAACATGAAGGCGTGGCAAATCCTATACACATGGTTCTTGAAATGAGCCTTCATGGCTAACCTGATGAAGAGGCTAGGGGGTGGCGAGATCCCTAGGACTACCTAGGATGATGAGTTCTTCCTGTGGTGGTGTTGAAGCCTCGAAAATTGTTGCTTCAAACATTGGGGGAAAACCACTCGGTCCGGACCTTAGGACAACTCCTTTTCCGTTTGGTGTGGTGGCTTTGACTGGATTTATAGGACCAATTTCCCAATAATAAATAGATTTGTGATGGAGTGTTTGTGCATGTGGATAAATGGAATTAACTAACTGCATTAATCTATCTAACTTAATCTATAACTTGCAAATAATTCTAAAACTAACTCGGGTATTAAATATGAATGCGACTTAAAGATTGTTTCAATTAAACAAATAACCATGAAAATGTATTATTATTCAACAGAAAGATGCAGTATCATATAATGATAACTCTGTTTAAGAAATTAAACAGAGTTAAAATAGCACATCGCATTCATAATTCTATATATCATTTACACATGCTATGATAGATGGATATTTCTATATCTTCAGAAATTATATGATAAAGAAATATTTGAGAAACACGCATATATAAGTGATAGCAAATTTCAAAGAGAATACTTCATTACATAAATAAAATAACAGTAAATTGATATAAATACTAGATTCATTAAGATATCTCCTTGATGCAATTAGATATCCAGATCCTGCACTTTAACTTCGAGAAATCTTCAAGGTACAGAAATGCAACTCTAAAAAATAATTCACCATGAAATCACAGGAATCTTGTGCTTTAACTTAGAACAATCTTCAAGGTACAGAAATGCAACTCTCAAAGATAATTCACAATGAAATCACAGAATGTGATCCTTAATAAAAAATAAGATAGTCAATGGAGTACAAAAATATATTATCCAAAGCCAGAATATTACAAATTCAGGACCCCTTTCTAAATGCTTGAAAGGGGTTTAAATAGGAAATTAACAAAACAAATTAACTATAACTTATGCTAGAAATTATCATCGGAGATCTGGGAAAAGACTTGCAATATCAAATAAAACAGATTCATTCAATTTCTTCTGTTGTATTGATAAACTTGCGAGAACATCGAGAGTTTTTTATTTTGTAAATATGTTAAAAGGGGGTGTGATAATTTTTAATATTTTATTAATTAATTTGAATAAAATAGGAGAAGGTAAGGATTTTTGTAAATATCTTTTTATTTAATAAAAGGATATGAGGGAATTTAATTAGTTGAAGGATTTTAGGGATAAAAATCTCTCTTTTAGGGATGTTGAGAGATTTAGGGGTTTGTTGAGGAATTAAAGGGATAAAGCATTAAATTAGATCATTTTTAAAATTGTATAAATAGGAGGGGGTTTTGAGAGAAAATACATTGAGATTGTGAGTGTGTGAGTGTGAGAGTGAGAGGTTTTCTGTTTGGATGCCTTCGGGCAGTTTATAGAGGGCCATCAATTTCGAATACCTGGCCAAGACGAGAATTGTAAGTAATTTTGTGTGTTTCAGATTGTATATATTGGTTGATTGGGATTATACATTTGGTTCTTGTAAATTTCTGAAACTGCAGGTTGATTAATGTGCACTTGTATTGGATGCATTTATGAATTCAAACAAAACAACTGAATGAATTGTATTTTGTAAGCACTCGTAGATCGATTTAAATAATCGATGTGGATATTGTTAAATGCAAATTTGTTTGAGTATAAGAAGGCGTTGAATCAAGCATGAATCAAAGGCGTGGAATAGTACACAAATTGTTGATAGTTCCTCTGTTTATTATGAATGCTCTTGTATAAGTGTGCTAGAATAGAAATTAGTTGGATGCTGTTATATATCAGTTTCTGAAGTCGAGTTTCTAAAGTTCGGTGAATCGATCATCTATTTCACACAGCGCAAGTAAATTATTGTTCCATTGGCAACGTTTAAAGTAATGGTTGGAATGACAGGAATAAAACAAATCCGTGTCAAGAGATGACTCGCGCGAGGGTTTTATAATAAGAATTGAGTTATTGCGCTAATATTTGAGAATTGGAGGATTATTTTTATTCAGATGTATATCAGTGATTTTTGAAGGACGATGGTGCTTGGATGGTGCAAAGGATTCAGCCTTTCAATGGATCATAAATAGACAACGATGTTGCAAATGTGAAGCATTAAATTAAGCATGAGCGTGATCTGGGCGTAGAGAATCGATTTACGTTTCAGCAAATCGACCGGCATTACAAATCTGGTTTGATGAATGAAGCTCTGGCTTGGAAGAAATTGGTTGGCGCGTAGGAGATGTATAAACTTGATGATGAAGATTTGCATACAGAGTGTTGTAAAAAACCTGGTTATTTAATAACTTTTCATTATATTGCGATACAGAAAGGGCCTGGATTTAGCAATGTGAATCACCATGGCATTCAGATATTTTGAAGTTCAAAACCGTATGCTAAAAGACACGTCTAAAATGATACATGGTATATTGCCGCATTCAAGCACACAAAGACACAAGGCATGAGCGCATTTCATTTTCATGTTGATTGGTTCAAATGTTGAATAGCGAATCGATGATCTCAAAATTTGCATGTTGATTGGTTGGTTCAAATGTTGAATAGCGTGATCGATGATCTCGAAAATGTTGAAACATTGGGAATGTAGATGAATAACCTTTTGTGATGAGAAATATAGTTTTTATAAATCATAATATGATGAATCAAAGGTTATTGGCATTTGGTCTGAATGTGTGAAGTGAATTTAAATGCTGTTGTAAATGTGGGACTGATGTTGGATTGAATGAGTTGAGAATGCATTGAAGGTTGAAATTTAATTTTAAGAAGAGTTTAAATTATAAAGTTTAAGGTATTGGAAGATAAGTTTTTTCATAATAAATTGAGATTGTCTCAACTCATGGAGTTTTATTGGGAAGTTAAGATGATGCATTTGTATATGAACAGAGTTTAAAGTTCCTGGGTACTGCAAGCTCTAGGCTTGCGTCATTTTTGGTATCAGAGCTTGGCTCTGTTGAAATTGAATATGTTTATTTTCTGAATGAAGTTTAGTAACAGATTACAGCTGTGTGGAAATCCATTCAAAGCACAGGTGACAGCATCAGAAAGAGTGAAGACTGCAGCAATATAAATCAAGAGAAGCCGTGAGAGAAGAACCAGACGCGTTCTTAAAAGCAGAATAAGGAAATTCCTTAGAAGTGGCAGTGAACCTGTAGAATCCAACAAGAGATTGGACAGAGAGGACAATTGAAGTGTCTTCAAAAGAGAGAGTGAGAGATTGTAGAAGCCTAGAGAGAGCAAAGGTGTTGCTCAGGAGAAGATTCCAGATAGTGGATCGTGCTTACCAAAAGACTGAGTGAGGAGAGCTTAGTGAGGTAAGATTGTAGTAAGGAGGACTTACTGTTGCAGAGGCTTGATGCAGAGGTGTGAAGAGCTCATGGAAAGAGAGGAGCAGGAAATGACTACAGATAGTCATAGCAGAAGTTCACAAGGAAGCCACAGCAGAAAGGAAGATGCCAAAGCAAATGGCATGAGGATGAGTCAAGAAGAGTTTGACCGAGAGAAAGCTGAGATAGATTTCCAGATTGGAATATTGATGAAGATGCTGTAGAAAAGTGTTTGGACCATGAGGAAAAGAGTAAAGTGGCCAAGGCTACGAGAAAGGAGAAATCAGCAAGTGAAGTCAGAGATAGTAGAAGAATTGAGAAAGATTGAGCAGATATTGAGTGCTCAAGAGGAATCAGAGAAACTTAGAGAAGCAGAGGCAGCCTTGTGATTTTGATTCTTATAGTTTGTGTATGTTTGCAGGATATGCAGAGGATGATGGACAGTCGATTGAAATTGTCACAATCAAGAATGAAGTATGAAGTTTCTGAGACCGGACTCAAATCATGCAGGAAAGAAGAGATTTCACAAGGAGATAGAATTCTTGGAAAGATTACTCGAGGAACCCAAAGGAGAAACAAAGCTTACAGAACCTGATGAAGGAAAAGGTGTGGAAGACAGCATTAATAAATATGATGCTGAAATCAGAGAAATTGAGCAGCGATTATTTGAAGGTGAGATGAAAGATCAGGAGCAACAAGGAAGTTATGTCCTCAGAGGCATGAAGGAGACAGAAATATTAACTCAGCAAGCTGAATATGGAAGTAACCAGAAATTTGGAAGGAATGATCAGCTACATGAGAGTGAATTTGAAGAAGCCATTAAATTGCAGAAGTGTAGAAGCTGGCAGCAGAATGAAGAACCAGAAATTGGTCTGGCAGTACAAAGAAAGACAAGTGAAGACCGAAGATACAGATGGAGACTGAAGAAAAGGGTGAAATGGAAGCTATTGCAACGGAGGTTGAATGGAAAATTGATGAACGAGTTCAGGAAACTAGAACAAATTCATATTGATTTGAAGTCACCGCAAGAAGGATCCGCTGAAATCCAAAAGATCTATGATGGAGGATTGGTGCTTGAAGCATCAAAACAAAATGGAAGGTATTGTATTTTGAAAACTGAAGGTTGTTTTGTGTTTGCAGGTCATATCAACTTGAAGAAAGACAAACAGTTACTGGAGACTGTTGTATTAACAGATGAAGAGATGACTACTCATGGTCATATGCAGAATAAGGAGGATGGCAAAATAATTTTTGAATACACTGAGTCATTGAAGATCATTGATCTTGAAGAAAGCCAGAGTGAAGGAGGATTAAAGACAACACCAAGAAAGAAAAGGAGAGACAACAAGAGAAAGACTGTAGCAGACTTGGAAGGCAGAGCAAGTGGAGCACTACAACACAAAATATGGAAACCTGGAGGACAACAGCAGATAGCAACAGCAGTAAAGCAATTAACAAGCACGGGAAGATTACAAAATAAAATTTGGGATCCAGGAGGAAATATCCAGACTTATGACCAGGTGGTCATGAATTTTCTTACATGGGGAGTCTGATGCAGGAGCATCAAGGGCATTTTTTATTTTGTAAATATGTTAAAAGGGGGGTGTGATAATTTGTAATATTTTATTAATTAATTTGAATAAAATAGGAGAAGGTGAGGATTTTTGTAAATATCTTTTTATTTAATAAAAGGATATGAGGGAATTTAATTAGTTGAAGGATTTTAGGGATAAAGATCTATCCTTTAGGGATGTTGAGAGATTTAGGGGTTTGTTGAGGAATTGAAGGGATTGAGCATTTAATTTAATGATTTTTTAAAATTGTATAAATAGGAGGGAGTTTTGAGAGAAAAGACATTGAGATTGTTGGAGAGAGTGAGAGCAGAGGTTTTTCTTTGCTTGGATGCCTTCGCAACTTATATGAGGGCCATCGCCACACTGCCGAGATGAGAATTGTAAGTAATTTTGTGTGTTTCAGATTGTATATATTGGTTGATTGGGATTATACATTTGGTTCTTGTAAATTTCTGAAACTGCAGGTTGATTAATGTGCACTTGTATTGGATGCATTTATGAATTCAAACAAAACAACTGAATGAATTGTATTTTGTAAGCACTGGTAGATCGATTTAAATAATCGATGTGGATATTTTTAAATGCAAATTTGTTTGAGTATAAGAAGGCGTTGAATCAAGCATGAATCAAAGGCGTGGAATAGTACACAAATTGTTGATAGTTCCTCTGTTTATTATGAATGCTCTTGTATAAGTGTGCTAGAATAGCAATTAGTTGGAAGCTGTTATATATCAGTTTCTGAAGTCGAGTTTCTAAATTTCGGTGAATCGATCATCTATTTCACACAGCGCAAGTAAATTATTGTTCCATTGGCAACGTTTAAAGTAATGGTTGGAATGACAGGAATAAAACAAATCCGTGTCAAGAGATGACTCGCGTGAGGGTTTTATAATAAGAATTGAGTTATTGCGCTAATATTTGAGAATTGCAGGATTATTTTTATTCAGATGTATATCAGTGATTTTTGAGGGACGATGGTGCTTGGATGGTGCAAAGGATTCAGCCTTTCAATGGATCATAAATAGACAACGATGCTGCAAATGTGAAGCATTAAATTAAGCATGAGCGTGATCTGGGCGTAGAGAATCGATTTACGTTTCAGCAAATCGACCGGCATTACAAATCTGGTTTGATGAATGAAGCTCTGGCTTGGAAGAAATTGGTTGGCGCGTAGGAGATGTATAAACTTGATGATGAAGCAGCATTTGCATTTGTGAAATGTACAGAGTGTTGTAAAAATCTGGTTATTTAATTTGAATAACTTTTCATTATATTGCAGATATAAGAAAGGGCCAACGTTCTGTTGGCTGGAGTCGAGCTTAGCGCTGTAATCGCTGTGCATTCAGATATTTCGGAAGTTAAAAACTGTATGTGCTAAAAGACACGTTCCAGAAAATGATACATGGTATATTGCCAGATTCAGTTTTTAATACAGGAGAATAAGGCAAGGGCGCATCTCATATTTGCAGAACGGAGGTATGATGGTGTTATATGAAATTATAATGCATGAAATGATACATGGTATATTGCCAGATTCAGTTTTTAATACAGGAGCACAAGGCAAGGGCGCATTTCATATTTTCATGTTGATTGGTTGGTTCAAATGTTGAATAGTAGAATCGATGATCTCAAAATGTTGAATCAGGGGCGTTGAAGAGAGGGACTTGGGTGTTGAAACATTGGGAATGTAGATGAATAACCTTGTGTGATGAGAAATATAGTTTTTATAAATCATAATATGATGAATCAAAGGTTATTGGCATTTGGTCTGAATGTGTGAAGTGAATTTAAATGCTATTGTAAATGTGGGACTGATGTTGGATTGAATGAGTTGAGAATGCATTGAAGGTTGAAATTTAATTTTAAGAAGAGTTTAAATTATAAAGTTTAAGGTATTGGAAGATAAGTTTTTGCATAATAAATTGAGATTGTCTCAACTCATGGAGTTTTATTGGGAAGTTAAGATGATGCATTTGTATATGAACAGAGTTTAAAGTTCCTGGGTATTGCAAGCTCTAGGCTTGCGTCATTTTGTCTAGGGAAGGGATAAGGGTAGATCCCTTCAAGGTTGAGGCAATACTTCGGTTGCCTCCCCCGTCTTCAATCCGTCAGCTTCAAAGTCTCCAAGGGAAGTTTAATTTTCTTCGGAGGTTTATCGTCAACTATGCTAAGATTACAAAGGGATATATGAGACTGTTGAAGAAAGGAGTTCCTTTTCTTTGGGATGACTACGCTCAGCACTCTTTCGATGCCTTGAAAAAGGCATTGACCTCTGCTCCTTTACTGAGTCCACCCGATTATAGCAGAGATTTTCTTTTGTATCTGGCTACAACAGAATCTACCATTGGTATGGTTCTGGTTCAGGAGGATAATGCTCTTGCTGAGCATGTTATTTACTACCTTAGTCGAGGACTGGTAGGACCTGAACTGCGATACACCCCGATAGAAAAATTAGCCTTACCAGCAGTGCATGCTGTGCAGCGACTTCGACATTACATTATTCTTCGCAAAACTTATATCTTGGCAGCTGCCAATCCATTTCAGTTTGTCCTCAGCAGGTGAGTGATTGGGGGCAAATATAATAGATGAATTGTGATTTTACAAGAATTTGATCTCGAGATCATGTCTGCCAAATCCAAGAAGTCATTAGTCTTTGCGGAATTGATCTCCGAGTTGCCTTGTGGAGAGGAGATGATCTATGATGAGTCCTTTCCGGACGAACACTTGTTTCTAATCTCTCCACAAGATCCTTGGTATGGGGATATCATTGTGTATCTCCAGACTGCGAAGTTTCCCTCAACTTTTTCGAAAGATGAGCGTCGTAAGCTGCGTCACTTAGCCAAGAATTATCTGATTATTGGTGATGCTTTGTACCGTCGAGGGGTTGATTCAATCCTAAGACGTTGCTTAACTTTCGAAGAAGCAGAGGCTGTGCTCAATGATTATCACAGTGGAGCTTGTGGGGGTCATTTATCTGGGCTTGCTACAGCCCAAAAGATTTTGCGTGCTGGATACTTTTGGCCCTCGATTTTCAAAGATTGTATTGAATCGGTCAAAAAGTGTCATCCTTGTCAGGTATATACTCGAAAAATGCGCGCTCATCCAGCTCCGCTTTTTCCAGTCGTTATTGTCGGACCCTTTACAAAGTGGGGTATGGATTATACTACTTGTAACCCGCCTTCGGCAAAAGGTCACAAGTACATTATCCTAGCAGTAGACTACTTTACGAAGTGGGTCGAGGCTATGCCTACTTTTGGGAACGATGGTGAGACTGCGGCTTTGTTCCTTTTCAACCAAGTTATCACTCGTTTTGGTATACCTAGAGATATTGTCACTGACCATGGCAGTCATTTTCAGAATATATCAGATGTTTGGTTGCTCTAATTGCATTTCCGGCCGGGTACATTCATCCCTGTATCTCAGGCAATAAGGCAAAGTGGGCAGTGAATAAATCCTTGAAGACAATTCTTTGGAATGTTCAATCGCCTAGATCCAGCAGCATGTGCTCTACCATCTGCACTTTGAGCCTCTGGAGACTGTCGATTAAAGAAAGCTGAGAGTAGCTTTACTCAGTTTAGTTAGTCAGGGGTGGAATACGTATTTCCCATTGAATGCGATTCCTTCTCAGTCGCTGTGAGCTTTTTCTGACACTTCTAATGCAGCAGGCAGCTCCTTCGCCAGAACCTCGATGGCAGTCGGGATATCCCAGTCAATGAAACGCTTATAAAAGCTGGAATAAAGTTCAGTACGATAAGGCGGTTAAGCCTAGGGTCTTTTCGGAAGGTGACCTTGTTTTGGTCTATGCCCAAGAAAAAGATGCCTTGGGGGCAGGAAAGTTTAAATAGATGTGGTATGGCCCCTATATCGTTAAAAAAGTCCTTAAGAAAGGAGCGTATACCTTGGTTGACTTCGAAGGGAACGAGTTGCCGGAGCCCCGAAATGGGCTCTATTTGAAGAAGTATTATGCCTAGGCTTTGGCCTAGAATTTTGCTTTGTATATAGTAGTTTTTTGCTTTTGTACATATCTGATTGATTTTTCGATCTTTGATGAGTTGGTGATGTTTTTTGATCTGCTTTGGCAGGTTGTGTTGGATGTCATGAGTCACTTTGGTTTCGCCGATGGTGCTAAATGAGCAGTTGCTTCGTAGCAGGTGCTTATTATCCTGAGATTGTTATTTGGTATCAGAGAGTCTGGTAGTCACACTTCCAATAATGTAGCAGAATACACTGCAGTCATTCATCTACTCTCGGAGGCAATATCTTTGGGTGTTGATTCATTGGTAGTGTTCTTGGACTCTCAGCTGGTGGTGTCGCAGTTGAACAACACTTATCGGGTACGAGATCCATTTTTATTACGATTGTTTTTGAGGGTACGTTTTTTACAAAGGTCATTTCAATTTTTAACATTCATTCATATTCCTCGAGCTGACAATTGGTTTGCTGACTCATTAGCTAATCAAGCATTGGATTGGCATATTAATCATTCAATACAATAAAATTTTAATCATAAAAAACATCATACATTTGATACATTTATCACATCACATCAAATATCGTTGTATATATCATCGGAGTGTCAAAAAAATTTACAAAATTTGGATCCATAATCTCGTACAAAACTTGGGCTTATGCCCCATCATGTTCAGTCTAAAAAATATACAGTCATCTAATATATAAAATCTGTCTACTCCTGAGGACCCTGCCCAGAAGTCGTGTTCCTATAGAACATGACTGCAGTGGCCACACGGCAGAATAGTCTAACCCAGTCTCGTGGTACTCCTACCACCCGTCTCTGGATGGCCTCAGGCAAGTCCTCCATGGCAGCCATAGGGATTTGGCGGGTCAGTCCCTCCAAGTTTCTCTGCACGGCCTGGAGAGTCCTGTCTGCGTCCACTGTCTCTGCCTCACCCCTGTGACGCTTATGGCGCGGTAGGCCCTGAGGACGAACTGGTCCAACATCTGAAACATGATCCTTTTTAATTGTCAGTCATTATGAATCCAATCAAAAACATGTTTGCTTTTCATTTTTTCATACACATTTGAAAAAATCCAAAAAAAAATAAATCATATAAGTCAAAATTTTTGAAAAAATTACCGACTGCTCCCCATGCTGTGCTAGGTGGAAGTACTAAGTCTGGATCTCCTCGGAATTCCATCCCGGCATAGGGATAGTCGTCCACTGCGATGATCTGTTCTCCCCACCATAGGAAGAACTCATCGTCCCATGTGGTGCGGGGTACCTCACTACCCCCCAGTCTCTTCATCATGTCTGCCCAACGGGCAATTCTTGGGTCCCGCGGGCTACTGATAGTCGAGATGAATTTGGGTCTCAAAGCTGAAATCCTCTCAAAGAAGAATGTTGTCAAGATGGTACCATAGCCAAAGTGTTTAGTTTTTACTTGGCGAATAGAGGTCAGCTGTTGTTTCATGTTCAGTAGCAGGGCTATGCACCAATCGTAAACATGAGTCAAACACTCTACAACTATACTCATTTGCGTCCTGGACGCCTGATGTAGTGAGGCAGATCCTGCCACTCTGCTGATGGTGAAAAGGAGGATCTTCATGTGCAAATCCCTGATATCTCTAATTGCAATCTGCATTCCAACCTTTTTGGAATTATCTACGCAATATAACTGGACATAATCTTCCACAGTTAACCCTCCCAGGGGTTTTCCGTGAAGGTCTACTGGGTCTCCCCTCCTGGAGAGTCCAGTGATGAAATATATATCCTCCACTTCTATGCGTAGTGGCATATGATCAATTATGAAGCAATCCTGATCTGGTTCCCAGTAATTTACGAGCATTTCAAGCAATCGCACATTACTTTTCATATTGGGCATTTTAAAGAATTTCAACAATCCGCAATTTCGGAGGATGTTTTGCGCTGCACGGTCCCGCATGACCTCTTGGTCTACTGCGCTATGCTCACGTTCCCTCCATGAGATGGTCATCCTGAGAAATTTCATCAAAATTTGCATTAGAAACGCTTTTTTGCAATCGGACTTGCGCATACGCGACTTTTCCTGTGCACAGTCGCGTGTATACGTGACTTGCCTTCATTAAACCCGCGTATGCGCAGATACGCAATTTTTAGCAAGGGTTTCAGAGAAAAAAATCACTTAATTTTAATTTCCAAACGGACAAAATGAATAAACAGGATGATTAAGGAGCCTACCTAAAGTTTCGCTGAGTTCCGACGGTCGGTTGTTCCTGATTTGATGAAAGAAGTTTTTAGCTCCAGAGCACTTTTTCCAAATCAGCTATGCAATAATGAACCAATTGAGAGGTCATTTGTCTATTTATGGCTAAAAAGTTGAAAATTTTGGCGAAAATTCCTTATGCTTATTTTTTCGATCTATCTTATGCTGTATAACTCGATTGCTTGGAAGTGCCCAGTTTGGTAAGTTTCAGGTACATTTTGACGATTTTGAGATTTTTCCCGATTTTTGATCCATGATTTCCGGCTCTTCACGGCAGGTATATCATCTTCAATGTCATATAGGTTAGGGAATCACTTTCCGTTGCATCTTGCATTCTATCCTCCATACTGATCGCTTGCCTTAGGGTCGATCCCATCAGGTCATGAGTTATACACCTATTTCACTCGCCGATTATTTAATCATGACTTGATGGTAGAGCCTTCCTTTACATGGGCTTCCTAGTTAGTTCTTTGCTATCACTTGTTGCCCATGCTGCTTTTTATGTAGGCTCGAGAGTCCTCTTTAGTCCCGCCATGTCTTCTGTGTTGAAGCTTCATTCTTCTTCTTCATCACTTATCATTTTTCTAGCTTATACCCTAGAGCCTCCCTGGTGTCGCTTAAGTTGTATTACTGCATTGCATATTGGCTACTTGTTTACCTTGGCCTTTAGCCGGCTTCATTTGGACTCGATGTTCAAGCCAAATTTTGACCTTGACTTTCTGTACAAGTTAACCATTGCATGCACTTAGCTATCACGACTTGACACCTTTGTACCCATGGATGGAACGTTCCTCTGAGTATCACTGACCAGTTTTCGCCACCTTGCATTGAGCATAGGATTGTTCCAATCCCAGGAACTAGTGCATCTGCTTTCTTGATACTCGTTCTATCCATTGTACCATAGCATTCTTTTATTCTTTTTCAGGCTTATTATATGAAAAAGACAAAAAAAATCAAATATAACAAAAAGAGCGGGAATGGGATGTATCTTCGTTATTTTGATGGCAGTACAGAGTCAGTTTGTCGCCCTTGAACAAAGCACATATACTTATATATATTTCTTTCATTTGGGATGGTTCTAGTTTTGACCTAGGTTCAGCCTTTACCATGTTTCACTTGTCAGTCCTCCCCCGGTTGGTTATCTCTTCCAATGATATGGAGAGTTTGTTGTGCCTCCTGCATAACAGACTTATACAGTGTCACTTTTTACTGCCATGGTCATCATGAGTCATGATTTTGTTCAAGGAAAGTTTAACCTGAGTCGGCCATTCTGCGGTGTCTCTTGACTCATTATTCAGTCGGCCTTCCCAGTCTTGTCAGTATCATGTTCTACCACATCAGATGTTTTGGTCTTCTGCTCGTGCTAGTTTGAGAAGGTCCCCATTGACTTCTTGCCGGCAGGTTTGTCTCTTATCGACTACGACACATTGCTCTGAGAGCAAACCTAGAGCCGCACCTTGGGCCTATTTCCATCATTGATAGGTGACCTCGTGCTCAGCATTTGATCATCATCATGGGTCTTTGACTGAGTGGTTTCCCTTGTGTTTGACGTCAGCACACATTATCACACTTGGGATTCGTGCAGTACCTTGATTTCCATTTGACCCTATCGGTGGATTTCTCGCCTCTGTGTCATCTTTCATTATTGGTTGGTTCAGAGGGTTTCTTCCGTGCACTAGCTTCATCTTGTGCATGTCGGAAACGTACTTCGGTTTTGGTTCCATCACTCTACTTCGTCTGATTCCTTCCAAATCTTGGCCTGCGGGTTACACTCGCGCTGGACTGATGTGGGATGCCTTAATGCCTTCCTTCCAGCAGATCTTTTCCCATCGACTTCGACTCATTGCTCTGGGAATAAGGTCTAGAGTCTTTTTGTCAGTACCTTAGTGTTTGCAGTCATTAGTGGCAGACTCTTCGCTATCGACAGTGGGGATTCATCATTGCCTCCTGATTGGTAGATTCTTTCAAGTGTTCGACTTCAACTCATTCATTCGCACTTGCCAGATTGTACTGGGGCACCTTGACGCTCATTATCATTATCGGTGGGTTGTCTCGCGTTGGTTAACGGGATTCATCATTTCCCGGTAATCCAACGATTTCTCACATGGTTGACTTCAGCTCATTTATGCCCATTGTGTAGAATTGTGCCATAGTGATCGGTGAAGACCTCAGGTTGCATCAGCATGTTTCGGTTCACTTTTGACAGTCCTTTTAGTATCTGCCAGTGATGCCGTCCACCCTTATATGTTGCAGTTCAGCACAGCAGCATCTTATATGTTGGTCCCCGAGTTGCGTGATTGTACCGTTTGATCCACCTCTTATGATTCGGTACTTGGAGATTCAGTTACTTATTTGATCAGACATCCAGTTGCACCATCTTTGATCAACTTTCTATATGTGATACTTGGACATTGATTCAGACTTGTATTTCCGGGCCATGCTCAGATGATTCATTGTGTACTTTCAGTTCAGTTATACTTGTATACATGTTGGATCTATTCATTACTTTCTATATGATGTATTTTTGACTGAGCATGGGTATGCCCGCCTCAGCATGAGTTGATTCTCTGGTTTCTTTCATTGGTTTTTGGCAGGCTGAAATCTGGTGAAGTCCTCTCTTGTCCTTGCGAAGTTCTTTCTATGTGCATAATACATTTCGGCCATCATGTACCCCTTCTGACCTCATATATTAGGGGGCATCTGTTATAGCATCATTTCTCACCTTGACATGATTCATGGTTGCTACATGGCTTTATGGGCACCCATTCCTACAGACTTGGACAAATTCACTTAAAAACAGTGGAAAATCCTTCATACGCGACTATGCCCGTGTTTTTTCGCGTGTATACGCGAGTACAGCTAGACTTTTCCGCGTATGCCATTTTAATGATTAAAAAAATATATAAAAATCCCTAATTTCGCGCTGGGTTGATGGTTACTCAGGTAGTTCAACCACCCCAGCCCGTGGCCAACTGTTTCCAACTGCTGAAACTACTTGGAGGGACTATAAAAAAGACCTCATATGTATGGCCTAAGGGAGAGAGAGAATTATTATTATTATACTCTGTTGGTTCCCTATCCAAGTCTGATTCCCCGTGCCTCCTGCACTTTCCCAGTTCATTTCAGGAAACCCTTGTTTCCTTGAGATATACATCCCTTTATATGTTATCTCGTGTGCACCAGTTTGGAAGGAGTCTTAGCGAGGCAAGGGCTGGACGGATCCGGACGACGGTCTGCGAAGGCCTTGGAAGGATCAGGTGATCTCTCCACTTGATTACTTTTGTACATGCTATTTATAATACAGAAGTATCATGCTGTTCCCGAAATAAATGTGTTAGTGTATGCTTATATGTATGAGAATATTTTGTTATACAAGCATTCATTATGATTTATTTAATGTTTTATATGAATCTCACTAACATTTAGAGTAGACATATGTTGTACAACTTGTCCTTTGTGCTGGTTTCTTCTTGTATTTCAGGTTAAGAAGGAAGGACGGTTGCAGGGGGTTTGGACCCCACGTGGATCTACTTCAACCGTAGGACCTACGGGTAACTTTCTCATTCTACTCTATTTAGTTTTTCTGAACGTGCATGGTTGTGTGAGTCTCTGTTAAGTAGCATGCCCCTGCTCTGTGGAGGTTGTACCCCAACCAACCTCTAGGGTGAGATTTCCCCGAAAAAATAGGGTTGGGTATTAAATATTTGAATAAAAATATCCTGCTCAAATACCAAAGTTGTTTTCATATATACATTCATGAGGAAATGGAATTCCTTGAAATTATCTCACGTGGCTTGGCATATCGATATGCCGCTAAGACCGAGCATAAATTTAAAAAGAAGAACTGATAGTTTGGATTCGTGAATTCGAAGTGAGGGAAAGGCACCCTCGAACTATAGAACAAGGGGGAAATCCAAAGTGGGGCAACTCAGAACAATACCAAAAAATAAATAAGGACACGGGGAAGTGGTGTGAATTTCATAACAACACCACTCATAACACAAGCGATTGTCAGGCCAAACAATAACTAGTGGCCAAACTAAAGGCATTCAAATGAGATGCATGTTCTGATTCTGAGTTAGAACTAGGCAAGGGGAATGAGAAAGGGAAGCATATGAATGATGCAGAACTCAGTGCCACTACTGCCACCACCAAGCTCCAAAGGGAGGATTCAAAGGATCCAGAGGAGGGGGAGAGCCCATTACATTCACAGATGTGTGTGAAGGGTTCTCCACTGCAATTCCTTGCTCATAGTTGATGGACCTCTAAATTAGACATAAAATAAGGCCCATCTAACATTTCTTAGGCCCATCTAACATTTCTTAGGCCCATCTACCTTCCTTATGCACATAAAATGATATATTAAATATCTCCTTCTCCACTTAATAATGTTTTCTTATGCTTCAATATTTTCTTAGGAAGGTTTAAAGGTAATTTCATATTTGTGCCAAATATTGGTTATTTTTGTAGAATATTGTGAGAATATTTGGCAGATTATGCAGATTTGGAGAAGGAGATAATTTAGGGACTTTCTCCCTACCATTGGAAGATCAAGATTGAAAAATAAATGAGCACAATATCATGAAATTAGGGAGAAATCATGGAGAGATTCAAGGGGGTTGTCCACTGTTTGGTCTAAAATGTGGATGCAAATTAGAGTTTCATTTACTATCAATCCGGGTAAGTAAACTTCGAGGATCATCCAATATATATGGACATAGAGACAAACTAAACTAGGCTAAGGGAAGAAATTCCAAAGCTCCCTTACAGGAGGTTGCTCATTAGGATCTCTAACACCTATTTAGTTATTTAATCAAAATAAAATCTAAAGACATTGTGATAAGTGTAAGAAATATTAAGGCTCCCTTACAGGAGACTGTTCATTAATATTTCTAATCATCTTAATCAACAAACTATTTAAACTAATGAAATTAAAGAAATTAAATCTAATTCTGATTGATTGCATGAAATGTTAAAGCTCTCTTACAAGAGACTATTCATTTATATCTCAATCATATAAATTAGAAACTTAAACTAATGAAATCAAAAATTAAATAACAAATCAGATTCATTGAAGGAAACATTAATACTTTCTTACGAAAGGTCATTCATTAATATTCCAAACATATGAACCTAATAATTTAATCTAATGAAATTCACAAACGAACATAAAATAAAAAGCCTACTAAAATAAAAGTGTACTTGCTAGGCAATGGGGATCCTTCTAGGGATTCACAAGCACACAAAAACAAAAGTCAAATGTAGAGGATCAAAGAAGCTCCGTCTTATTTATCATCAATTGAAAATTGCAATTGCGACCATTACATTGATTCTTCAATCTAACTTCTCACTACCAACCTAAGATTACAAAATGAAGAAGAAGATTAAGATTAAGATTACAAATCAAGATTCAAACTACAAATGAAGCAGATAACACTCCTATTTATAAAAAAATTATGATAACAAACTCATAAATATAAATCCATTATTTCCTCCTTTGACCCACATATTTCTCAACCAATGGTGACACATAACCTTATCCTCCATGATCTCCTCCATGAGGTCCATGATCTCCTCAAATTCGAATTTGAACATAAAGTGCCACATAAGGGTGCCTAGGAAGCTTCTTTTGTACCTACAAATGTCAAAAAAATCATTCTAATTGTTAGGTATAAGTATAAGCATATTATTTTCTAAAGTTTAACCACAAATCAACTTAAAAATGTTAAGAATTAATAAAATTTGTAAAATCATAGTTATAACCCAATGATGAGGTAAATGTAATGATGTGGAGGTGGAATGAAGGTGACATGAAGGTAATATGGAAGTAATGTGAAGGTATTGGTGAACAATGGAGTGAGAATAGGGACTATTTTGAGACCCAACATACCCCCAAACTGAAGGTATTGCATGTCCTCATGCAATCTATTACATTTCTTTTTGATAGTTGAGATTTGGCTTAAACTCTGCATGATATCATTTACTTAACTTTTGCAAAGTGTTTTTGATGAATTGCAACTTGGTTGGTTCTTGTGTTTCAACCATATTTTGTTTGTTGCATTCAATTTTAATGTATGGTCTTTGCATATTGATAATGTGATTTTTATTGCAGAGTATTTTGTTGGAATGCATCATGGTTGGTTCTTGTGTGATAACCATGATTGTGTTGGCATCCAATTATCGTTTAAGTACTTTTTGAAAAGCCATTTATATGCTCATGATGATGTAATAGTAAATATATTTTGAAAGTATGTGGGCTTTGAATGTGATATGAATGTTTTGAATGTTATATGAATGTGGAAACATATGAATCTGAATGTATTTCCTCCCTCAATTGATGGTTTTGGAAATTTGACAAAATGACGAAAGGAAGTGAAGTTTTTCCAAAAATTATCATTCTAACTTTTCAAGGAATTAAATGGTTAAAAGTTAGAAAATATCATACCTTAACTTACCCTTTCAAAAATGGATGAGAGCTGTGCACGTGTGGCTGCAAAATTCTATTCATAGTCTTATTTACTTGGTTGTGAAAATGGTGGATGAAATCGAAAAAGTGAATATTTTATTGTTGCTGCATCTGCTGCTAAATATGCTGCTAGATCTTCTGTTGAATGTTCAGAATTTGCTGCTGAATGCAGTTGAAAATGTATAAGGCTTGGAAGGTATACAAAATTCAGAATGTACACTTTCCCCCAACCTTATTTATTGACTTTTCCTTTACATGAAAAACTGAAAAGTAATGAAAGTAATTTTGCTTCTTCTGCTACAAAATGATTGGTCTTCAAGTCTTCAACGCTCATTGGCACAATTCTTGTCATGTGAATAAATGTTTCGGTATCAAAAATAACAAGAATTTGTTAACTTAGTGGCTATTGATGGATGCCACTAGTCAACACAAGAGCTCCCATTTTTAATGTGGATGAGAGTCAAGATGCCTCGAACACATATTTCCAAGTATGAAAGATTTTGTTTTTGTCAAATAATCAGAAGATCCGATGAACAAGGGACATTGATGTATTCCCTTTTTTTATTGGCATGATAGCTTGCCCTTAAGGCATGCAAGTTTCAAGGTGTTTTTAGAAAAATATTTGGACTCAAGGACTATGGACTCAATGATGTATGGAAGCAAGGTTTTATTTGCAAGTTTAGGAAAAAGGAAACTGACAATGAATATGTAAAGTGGACCAAAAATCTTGTAGATGAGCTTTGTTTGTTTTATTGGAGGGTTAGGATTGAAGAAAATCTAATGAAGTGTATGTGGTAATGGAAAATGGATAATGAGTCTTGTTGGAAAAGAAAAAAAATGAATTATGGCTTCAATTTCTCAAATATAGAAAATCTCCTCTTTAATTTTGGACTTTTTGCTAAAATAACTAAGTTTGACCAGCATTGACTAGCCACTTGTAGACGTCAAATTCAACTATGGATAGGTATTTCACCATCCTTGTAAATTTGTCTAATCCGCAGATCTTTTAATTTTGCTAATCTGTCATGCGACATGTCAAACCATTAAGTTATTACAGGAAGTTGCAAGAACTTGTAATTTTTTGGAAATTTCGATTATGATCATGGAATAGTTCTTTAGAATTCTCATGAAATTAGTCTTGGAAAAACAAATTGTCATAAAAATTTAATCTCCTTAATGATCACTTGATTATCCTATAACCTACAAAAAAAACTTGGCAGAAAGAAAACATAAGTGTGTTGAAGAAGAAATGACCATTTCCTTCATGATTCTTATGCAAAAATTTCGTACCAAATAAAACATATTAAGGACAATCGAAGTGTTTAAATTGACCTAATTCATGATATTATTATCAACCCATTCTTAAATAAATAACCATGAGAAGTAAATTTACTCCCTCTCTGTGTCAGATAACTTTTGTGCATATCGAACAGCTTGGCATTATAAATTTGTTGTGTCCTGCATATTAGTACGTTATAAAAGCATACAACAATATGAAATTTCCAACTCTAAGAAAGTTAATCAGCATTTAAATAATCCACCAAATTTTCTTTAAATTAATATTCCAAATGTTCCATTATATGTTTTCAAATCAATGAAATATCAAATCTGTCTAAGATTTCCTAGGAAGACTTCGAAGTATCTTCCAAGTGGAATAAAAAGATCAGCAATGAAAGGGCATTTTGAGAATGACAATAGTGAATGATTCTCAAAAATGTTGTAGTGTATGTTTTTAAAAATTTTTCCCTCAAACATGACCCTTTTCCATGAATGAAGTATTGTTGGTGAAACATCCAGCCTCAAAAGGTACTTTGGTAGCATGATTTTTTTCATTAGTCTTGCAACCTGCTGCACTGAAACCTTCTAAATTGGGCACACAGCCCCAAAATATTCTTATGCCTTAGGGCCCAAAGTGGCCCTTTTTTTTTTGTTTAACAATCATTAAAACATTTGAAAAGGATTTTGTATCTTTTGGGAAAGAAATAGTTGGTTTTATGAATTTTATGTAAATGAATGTGGGGCGATTTTTACTTTTTTATTTTTTTTTTAAATAAAAAAATTAAATAGAAAAAATTATTTTGTTATTTATTATTGATGTGATTATTAAATTTTTCTTGTGTTTTATTTTTATTTTTTAAATAACAAATAAGAAAAACAATTTTTTTTTTAATTTATTATTTATTTTGAATTTTTGAATTTATTTTTTAATAAAGAAATAAGTAAAATCAACAAAAATATATTTATTTATTTTCTAAAAAACTAATAAAGAAAAATATTAAAAAAAAACTAACACTAAAATGAAATTTTTTTATTTTCTTCCAAACTCATCAACGTTTAAAAAAAACAATCAATGCCCAAAGAAAATAATTACCATTTCATTTTAAGGTTACGGTACTAGCAGCACCTATCTTTCCCTTTTCACAGTATTTGTCTCTTCACAATAGATTCTCCACTTTAAGAGCACGTTTATCCTTCCCTACCTTTAGCAGCTCAGTGATCCACTTCTTGCAAGGAGCAAACCCTCCGTCCATTTTCTCCTCTTCCTTTTGTTGGCGGAAGGGCGAGGCAACATAAATCGTTAGTTTGGGGGATTGCAGGTTGTTTGTGCAATTCATTCAACGATCGCAGTTCAAGGTAGCGACAAATCGTTCAAATGTAAATGAGGTCGAGTTTGAACCTGTTGCAAAATTGGATTTACACATGCACCACTATCTTCCTTAGCGAAATTGAATTTTAATTATCTTGGTATTATCTCCTCCTTATTCCGTGGACAGAAAAACCAGTTTTCTCATTGATTTTAGAGGATTTTGTTCTCCCATAATTTCTGGAAAATCTCTGGCATTAAATAAAATGTCCATATTTTGTGAACAAAATTAATCAAAACTTTATTTCTCCTGTCACGATTCTTATCTTTATAGTTCTCTCTAGTGCTCTCATGCATACTAGTGCAAGAATCAACTAATTTTTTTACAGGATTTTTGCAACAAAACTGACCATGCCAAAAATTGATCATTAACCCTTAAGAGATCCAAGAAATCTTCCAAACAGCTCAAAATTTTGAAGAAATTTTCACGAGTCTGCTGATGACAACATTCTGAAAAAAACCCATGTCTCCGATTTTTGAATTCCGCCTTTGTTTTCCCAGAATCTGTGTCTGAATTTCACTGTGTGAAAATGCCTGAAATTTCTTGGCATAGGCATTAAATCTTAATTGATTTTGGAGGTATTATTAAGAAAATTTTATTTTGCATCTATTATTTTTCTGCAAAACCAGTGAGACGTGTGTTCCTACAAACCTAGCAGCATCAATGACCAACATCATGACTCTTTTCTTGGCAATAATGTCTTACTCTTTTTCCCATTCAGTGCCACTTCCAGGTCAATGACACACACTTGGGGTCTCTGTCCAAAGGGTTTTCTTTTTTAAAACACAAGTAGGATGCAATCAATGCAATGAGAAAGAGAGCCCAAAAGAACAATACTACTGATGAAATAAGCCTTTGGTTCAACTGGAGATTAAAATGCTACCCCCTCTTCTTAATTTTTATGAATTCTAGCCTTGGAATATATCATAGTCCCAAAATTATTCAAACTTGGCCAGTCAAAATAGGAGGGGCTCCAAATTACCAGATTGAGGATAATTTGCAAATTTTAAATTTCTTTTCATCCTCGTGGATATTAAGTGACAAACCAGGTGTCGGGCCTCTACTCTTTATTCGTAGAGGTAGCACTACTAATGGAAAATGGCAGTGTTTTCTACATTTTTTGAAACTAAACATTCCCTCATGGAAAATTTACATTGAAGAGACTGCTGTGGAGCTATAAAAAGGGTCTCTTTCACCTCTAATTACCTCACATTAATATGTCAACCCGAGAGCATTTTGTCATTACAAAGAGTGACTCAATCCGAGGCTCATTTGTCAGAGTAATTCTAGTAGTACAGTGCTTAAGAAATACAAGAGTAAACGGATGCTTAATTGAAATTAACTTACTTTAAAGAAATAAATCACACACTCAGAAAACTCAATAACTTATCAGTCAAGGGTTCGGCAATGATAACCCATCCCTTCAGAAACTGATGGAAAAGGAACTAGAGCATAGATCACGAGCCTGGGAGCTAGACAGTGACTGCCAATGCTCACTACAGCCTTAGATCATCTCTCCACACCAAAGCATCAAATGCAGATAAATAGAACAGCAAAGTAAATAAAGGATTAAACAGCAATTCTGGAATGGAACAGCAAATCTAAAATGGAACAGCAATTGAATACTTAAGTCCCGCGGGTTATGATCAACTCAATATATGCACCCTTTGCAATCAAAGAACATTCTGTCACTCTAAAGGCGATTCACACAGATCACAGTAATGGAACAACAATAACAACAAACGAATTAGAGAACAGTACTGATAAATTAGGAACGCACACCACACGAACGTTTAATACAACAGCTCGGTAATATAACAGTAAGAATATGCGATTAACTCTTAAACGGATAAATAACTTGATGCAGAGTCAACATACAATTCTATCTGTGGAAACTTCAACGATTCAAACTTGAACAGAGCATATAATATGAACTTGCAAAACATATCAAATTATCAAATAACAATAACAAACAAACCACACAGAAGTGAAGTCGTAATGGTACAGAAGCAAGTGTCCTTCGGGGCTGGGCCCTTAGCCTCCAAGGATACACCGCTTTAAGTTAATGCAGACGCGAAGATGGAATAATCACCAAGCTTCTATTAATACATCGATCAGTCCTCAACAAAACTTAATAACCAAAGCTGATGTCTTACAGAAGATTACATAAAAATGTATCCTAACTCTCCATATCCTATCATATCCTAAACTAACAGTGCTGTCTCTTTTTATAAAGACGACGGCGGAGATGTCCAAGCAACAAGATAAATAAAGCAGCGATCCCTCAGGATCTTCGATCCTGAGGGATTCGCCAAACTATTAACTTTTGCGCTGAGCCGGTGTCCTATCCTTCTTTTCCGAGCCGATTTGCTTTGATCTGTTTCTCTTTGTTTGCGTTCGGTTCTAGTTTAGAGGGACAACAGTTATCTCCACTTTGTCCTTTCCTTTGGAGCGGCAACTCTTCGTTTTCTCCTTTTCCTGTATAGAAAATAACCATTATTAGTGGCTAAGTTATGCACATCAATTCTCACATGTTTTGTTATAGTTCCTTATTACTTTCCAAATTCATGATACAAAAGGTTCATAAATTCTATTAGAAAGCCACTGAAATAATCATCAACAGCATACCTTTTTAGTACTCCACACACCCCCCTGCTTACCTTGTTTCATGTCCTCATGAAAACATTGTAGTTGACATGCAATGCAGTGAGAGAATATGCTGGAGAAGGAGTCTCATGCGGAGGCCTACAACCATGTTGAGTGATTAGATAGTCAAAGAACTGACCTGTTTGTCCCTCAGGCATATCATACAGGGCCTGGTATCCGGGTGCAGGGTGCCAAATAATTGGAGCGCGAAATCTATATCCTAACCAAGATGACCCTGCTTTCAGAATGCTCTGGCCATAGAGATTCAAACGGTCAGCAGCTAACTCAAAGTTCTCATACTTAAATGGTTCTCTGAGCTGGATGTTTGGATCAGAGATTCGATATCGAAATTTGGCTGCATTAATGGCCAAGTCTTTGATGGACAGGAAATACTCTAAACTTTCACGAATGAGTGCCTCATGCATGGGCCCTAATGTTTCAATGACACCCAGAGTCCTTATGTGTTTTATATGAGCTTTCCATAACTGTACTGGGTTCCTAGGCTCAGCCCTAACTCGTAAATCTAGACCATTTTCCTGACTCTGGAAAGTATCATAGGCTTTGAGCCACTTAATCTGATTAACCCCGAATGAAATGAATGCTTGGAATTGGATATATCCAATGGAAGGGCCAGGGTTTAATTCAGTCTCCTGACTTAGCACAAGGTCGTGCAATTAAAGTTCACACAACAATCTCTGGAATTTCACTCCATAATGTTTACAGCAGTCTATAAAATCATTGACATTGTTGATTTGTATAGGGGTACCTGCCTTAACAGCTTTTATTTGTAATTGTAAATACCGTTCTAATAAAAACAGAGCATAGTTTTTAGTAGGGGCCCTACATGCTAAAACATTATTGTATAAAGAACACAAGTCATTCATCTGTTTGATAGCAATATCTAGTCTACAAGTTACCTGTGTGACTTCCTCTTGTTCCTTCATCCACCCTTCAAAAGCCTGGCTTTTAGATTGACTGACGTCCCTTAGTTGCTGCTGCAACTCTTCATATTTTTCTCGGGGAACCGTTTGCTCTTTAAGTTGCTCAGCTTCTTGCTGTGCTTGCTTCATCATCTTGTGCAAGGATTTTGTCTTCGGATCTTTTTTCCATAGGTCAGTGGAGGCCGGGAGTTTTACCTGAAATTTCTTGTTATGCTGTTTGGAGTTCAGAACCCTTATTACCCCTGAGGGTGGTGCCTCTGTCTGAATTTGCTTATCATCCTTTTCTGTTTTAACACGAACATCCGTTTGTTCCCGATCCTCAGCATCATGTGGAACGGCAGCTGGATCCTCAGGGTTTTGGTCAGCAGGCCGTTTGTTGGCCCTCTTTTTCCTCTTTACCTTATGGTTCTTTTTCAGAATCCTAATTTGTTGTCTGAGCTGGGTTATCGTATTTAACAATTTAGTTCGTTCCTTCCGCAACTTCTTAATTTCCATCGTTTCATTTGAAGGAACAGCAGTCTGTCGATGGTGGACTGGATCATGACCAGTTGCTAAATCTTCCTCCTGGGGTTCTTCCTCACTGCTCTGCTCTGGCTGTTCTGGGGTGTGAACCTCGACTGGTTCTGTTTCTTCCTGAGCAAATGTTGTTTCTGCTCCTACTTCCTCTAAAATTTCCTCTTGTGACCTGGGAACAGAGTGTTCCCGTTCAGTATTTTCCTCCTCTTCATCATGAACAGGCATGTTTTCTTCTCGGGGTTTGTCGTGAGGGTCCTCTGAACTAGAAGGTTGACCATACTTACTCATATTGGCTAGGATGGCGGCCAAGTCATCTTCTCCCAGTAGGTCTTGTAATGGGCTATCTTCCTGTTGTTCTATTTCCTCCTCCTGTTCAGCCTCTGCCCCCTCTTCGGATTGTTCGTCCTCAATTACCACCGGTTGGCTGGCGCTTTCCTGGAGCTTCTCCAGTCTTCCTCGTATCCGAGCCAACCGGGCTGATTTTCTGGGCTTATCTATGCTTCCTCTCATCCGAGCTAACCGAGCTGATTTTCTAGGTTCCTCCGGTTGCTCGGGTGTATCAACGGCATGCTTACGCTTTGCCGATTCTTGGCGTGTCTCTGGTTGCTGTGATGTACTAGCAACATTTTCTCTGCGTTTTGCCGGTTGTTCTGGTGGGCTTATAGAATGTCTACGTTTCGGGGATGGCTCTGCCACTCCCCCCTCAATCATTGCAATGAGCTCTTCCCAGCTGCTCTGCTGCTGGGTAAGACCATAACTAACAACAAGTCGAATCAACCCATGGTGACTAACAATTGCCTCTACGTGCTGTGCCCTTTTCATACTTTGTGCAGCATCATGTAGTAATGAGTTTAGGAGTGCCGGTAAATTCACGGAGCATCTCTGTTTTAAAACAGCTAAAAGTTTAAGGTGTCGTGGTCTTACCACGTCTTTTCTTCCTTCGCAAGTAATATAACTCTGCACCGTTCTTGCTAGCACCGTCCAGGGTTCACCTAGGGTTGCTGGCAGAACTCCCTTTCCTTTTATTGTCAAATTCTGGCCTTCGTCCTGGAACAGTTCCATGATCTTCTGTAATCGTTCCTTTTTTAAGGTCCATACCGGTCCGGTGGCTGGTAGTCCTGAGACTTCTGCAATTATGGCATCAGTGACCGCTATCCGTTTCCCTCTTACTGTGGAGTGGTCATCTTGTAAATTCTGCAAGAACTCCATTGCTACTGTTTCATTAGCTTCCTGTAGGCGATTGAAATAATTCAACCATCCCGCCCTTTCCAGGATCTCCCGGGCAGCAGCAGAGATCGTTAGCTGTTGAGGCTCACTTCGAATTGCTCTTCCTCCCATGATTTCACTGTGAATTCTAAATGGAACAGCAAGAATGTTTCCGGTTTGAAACACAGAGAGCAAGGTTTCGAGAAAGAAACACAGAGTATGCAACAGTGCAACAAAAACAACTTGCGTAAAAATAGAAATATGCCATGCCGTGAAACTATGCCAAACCGTCGTAAACTAAATTTTCCGAATGGTGAATTGACAC
This sequence comes from Pinus albicaulis, assembly GCA_034641835.2. Classification (NCBI taxonomy): domain Eukaryota; kingdom Viridiplantae; phylum Streptophyta; class Pinopsida; order Pinales; family Pinaceae; genus Pinus; species Pinus albicaulis. The sequence continues at coordinate 1,246,866,302 of CM076580.1, forward strand.
GTAATACAGGGAATGATGAGGTTAACCTCCCCCCCCCGCAGTGTGATAGGCTGTCCCAGCCGGCAAATAAAGGAGCGGCACCCAGTCTGTAATTAAGTCAGAAAGGAACAGCATGTGGAATTATGCCATGTTGAAAAAGGACAACAGATTACCGAAATCGAGGCGGAGAATTGATCGCGTATGATATAAGAGGCTGTTGTGTTATGAGTTGAGGCTGATGGATAGGGCATGTATCGTACTTGCCAAATCTTAAGCGGTCATGGTCACCTCCGTTGCCATGATTGGTAATGATAAATATTCATGCGGTGTATAAATCGGGAAATAACATATGATTAATGCCTAGGATATAAGAAACAAAAGAGTATTAATATCTTACCCATTGGTGTAAACAAGGTGACTTCAATACCATTAACATTACTCTGCTGCCAACAGGTGTCCATAACCTTGGCAGAGTTGTTTTTCACCCTCGGAACCATGATCCTTTGTGTATACTTAGGAATGTTACTATGTCAAAATGTAGACCATTATGCTGGCTTGGTGACCAGTTAACCATAATGCCATTCACGAGGAAGGAACGAAACGTGGGCAGGCCGGCTCGTGATGACACCTCCTGTTCCAAGGTTTGTTTAATTGGTATACCTTTTGGACCATATCCCTGGTATGGTGGCCATAATGGGAAATCCACTTCACTTCCATACTCATGATCATGGTAGGCTGGCTCTCAATGAGACCCCCTATCCTGCATTTGACATCATGTTCACATATGTTTTCTTATTTTTTATAGAATACTTTGCCTTATTTATACACAAAGGGTGGTTCAACACTCCTTAAGAGTAGGAATGGTGGAAGAAGTCTTATCATCTCAATAGGAAGATATAAGCTCTTTGCTCTTATTCCCAAGTACTAATCAAAAAGAATTTAAGGGAATCAGCATGATAAAGATAACCAATCAGGGCAAAATTAGTAAAACCATGTCAACAAAAGGTAAGAAATAAGTATGTCCTTCCATTGGTCCTCTTATTAGTGCAGAGCCTTATAGATATAGCGATTAATGGTTTGCAGATTTCGGTATGTTGTGTTTTTATATTGCATCGCACAAATACATAGCTGAAGCTTGAAGACTAGAAAGAAGACGGGCAAAAAGCATCCTCAATTTAGATCAGCAAAAGAGAGCAAAAGTATGCTAATGGTGTTCCGTTGGAAAAGAAACAACGATGGATAATAGAAAAAGGAAAAAAAAATGCAAATGCCGTTCCTTTGGGAAAAGGAACGGCAATAATACTATAAAACACTCAACATGCCATTCCGTTGAAAAAGGCACAACAGTAATAAAAGAACGCTGTTTCTTTGAAGAAAAAGGAACAGTGGTAACCAAAAGGAACAACGAAAAATGTAACAAGGCCATTCTTTTGAAAAAGGAACAGCAGAGATCCGAATGCTGTTCCTTTAGAAAAGGAACAGCAAAACAAGCAAAACCAACATCATAAAAACACGCATATGCTATTAGAAGAGCAAAAATCAAACTTTGTGGAAGAAAAAGGAACAGCAAAAATGACAAGAAAATATTCAAATCAAACTTATGTACAAGAATCACTCAAACACAAGAGCTTATGTACAAATTGCAAAAAGAAATAGACCCTTAATGAATTACAGGTGAGGAAGATTTCTCTTCCTCTCCTAAGATCTCCAGATCAGTATCTCGGCGTATCTGTTGGCAGAAGGATTCCCGAGTAAGTGGTTTACGGTAGAGACGGACTCGGTGACCATTTACCTTAAATGCATATCCAGAACCGTCAATAGTGATTAGAGTAAGAGTTCCATTGTCATGTACCTTCTGGATTTCGTATGGTCCCAACCATCGAGTCTGAAGTTTTCCAGGGAAGTCCCGAAACCGAGAATCGTATAACAAAGCCCAGTCTCCCTCGTGGAAGACTTTATTCTTAATGAGCGCATCATGCCATTTGGCTCTCTGCTGTTGAATTAATGCTGTATTTTGTAGTGCAGAGAGTCGAATTTCGTCTAATTCATTGATCTGCTGTAGTCGATTGAGTTGTGCCTCAGTTAAGTTTAGGCCAACTTCCTGTGCTGTACGCAGTGTTTGGATTTCGAATTCTATGGGAAAAATAGGTTGTTTTCCAAACACTAGTTGATAAGGTGAGTAACCAGTGGTGCTCCTCCATGTGGTTCGATAGGCCCAGAGTGCTTCAGGTAGTCGGGTAGCCCAATCACGCCTATGTGATGCAATGGTTTTTGTTAGGATTGATTCTATTATCTTATTGCTACTTTCTACCTGCCCATTCGCCTGTGGGTGATATGGAGTAGTGATCTTATGCTGGACATGATAATTGTTAAGTGTTGCAGCTAATTTATGCTCAACAAATTGTGGTCCTCCATCTATAATGATTTCCCTAGGAAGGCCATAACGAACAAATAGAAGGAACAGGAACTGTATGACAGAGTCCTCTGTGGCTCTTGGCAATGCTTCTGCCTCAACCCATTTGGTGACATATTCTGTTGCCACCAAAATATATGTTTTCTGATTTGATGAGGGGTTGATGGGTCCAACGAAATCAAGAGCCCATCGCTCGAATGGTTCTATGACTAACTGTGGTTTCAGAGGCATCTCATCAGCTTGACCAGGCCGTCCTGCTCGCTGGCAGCTGTCACAGTCTTGGACAAACTTCTTCGCATCCTTGAAGATCGTAGGCCAGTAATATCCTGTCTGCAATACTTTATGTCCAGTTCTACGCTCGGCGAAGTGCCCCCCACACGGTCCATCGTGACAGGCTTTTAGGATGTCAAAGATTTCTTCCTCTCTAACACATCGCCTGATATGCATGTCTGCTCCTGTGTGAAACAAATAACCTCCAATCCACGAAAATCGAGAACTTTTCTGAATAATCTGCTTACGCTCATTAGGAGTTAAATGTTTTGGTAATTTACCCACTGCAAGGTAGTTGGCAACATCAGCATACCAGGGTGTTTGAACAGCAACAGCAAACAGGTGCTCATCCGGAAATTGATCTTCTACTGCTGCTGCATCGCTTGATTTTGGTATTCTTGAAAGAAAATCGGCTACAGGGTTTTCTTTGCCAGGGCGGTCCTTGATTGTGATGTCGAATTCCTGCAATAAGATTAACCATCGAGTTACTCCGGCATTTGTGACAGGCTTATTTGCTAAATATTTTATAGCAGAATGGTCTGTATACAAGATAACAGGGTAGCCTGTGATATAATGTCTAAATTTATTGACAACATGTATTACAGCTAGGAATTCTTTTTCAGTAACAGTGTAATTCAATTCAGCAGGGGATAAATTTTTGCTGATGTAATAGATAGCGTATGGTTTTTTATCCTCTTCCTGCCCAAGGACTGCGCCAATGGTTGTATCTGAGGCATCAGATGATATCTGGAATGGTAGGTCCCAGTTTGGTCCTCGAAGGACTGGGGCTGTGGATACAAGCTTCTTTAGATCCTCGAAAGCACGGTCACATTTGTCTGTCCAAAGAAAATCAACTTTACCAGTTAGTGCATATAAAGGAGCAACAATGTGAGAATAATGCTCTATAAATCGTCTATAGTAACCAGAAAATCCAAGAAAGCTGCGTACCTCTGTTTGAGTAGTAGGAGTGGGAATGAGCAAAAGTATTTGGATTTTGGCCGGGTCTACCTGAATGCTAGTCACGAGATACAGTGTCCTAGGATAAGTCCTTCACCTATCATCAAGAAACATTTTGTTTAAGCAAAGCCCTGGTAACAATGCAACAAGAAGATTCTTTTCAGGGGGTCTTCAGCCTCGGATCAAAATCATCTCGATATGGTGTAAAGTCATCCATGTAAACTTCAAGTCCATCATTGATTAAATCTGCAAAAATACTAAGGATAGCTCTCTGAAATGTGGCAGGAGCATTACATAAGCCAAAAGGTAAAACTCGATAGGCAAATGTTCCCCAGGGGCAAGTAAAGGTAGTTTTATCCTGGTCTTCAGGGGCAATCTGAATCTGATTGTATCCACTGAAGCCATCCAGGAAAGAAAAGAACTTCTTCCCTGCTAAAGTGTCCAATACTTGATCTATGAAAGGAAGAGAAAAATGATCTTTTTGTGTTGCCTTATTAAGTTCCCTATAATCCACACAAATTCTCCATTTCCCATTCTTTTTTGGTACCACCACAAGTGGAGAGACCCATTTACTATCAGAAATAGGGTAGATAAAATTCACATCTAAAAGCTTCTGAAGTTCAGTTTTTACGACATCTTTTAGATGGGGATTAAGTCTCCTTTGCGGCTGACGCACAGGTCTGGCATCCTTTTCTATATAAATGTGGTGTGTACATAACTAGGGATCGATTCCTTTCATATCAGGGTAGTCCCATGCAAATGCTTCTTGATATTTTGTTAACAGATGGATGAGCTTTGTTTCTTGTTCAGGTGTGAGATTAGCATTGATGTTTAAAGTTTTCCCCGGTGCAATTTCCACAGTTTTACTATTTGCAATAGAAGTAACACGTATTGTTTGGTCATGAATATCTTTCAAGGGATCTTCCTCCAGGTCATTATCAAATGCTGCTTCTATCATGTGACACTGTGTGCGAGGTTCAGTTTGAGTAATGAAATTATTAATGGCATCGTCTTCTGTTTGATCTTTGAAATAAAGTGCCTCTTGTATAGTTAATGGAGATCTGATGTTATCAGTAAGATATGATACAGGGTGCTTATTAGTTTTAATCATTGTGACACTTGGCTGCGCTGGAGGATATAGAACTAAATTTTTACTATTTGGTCCTCTGGTTATGGTCATATTTCCCTGCCGACAGCCAATGTAGGCATCGGCAGTAGCGAGCCAAGGTCTACCTAAAATTAGCGGATGTCCATCAAGTCGGGTTTTTGGATTAATTATCAGGAAATCGGTTGGATACTCCCAGGATTCTACAGAGACCATGACATCATGTAGAGTGCCCTCTGGTCTAACCACGGATCGGTCAGCCAATTCTAACAGAGTAGAGGTGGGTTCTACAGATGTAATGCCGAGCTTTTGGCAAGTTGTGGTTGTTAAAATATTAATTGCAGCCCCTAAATCAACTAAGGCATTAGGCAGGGTCTGGCCATAAATTTGAGCAGTTATAATTGGATTCCCGGGGTCTTCATATTTAAGGGGTGTTTCTCTTCCCGACAATAGGTCAGATAAGGTGCTGACTACTTGGACTCTTGGATTGTTTGTTATATTCCTCCTTGGTTTCTTTATGCACAATTCTTTTATGGTTTTGGCGTATATGGGAATGTCTTGAATGGCTTGGAGGAATGGAATTTTTATGTACAGATTTTGTAATTCTCCCAGAATGTCAAAGTCAGGATATTGTATGGATCGCGGTATGGCTAATCATTCTGGGAACGGAGGAGAGGATGTGGTTGCTTGATTATGAGTTTGTTGCTTATTTACATCCTCTTGTTGTGACTGATGTTCTCTGGGTAACTGATCTTCAATATGAACCGTTTTATCTCCCTCAGTTTCAATTATACGCCCAGATCTTAACTGAAGGTCATTGCACTCCCTTAAGTTAGGTCCTAGTTCTGGTGATTCTATGATTTGAATAGATTGGACCTGTCTGTTGTTTGGATTGGGGTCGGGTTGGGCTGGGAGTTGCGGCCTCAAGTTAGACTGGGGATTTTGTTGTAGAGCTGGAAAAGTAGGTTGAGGGAGCGGAATAGTTCCAGCTGGGTGGTACATCGGTCTTTTCCAGCTTGTCTGCCAGGGTGAACTTTGTGAAGTAGAGGGAGTCCATTGTGAAGGATATGGGCCATTTTGCCAATATGGTGGAGTGTAAGGGAAATTCGGCCAACCAGTTTGGCTTGTTTGATTCAGCCATGGATTTGAAGAAGGAAATGATTGTGGTGACCAATTTGTAAATGGGTTTTGAGATTGATTTTGCCACATACCATATTGTTGAGCATTATACTGTGGGTTTTGAAAGAAAGAGGTTGGGTCCGGAAACATACCAGGTTGTCTTGGCTGCCACTGGCGGCGCTGGTTGATCGAATTCACCGATTCTGGTTCTTCCTCTACTTCCTTATATACCGCTTTCAATCCAGGAAGTGAGGGGCAGCTCTCCGTAAGGTGATCTTTTGTACAGATGGCGCATGTTTGGACTTTATCTAATGGACACTCCTTGTGGCTGTGTTTTTTTCTGCATCGGGGGCAGAAGATTGCCATATTCTGTTCTGCCTCCAGCTGCTTCTGTTTAGCTTGCACAATATCAAGTTGTGTAGTTAGTGTCCCCATAATATCAGTTTTAAAATTTTCTAATAAATTTCCAATTTCTGCACGTGTTACTCCTTCTGCTGATACTTTGTTATCTCTTGCAAACCGATCATATTCTGTTGGTTTTATTCTTGTGCTGCCTCTCGAACTCCTGATACACAAATCAAGGATGTCAGTAAAATTCTCTTGATAAATATCCCCTTTTCCCATAATATTTAAGGTTTCAATCCATTGTTCCTTCATCCCTCTCATTAATGCAGTTTTTAACACATTATCAGGTAAAGGTAGCGATGCATAAGGATATCTTTGTAAATTATACTGAAAGCGTTCCACATACTCCTCTAATGTTTCATTTGGTCTGGCTGACATTTGAAATATTTCGTCTTTTAATTCCCTAGACCTACAATAATCCTGGTATTTCTTTAAGAAGGATTCTTTCATTTGATCCCAATTGTTGATAACCCCGCCACCTAGCCCCATAAACCATCTCAAAGCAGCCCCTTTCAATGTAGAGGGGAATAATTTCAATTTTTGGGGATCGGTGGTATAATCGTACCCCCTACATAACACATCAAATTCGAATAAGAATGCATCCGGATCTTCTGATGTGAGTCCGTGAAATGTAGGGATATGCTGAAGAGGAATAGCTTTCATGGGTGCATTTGCTGCAGAATCCACTATAGGATATTGTAATGTAGAGGTTTGAGTGTTTGGCTGGTTTTGAGCATTTGGTTGGTTTTGAGCCATGGTATCGAATATGTGCCAGTAACCTTCTGGGATGTCTAGGAGGGTATTCCTAGGTTGGGTGGGAACGGTTTTGACAGGGATCTTTTTAATAGCGCTTCCTTTATCTGGAATAATGGGAATACCAGGTGTTTGAAGAGATTGAATCTCTTCAACAATGACTTTCGCAGCACTTCCCTTATCTGGGCTATCTAATGGCTGATTTGTTTCAAGAGGAGATTTTGGTTCTTTGGTTTCCCCTGTTTCTCCTTCTCCTTCACAAAAGTTGCTAGAGTTCCCTTCCTGCAATAATTCTGGAGTGGAAGTTTCAACTTCTTGAAAGTCCTGCTCCTCAGTTTGACTGTGCCTCAGCACAGGCTACAGATGGTGATCCTGTGGCCTGAAGGGAACTAGTAGGCGGTTTGGAAGTGTTTTTCTTGAAGCCTACTGATGGCTGAGACTCTTTTTTCTTATAGATTTCGTCTATGAAGGTCGTCCGGCCAAGGGTCACCGGCCCCTTAGCTTTTTCAGGTTTGGATGAGGGTTTGATATTCTTTTCTGGTCTTTTCTGCTTAGTCATGCACTCAAAAAAATGAATTACCAACTTCTATTCAAACAAGCAAAAACAAATCTGTTAGGAAAGCGGATAGTGAGCAGGTCTTTTACATGCTCTGCACGTAGGTTCTTACCTTCCGTTTTTAAGATCCAACTCCTCCCTAGCAGGCTTGTACACCACTCTGAAAAAAAAACAAATGGCTTCACTCTGTCCCTGGCAACGGCGCCAAAATGTAGAGCTATAAAAAGGGTCTCTTTCACCTCTAATTACCTCACATTAATATGTCAACCCGAGAGCGTTTTGTCATTACAAAGAGTGACTCAATCCGAGGCTCATTTGTCAGAGTAATGCTAGTAGTACAGTGCTTAAGAAATACAAGAGTAAACGGATGCTTAACTGAAATTAACTTACTTTAAAGAAATAAATCACACACTCAGAAAACTCAATAACTTATCAGTCAAGGGTTCGGCAATGATAACCCATCCCTTCAGAAACTGATGGAAAAGGAACTAGAGCATAGATCACGAGCCTGGGAGCTAGACAGTGACTGCCAATGCTCACTACAGCCTTAGATCATCTCTCCACACCAAAGCATCAAATGCAGATAAATAGAACAGCAAAGTAAATAAAGGATTAAACAGCAATTCTGGAATGGAACAGCAAATCTAAAATGGAACAGCAATTGAATACTTAAGTCCCGCGGGTTATGATCAACTCAATATATGCACCCTTTGCAATCAAAGAACATTCTGTCACTCTAAAGGCGATTCACACAGATCACAGTAATGGAACAACAATAACAACAAACGAATTAGAGAACAGTACTGATAAATTAGGAACGCACACCACACGAACGTTTAATACAACAGCTCGGTAATATAACAGTAAGAATATGCGATTAACTCTTAAACGGATAAATAACTTGATGCAGAGTCAACATACAATTCTATCTGTGGAAACTTCAACGATTCAAACTTGAACAGAGCATATAATATGAACTTGCAAAACATATCAAATTATCAAATAACAATAACAAACAAACCACACAGAAGTGAAGTCGTAATGGTACAGAAGCAAGTGTCCTTCGGGGCCGGGCCCTTAGCCTCCAAGGATACACCGCTTTAAGTTAATGCAGACGCGAAGATGGAATAATCACCAAACTTCTATTAATACATCGAACCAGTCCTCAACAAAACTTAATAACCAAAGCTGATGTCTTACAGAAGATTACATAAAAATGTATCCTAACTCTCCATATCCTATCATATCATAAACTAACAGTGCTGTCTCTTTTTATAAAGACGACGGCGGAGATGTCCAAGCAACAAGATAAATAAAGCAGCGATCCCTCAGGATCGAAGATCGTGAGGGATTCGCCAAACTGTTAACTCTTCATCTTGTCTTTTCTTTTACGCTGAGCTGGTGTCCTCTCCTTCTTTTCCGAGCCGATTTGCTTTGATCTGTTTATCTTTGTTTGCGTTCGGTTCTCGTTCAGAGGGACAACAGTTATCTCCACTTTGTCCTTTCCTTTGGAGCGGCAACTCTTCGTTTTCTCCTTTTCCTGTATAGAAAATAACCATTATTAGTGGCTAAGTTATGCACATCAATTCTCACATGTTTTGTTATAGTTCCTTATTACTTTCCAAATTCATGATACAAAAGGTTCACAAATTCTATTAGAAAGCCACTGAAATAATCATCAACAGCATACCTTTTTAGTACTCCACATGAAAGAAAAGCACAGATTAACATAATGAATTTTTCTACTTACAAGAGAAATCACACAGCCTTAGGTCATATAGATTGATGCTCACAACACTCAATTCTTTTATGATTGAATCCATGAATCAATATGGGTAAAATTTTCTGTTGTAGTTAATCAGCCATTGTCAAAATAGTTCTGTGAGATGTGGGCATTAGCAAGAGTAAAAAAAAAAAAACCCGTCGGGGTATGGTCTAGTGGCCAGCGGACGCACTGTTATGGCATTTGTGCCACTGTGTAGGTCACGAGTTCAAATCCTTAGACAACTCGAGGGGTTGTTTCTTCGGGTGCAGCAGTTCCTCCTAGGAGTATAGGGGTATCCAGCAGGATTCGACCCCGTTTCACGCGAGTACGATATCGGTGCCATTGCTGATTCTTCCAATCACAAAGAAAATAGTAAAAAAAAATAGCATGTGTGTAGCAACAATGAAACATATGCGTAGCAAAGTTATTGCCACCTTCTCCCTAGCCTTACATGTAGATTTCTCTTCCAGATGTCAAACAGGAGGCTCTTTCAAAGAGTTGTGGAATAATTTCGTCATTAACAGAAAGAAGAACATATTTCTACAATAGAAGATTTTTTTATTATGACTCAAACGATCGTCAAGTAGATCTGCAATTAAATTTCCAGCAAGATTTTATTATTATTATTATTATTATTTTTAATAATTCAATATATTTTATGATCTTCCTGATTGCTCGAAGCACAGGAAGAGAGCATACTAATTTCTTGAATTAATTTTATTTCTATAGGTTAGCGTAGATGGATAATAAACAAAATCAAGATTTCCAACAAAACCTCGCATTGTCTATGCTCTTTCTGCAATGTCGCGGGGGTGTTTAGACTTTCGGAAGACAAAGCTTTTCGATAATCAAGCTCCTAGCTTACCAGTGATACAGAAACAAGATATAGAAATGCGATGATGAAGAAAATATTACTGTGTCACTAAATTTATTCATTTATTCATGATGATTTATTATTTTTTTATTTTTGAAAATAAGACTAAAAACTTCTAACGAGCTCGTTTTATTTTCCTAATTTATTCTATCTAACTTGCTTGAAAGATTTTTTATTTCCTAGGTAAAAGAATGCTTCCAATGAAGCCACCTACGGACTAAGAATTTGAAAATGCTCACATCAAGATTTAAAATTTTTACCTTATGATTTGCAAGAATGTGAGTAACCTGTCTTATTTTTGGAGTTTGCGCAAGGTTCTTTTGGAGCTAGTCTTCAAGATTATTCTTTTTCTCCAAAAAGTACCTGTTTAACATATTCAAATTCCTCATCTGTAGATGAGTTAGTAAGAAATGGGGGGTATAAAACTGAATTTGAAACTATCTAAGTATTAAAAGAAAAATCAAAAAGCTCAAATTAAACTCATTTAATAAGATCCTGCTGCCACTAGGTTTCACAAGTTAGTCCATAAAAAGAAATTGCAATAAAAATGTCTTCCTAAGTCTATCTCTAAATCATCCTCCCTATCAATGGCACCAAAATGTTTGGTCTAAAATGCGGATGAAAATTAGAGTTTCATTTACTATCAATCTGGGTAAGTAAACTTCAAGGATCATCCAATATATATGGACTTAGAGACAAACTAAACTAGGCTAGGTGAAGAAATGCCAAAGCTCCCTTACAGGAGGTTGTTCATTAGGATCTCCAACACCTATTTAGTTATTTAATCAAAATTAAATCTAAAGACATTGTGATAAGTGTAAGAAATATTAAGGCTCCCTTATAGGAGACTGTTCATTAATATTTCTAATCATCTTAATCAAAAAACTATTTAAACTAATGAAATTAAAGCAATTAAATCTAATTCTGATTGATTGCATGAAATGTTAAAGCTCTCTTATAAGAGACTATTGATTTATATCTCAAGCATATAAATCAGAAACTTAAACTAATGAAATCAAACATTAAATAACAAATCAGATTCATTGAAGGAAACATTAATAATTTCTTATGAAAGGTCATTCATTAATATTCCAAAGATATGAACCTAATAATTTAATTTAATGAAATTCACAAACAAACATAAAATAAAAAGCTTACTAAACTAAAAGTATACTTGCTATGCAATGGGGATCCTTCCAAGGATTCACAAGCACACAAAAATAAAAGTCAAATGTAGAGGATCAAAGAAGCTCTGTCTTATTTATCATCAATTGCAAATTGCAATTGCAACCATTACATTGATTCTCCAATCTAAATTCTCACTACCAACCTAAGATTACAAAATGAAGAAGAAGATTAAGATTAAGATTACAAATCAATATTAAGACTACAAATGACGGAGATAACACTCCTATTTATACAAAAGCTATGATAAAAAACTCATAAATGTAAATCCACTATTTCCTCCTTTGACCCACATATTTCTCAACCAATGGTGACACATAACCTTATCCTCCATGATCTCCTCCATGAGGTCCATGATCTCCTCAAATTCGAATTTGAACATAGAGTGCCACATAAGAATGCCTAGGAAGCTTCTTTTGTACCTACACATGTCAAAAAACTCATTCTAATTGTTAGGTATAAGTATAAGCATATTATTTTCTAAAGTTTCACAACAAATCCACTTAAAAATGTTAAGAATTAATAAACTTTGGAAAAGCATAGTTATAACCCAATGATGAGGTAAATGTAATGATGTGGAGGTGGAATGAAGGTGACATGAAGGTAACATAGAAGTAATGTGAAGGTATTGGTGAATAATGGAGTGAGAATATGGACTATTTTGAGACCCAACCTTAAATCTCAAAGGCAACGAAAGGATCCTCATGAGATCCCCTCCAACAATTCGAATTCCAAAGGCAGCCAAGCAACTCAAGACCAAGTGCACTCAAGTCATACTTCACTTGGATTCAAAGTGGATTCAATCACTATGTTTTAGGGAGATGATAGTAGCTGACCTATAGAATAAATAGAGTAGAGCTAGAGCTAGAAAGAGTTAGTCTATTCTAGTCTTCATTCCATTCACAACTATTGTTGTGAGCTATTGATTTTTTTGTTTTATTCAGGGATCAAACTTTCAGAGATGTATGCAGTTATTCTTTTATAAAATAAGAAGATTTATTTCATTCGACTGATTTAAGTTTCAGAGGGCTAGGCTCATGGGTTAGGGCCCAATCCATGTGCCTCAGCTTCTCTGTTGTTACTATCTTTTCCTTTTTGTCATTTCACTAGTTTTTTCTTTCTCATTTAAGTTAGATCTACTTTTGATAAGTTTCATTGCTATTTAGTTTTCATGCTGATGTAGTTTTAATTGCTTATGCATAGAGAAATAGAGGAAAAACTCCAAACCTGTGGTTAAGACTCCCCCTACTCATCTCTGTCAGTAGATTTCGAGTAGGGCAGACCTTCTCATACACCCAAAAAATTCTTTATGTTCGTTGTTTGATCACACATTGTTTTCTAGTTTTCCTGTGCATGAATCCCCATGTTTGTTTTCCAGAATTAATGTCAACACCCAAGAGCAGCTTCACATCACTTCCTACTTCATTTTCCCTCTCCATATTCACGGCTTAAACATTGTTTTTACACCTCCATTACCCTCCTTTTCCTCTTGTTTAAATGTTGTTCCCACCTTCTGATTCATAAAAAAACTGAGAACCATTCATCCCGCCTTATTCCTGCCTTTTTATTGGTACCGGCTACTTTATCTTTTTAATGCTAAACACTTGAAAAACCATTGAATCCTAACATCTGCCTTCATCCTTGAAATTCCCTCTACCGTACTTCTCACTTCGCAAATTGCAACGTTTATCTTTTAAATTCAACACTTACCACTTGTTCTTTACAATTGCAATATTTCGAAATCAGAAATCGCACTTCGCACCATCTATCCTTCTCCCTTAACACTTACCGTTGTTCTGGCTGACTGCGATAGTGCAATGTCACCCCACAGTTCTTATCCAATCGCACATCGCAACCCACAAATTTTTCCTTTTTCCTTTCACCGCCACGTCATCCCCATCACACATTGCATCCTGCGGAACTTACCACATCGCAAGTCACAACTTTTTCCTTTTTCCTTCTCACCACCACATCATCCCCATTGCAAATCGTCTCCCACAACCTTTACCGTAGCGCACATCGTACTTCACACATTTTTATTTATTCTCATTAAATAATTACTTTTATCCATTTAAACTTGCGAAGTTCTGATTGCAACATCGCACATCGCAAATTTTGCCTCCATCGCGTCTCTGCCATCACATTTTTTTATTCCTTCCACTCCAAGGACATTTCTTGCGCTATAATAAGATTTTATAAGGTCTTAAATCCCCTCTTTCCTCTTTTAAGCCTTTTTCAATTATTTCTGCTCCAAAGTCATTTCTCACGTTATAATCAAGTTTTCTAAGGGTTTAAACCCTTCTATATGCTTCCAACCCTCGTTTCATGTGTTAAACCTCCCATTAGCTTCTTTTAGCCCTTTTTCTTCCTCCAAGCCGCAAATTAACTCTTTTTAGTTAGAATTAAGTCATGGATACCTTAGTTGCATGGATAGAAGCATGGTAGATAGATAATAGGATAAGTAGAGTTCCTTTAGCCGTTTGGCCAAGTTAAGTGTGGCTTCGGATTAGTTTCCTTTCTTTTATATTTTTTCTGCAAATTAAATTAGTTTGATTCTTGGCATTCCTTTCCACCAATTTAGTTTGGTTTCCTTTCTTTCATTTCCTTCTAGCAATTTACTTTCCATTTGTTCTCATAATTTAATAAATAGCACCCTTTCGTGAAGGAGAAGAGGTTGAAATGAATATAATGCATCTGATGGGTATATAGCACTGTCACCTCAAATTATGTACAAACCCCGAATTGGTAAAGTAAATTAGGGCAGCCCCTGGGAGTTGCAACACTCTTCATGCAATACCAGGGCTCACCACTTTTTGCCATCGTTTCCAGGGAGGTGTATAGTAGATGCATTGATTACGTTTTAGCATTATTATTTTCTTTCATTTTTCATGTTGTTTCCGAATATTGAAAAATACAAAAAAATATGATTTTCATAGGAGTAGGGATACTTTGATTTTTTTTTTTTTAAATACTCTTCCAACACCAACCCCCCACATGAGATGGAAGGATACGATGACAATGAAGAAGATCTTATTGGGTTTCCTATTCAAGATATGGACATTAGTGTACCTATGAAGAATATCCCTCCATCTTTCCTTCCCAACTTCCATGGTATGAGGATAGAGGATCTGGAAACATTTCTCTTTCAATTTGAGATACTTTGTAGGTCTTATGGCTACTTATCACAGACTCAAAAACTGAGATTGTTTCCGGCAACATTGAAGGATAGAGCTCTTGAATGGTTCACGAGTCTAGGTACTACTTCAATAAGATCATGGAATGATATGAAAAATATAAATATCGTGATCTTAGAGAAGAAATTCTTATAATGAACCAAGAAGAAGATGAGAGCCTTAAGGATCTAATAGAGAGATTCATGTATAATGTTAAGAGGGAAAAAATGCTTCATCTAGTCTTTATTTAAATTGGCTTCTTGACAACATATATGGATTCATCACTCTAAAATAAAGCTTTCCCACTTTAGAGTTCATCCATGAGGCTTGCGATGTTATGGAATCCTGTAGTATTCTAGACATATTACATGGAAGTTAAACATAAAAACCTTTCAAAAAGTCCACTTGAACACAACTAGTCAAAACATTTCCACATTCTAATTAAAATATATCTTAGGAGAAGGTTAGACCACCTTATCATATGGTGAATTTAGTTACATTGAAATAAGCCATATTATCCCATGTCTGTATGGAATTTAATTTTTTCCATCAAACTTATAATAAAACCACATATTTTAAGGAAAAATCTAGTGAAACAATTATAACAAAACTAATTAAATATTATCATATTATATGTAGAGTTCAATAAGGCACATTATGTAGGTCCAACACATAGTTAAAGCACAAACATTGAAGCTAAATTTAGAGAAACTATTACAATAACATTTCTATTGCATCCCTGAAATGAATCAAGAAGTTGATCAATTCAAACACTATTATAGCCCAAATAATTAATTAATTGGGTCCTCTATTCATTTAAAAGTCTCCAATAAATGTGATATATAAAAAAATACTAGTATTTAACTGTGAAGATCAAAAATTCATTAGACACTTTGAGATAATGGTCAAATGCATCATCCCAGATTAAATATTATATTAATAATCTCATGATGTATGGCCATGCAAGTATATCAAAACTAACCATATATATATATATATATATATATATATATATATATATTCAAGTTGTCTTTGATCCTTTAAGCTTGACCATGTGGTTTGAGGAACATCCGTCAAAGTCACCTAGGGATCCCACCCTCTCTAGAACATGCCCCAAGATGACTCTATTTTTTAGCATGTCTCCTCCCACTACAATATCCCACAACCACCCAGGATTTTTGATCCTAGCATATCCCACAACTACCTAGGATTTTTGATAAGGTCAAGTGGTTGTGCAAGTACATCTTGACTAAAATATTTAATATATAATTTAAATAAAAAAATTAAATCAAAAAGAAAATATCACATTAATATAAAATAAAAATATTAAAACATTAAATCAATAAAAATATATTTAATATTGTTTCAATATAAATATAAAATAAATATACTTACATTACATACATAATATAAGAATTTAATTTAAATCACTTATTGTAAATATAATATATCAATTCAATTTAAATCTTTGATACAGTTAAATAAATTTAAATATTTGTTTTTAGTCACATGTTACGAGTAAATAAATATTATCATATTGGTTAATGTAAATGCGTGAATATCTGTTTTTCCAACAATTTTTTTTTTAATATGGTCAAAACCAGTGTAAGAACAAAAATAATTAAATATTATCGTATTGTATTTAAATTTTATCGATTTCAAACTTAAAATTAAACCCCAAAAATAGAGAGCTAAATTTAAAGAAATAGTTACAATAACAATTTGATTGCATCCCATGAATATATATATATATATATATATATATATATATTCAAGTTTTCTTTGATCCTTTGAGCTTGACATGTGGTTTGAGACACATTGGTCAAAGCCACCCAGGGACCCCACACTGTCTCTTCCCTCTAGCATATCTCACAACCACCCATGATTTTTGACCCTAGCATATCCCACAACCACCCAGGATTTTTGACAGTGGTTGTGCAAGTAAGCCTTGACTAAAATATTTAATATTTAATTTAAACCAAAAATCAAATTAAAAATATTTAATTTAAATCAAAAATTAAATTAAAAAGAAAATATCACATTAATATAAAATAAAAATATTAAAACATTAAATCAATAAAAAAATTATTTAATATTGTTTCAATATAAGTATTAATTAAATATACTTACATTACATACCTAATATAACAATTTAATTTAAATCACTTATTGTAAATATAATATATCAATTTAATTTAAATAAGATATTTTTTAAATAAGTTTAAATAATATTTTTAAATCACACATTGAGTGTAAATAAATATTATCTTATTGGTTAGTCTAAATGGGTGATATATCGCTCTGAAAATATCTGTTTTTCCAACATATTTTTCTGTTAAATATGGTCAAAACCATTATAAGAAAAACAATAATTAAATATTATCATATTATATTTAAATTTTATCAATTTCAAACAGAAAATTAAGCCCCTAAAATAAACAGCTAAATTTAAAGAAACAGTTACAATAAGAATTTAATTGCATCTCATGAATATATATATATATATATATATATATATTCAATTTGTCTTTGATCGTTTGAGCTTTACCTGTGGTTTGAGAAACATTGGTCAAAGTGACTCAGGGATCCCACCGTGTTTCCGCCCCCTAGCATATCCCACAACCACCCAAAATTTTTGATAAGGTCAAATGGTTGTGCAAGTAAGCCTTGGCTAAAATATTTAATATTTAATTTAAAACAAAAATCAAATTAAAAATATTTAATTTAAATGAAAAATTAAATTAAAAAGAAAATATCAAATTAATATAAAATAAAAATATTAAAACATTAAATCAAAAAAAAAATTCTTTAATATTGTTTCAATGTAAGTATTAATTAAATATACTTACATTACATATATAATATAACAATTTAATTTAAATCACTTATTGTAAATATAATATATCAATTTAATTTAAATAAGATATTATAAATACAATTAAATAAATTTAAATAATATTTTTAAATCACATATTACCAGTAAATAAATATTATCATATTGGCTAATGTAAATGGGTGACATATTTACTCTCAAAATATCTATTTTTCCAACATATTTTTCTTAAACATGGTCAAAACCATTTCAAAAACAACAATAATTAATTGAATGGGCGAAGGAAGCTTGATAAGGAGACGTAGCCTTCACATTGGGAGGCCAGCAAGAAGGGTCCTTGGGATTTATTTCATGAGTTCAATTTCATAGCCTAGCACCTTATAAATAGAGATAGAGCTTGACTTAATTTACTCACAACATCATCATGAAGGAGATGGAACCTCCATGTGTTGCTCCATTACCTGGCTTGAGACCCCAGGAAATTCCACAAGCGGACTCTTCTGTGGGAAATAATTTAACTTTCTTTGAGGAAAATCTCTTTTCTCACGAAGGTTTTGATGTTGAGATGGAAGAGCTCCCCACACCTGGCTTGAGTTTCATGGAACTTCCACAGGTTGATTTTTTTTCGATGGGAAATAATTTAATATCATTGGAAGAAGATCGGTTTTCTGAAGAAGGTTTTGATGCCTTTTTGAGAGAGATGGAAGCCCTTCCCACACCTGGTATGAGTTCCATGGAACTTCCACAGGCAGATTCTGGTTATGTGGGAAATAATTTAATTTTGTTTAAGGAAAACATGTTTCCTGAATCTGTGGGAAATAATTTAATCTTGTTTGAGGAAGATCGGTTTTCTGAAGAAGGTTTTGATGTCTCCTTGAAAGAGATCGAAGAGCTGCCCACACCTGGTTTGAGTCCCATGCAACTTCCACCAGAAGATTCTCATTCTCTGGGAAATAATTTAATCTTGCTTGAGGAAAATATGATTCTTGAAGAAAGTTTAGATACCTTCTTCAGGGTGATGGAAGAAATGCCCACACCTGATTTGAGTCCCATGAATCTTGTACAAGGTGACTCTTATTCAGTGGGAAATCCCTTTTTTGAAGAAGGTTTAGGGGTCTTGGAAAAGGAGATGGAAGAGCTGCCCACACATAGCTTGAGTCCCCTTGAACTTCCACATGTCTTAGAGAGGGAGATTGAAGAGCTGCCAGCACATGGGTTGAGTCCCCTTGAACTTCTAGAGACTGAATTCGACTTTTCTTTTGTGGGAGATAATTTTTCGAGAGAGATAAAAGACGTGCAGAGGGAAACAAAAGCGCAACTCTATGATATGGCTTACTGCTTGTTCGATGGCCATCCACCACATAAACTCTTATCCGAGCTCGCTGGCCCAGTAGCTGAGATTTCCAAAGAGGGGGAAGATGGCCGTCAGACAGCCCCCTATTCTTATTCAACTGGGGCGTCATTTGAAAGCACCACTAAGTTTTCTTCAACTTAGCTCAAGATGTAATAGTCCAGCCTCTTAGGCTCACTTTTAGAATTCTTTAAGTTTTGTTGTTTTGAATAAAGTTTTGATGTTAGGTCATCAATTTGCCAAGAAAAAATTCGAAAAGTTTCTAACTCTTCATCCCACCAAATCAAGTTGTCAAAACATAGTTTGAATTGAATTTAAATGTATGCTATGAATAAGTTTATGTTCACCCTTTGTTATTAATAATAAAAATTTTATTTGGCATATTGATTTTTTTAATGGTGTGGAATTTTAATTATTTATTAATAATAATAATTTCATTTTCTATACTATTTCAAGTTCTAAATATTGTGATAATTATGGAAATGTTTGATTAATAATCATTTAGCTGATTTTATAGTTAGTATTAACAACAAAGTTTTGTTGAATATTTCTTAATATTTCTTTTAGGTTACTATAATATTAATATATGATTATATTTTTCATTTAGGGAGAAGGCTTGAACCTGGAACTTCT
This sequence comes from Pinus albicaulis, assembly GCA_034641835.2. Classification (NCBI taxonomy): domain Eukaryota; kingdom Viridiplantae; phylum Streptophyta; class Pinopsida; order Pinales; family Pinaceae; genus Pinus; species Pinus albicaulis. The sequence goes on from CM076580.1 coordinate 1,246,885,673, forward strand.
TGTGACCAAAGTTCTCTCTAGGTAACAAGGTCATTGTTTATTAGCATGCCTTATGTGGGGTCTTAAAATATCTATGATACTTGATTAACATTGATTATCACAACTTAGATCATGAAATATTTAGCCAAATTTAGCAAAAGATAATAAAATGTAATACCTAAACATCACTTATTTTTTTCCATTCAAAATTTATATTTTTTTTCAACTTAGAAACACAATTTATTTATCATTATTAAATAACTTTTATTATTTCAAGATTTAAATTTCTTGTTTAAAATTTTATTTATTTATTCTAAAAAACTATTAGAAAAAGTTATTTGAATACAATTATTATTATATTATAATAATAACAAATTTTGTAACTATTGATTATAGTTTATATATATCATTTCAATAAATCACATTATTATTACTTTCATATTAATATGAATAAACTTAAACAAAAGTATATTTTCACTAGAGAGGAAAAACCCTAATTTTCTATTAATAAAAAATAGTCAAAATACATATTTTATGGATCTTCAAAAACAATACTTTAATATAATTATTTGGAAATTTAATTGCATCCCAACAAATTGATTAAGTCAAATTCCATCATACATATATATATATATATATATTTTTAAAATACAATTTCTATTTAAAAAGAATAATTTAGAATGTGAAAACTTTTTGGAAAAGTAAAAGTAAAAAGGGTCAGTGGAGAGGTAGCCTTTCCATTGGGAGGCCAGCAATAAGCCTTGGGATTTATTTCATCATTTAGCACTAGGCCAAGCTATTACCACCCACTACAACACAATTCCCTCTTAGACTACTTTATTTCAGATAGCAGCTGCAGTGGTGGTTTCAGTGCTTCATTTGGAGGGTTATATCTTCAGTGTAGGAATCAACCATTCACTTGGAGGATCTATTGAAGCAACTCCATACATGTATATATCAGTTTTGGCCATCTCCTTCGAGCTATTCAGTTTCACTGATTCTTCAACACTAGGGTTGTGTTTCATTATTTTGTATTTTGTGTATTTCCATAAACCCTTTCTGGGTTGACTTGGAAAAGTGTTTAGGAGCATAGATCTCCATATTCGACACTATTGGAACCATAGATTAGCATATACATTTATTTAAATTTTCCAGTTGCAGTTATATTCACTCAGATTGCACTGTTCCTGAGCATTCTGCTATGCATCAACATTTCATGTTTTGGCATATCTATTCATAGGAGGCTTGTTTGCCTTGAGTATTTGAGTTGTGCCCATATTTATTGTACTTATATGCTACCAATTTTCTTAGTAAAATGGATCTATGTTTGCCACACATTTTGGTGTAATGATATTCACTGTTATTTCCATTATTTTGTTCTATATTGTTTCATTTCCTATTTCGGGAAATTACAGTAGTATCAGAGCATAATCTTGTCTTAGTGTGTGTATTTTAGCCAATATGCCATAAAAATAATAATAATAAGAATAATATATCTAAAATGATGCAAGGAATGAGTTTTGGCTCATATATTTTCAGATCTATGAAGGACCTCTCCAAGGAGGTCAAGCAAATGAGAAGGGAGAGATGCAATGAGACCTCAAGCAGGTTTCAAGATGAGGAGGGTCCAAGCACTTCCTATGAGTATTAGAAGGAACCGGTATTGCATAGAGCTCCAAAGCAATCTACTATGTACACTTACTTTGAAGAGGGAGGTGAAAGGCATGGAGGTGGAGGAAACTTAGATTATAGTGCTGCACCTTGAGGGTGAAGAAAATGTTTGGTAGTTCAGTGATTTGAAACATGCAAGAGTAACTGCTTATGGTGATTTTACTCAAAGGCTGATCAAGAAGTTTGATAAGAGAAAACCAGAGGTAGTTTCTATTGAGACATTTCCTCACATAGATGAAAAATAACATAAGCATCTAAGGGAATATGTCAGCATTATAATTCCAGAAGAAGAGCAACTTCCAAAACCACTTGTTGTAGGTGTAATTGCATCAGGAGAAGGAAGACTTGCATCTTTGCAAGATGGTCTTGATCTCTTGACATTGAGATTCCCATGCACTATTTAGCAGATGCATGAGGAGGAGGATAATTATAACATCGTTGGTGCAGCAGTAGAAGAGTAACCATCACCATCATGAGTACTTGGAGGAGTCATTACACCAGTGGGAGGAACCCTTGTAGCTATACAAGATGTTCCCAATGATCAACTTAACCAAGGTATGCAAACATGTCCACTTCGTATTATTTCAGCACATCATATGGAGAGTTGTGGGTACATGCCATTAGGGGAATTGCATGACCTAGAGTGAAAGAACACTACTGATCTGGAGAAGCAGATTATCACTACGCAGAGGACCCTTGACTGGTTCAAGGAGGAGATATATAGTCATCCCGGTATCTCATTGTTGAGCTGCACACAACACTTTGGGCTGGAGTGTAGAATTTTGGAGAATAAGATGAGTATAATCCTAATCAATCCAATGTAGAATTGTATGTTCAACATTGTGCATGATCATGAGATCGCAGATCCACCATCATGGAGATTAAATACACTGCCATTGAGTACCAATGATGAGTTGGGGGTCCAATTATTATTGGTAGAATCTAATGACCATTATACTTGTGTAGCATTGGATAGGCAAATCGTTGATGAGAGACATCTTATGATGGATAACATCTCCCATTATTATGTCGGATCCTTCTTGATGAGCACTTCACAACTAAATGAGAAGATTTTTCCTACAACATATTTGGAACCTTATGGGTGCAACTTGGTCATTGATGTGTGGTCTTCATGTAGAGATCTCTAGGAGGTAGCACTTCAACATCACATGAAGTGAAAATATAGTTATCAGATTTGGGAGGATGGTATTCTCCATTGGATGAATACCAATTTGGAGCATGACAAGAGACACCCACACTTGGATGGATGGGTGATGGATGATGACAATTTTAAAGTCTTGATCTAAACATTAAAAATTTAAAAATTTTCATTAAAAGTATTATATATATTATTACTTAGTTTATAAATTACTTATTGTAAATGATATAGCATTTACAATTAAATGAATTTAAATAATAATTTTTTAATCACATATTATTGGTAATTAAATATTTTCATATTGTTCAGTTTAAAAGGTATTTTTTTAACGTACATTTTTTTTTCTAAGTTGGACTATATCTATTATATTATATATTAGACAAAGCAAAAAGTTACAGTTCTCTTCCTCCAAACTTGGCAAGCCAATTCCAGAGCGAAGTATGAAGTGTTTAAAATCAAAAATTGGACTACCCTAGATGGGGAAACCAATCCACCAGAAGAAAATTAAACTGAACCCAGAGAACACAAAATTCCAAAACATTGACATACTATAAAATGCAAATAAAAAATTAGAGAGACCGAAGAGCACCCTGCATAGCAAACTAGAGATGACCTTCATTCTTCTTGTGAGATTTGGGGTCTTCTTCTTTGAATGTGTAGAAATAGAACCCGTCATCGTTCTCCTTTCTAAGCATGTGGCTTGTGGTCTGAGGCTATGGTGACATAGGAGAGTCAAGCTTCTTAGAGGAGATGTCTGGATTACTGTGTCCTCTCTCTTGTTTTCTGCATCACTATTTGAGCTGCTGCCATAGCCAGAGCTAGTGTTGCTGCTAGTGTAGTGGCTACTGTGCAAAGGGAGGACCATCATTTTTTTGGGGATGAAGGCATGCTCAGTCGAAACGGTTGATTTGCAAAGACGTTTCTTTTTGCAGATGCTGGACGACGCGAGAGGGGGTACAGGGAGCTGTATAAAAAACTGAGCTAAAAAGTTGATGGGATCAAGCCTCAGCCTACTCATAGATTCAATTCTCGGCCCATAGTATGCGTCAGAGGAGGTCTGGACAGGAGGTCGTGACCTCCAACTCCAACTCATACGATGATGCCTTGGCATAATTTTCAGAGGAGTAGAAGTGCAGGACCAGGAGGGTGGTCTTGACCGTGCAGGAGAGGCGTTTCCAGTAGAGCAAGCTGAGGGAATACTGAGACTAGGCTCGGCAGGGTCAAGAACTTGAGGCTGAAGGGATGAAAAATATACCTTCATAGAGAGGACAAGAGAGGGTAGAATGGAGGTCGAATGGGCGGAGGAAGCTTTCTTAATAGCCATGGAGATGGAGATGAGAGCTCTTAATGCTGTGTCAAAATAAAGGTGGCATAGAGTGTAATTAAAACCAACTCATATGATAATTTAACCCAGGGTTTCCAACCATGTGCGGTAATGTGGGATGGCCAAGTGTCCCGCCACATTGCACCCACATGTCCCCTCTTCTTACTGGAATACAGGGTTTAATGCAAATTTTTAGTTGAATTGAGTCATACAGTTGTCAAGTTGTGGAATTTTGGTTATTTTACCTATTTGTTTTGATTCTAAGATTATTTTTAATATTAAAATTGTGATTGAAATATTAAAATTTTAAAATTTTGCAATAAAAAATGGAGTTGTTCTTGTGGATTTAAATATTTTGGTGAAATCTTGATTTGTATTATGAGTTGTGGGATTTATATTATTTTAGATTTTTTGTGGTAATTCTCAAATTATTTTTAATATTAAAACCTTGATTGAAATATTAAAAATTTTTCAAAAAAAATGGAGTTGTTCATGTGGATTTAAATATTGTGGTGAAATCTTGATTTGCTTTATTTAAATTGGCTTCTTGACAACATATATGGATTCATCACTCTCAAATAAAGCTTTCCCACTTTAAAGTTCATCCATGAGACTTGCGATGTTATGGAATCCTGTAGTATTCTAGACATATTACATGGAAGTTAAACATAAAAACCTTTCAAAAAGTCCACTTGAATACAACTAGTCAAAATATTTCCGCATTCTAATTAAAATATATCTTAGGAAAAATTTAGACCACCTTATCATATGGTGAATTTAGTTACATTAAAATAAGCCATATTATCCCATGTATGTATGGAATTTAATTTTTTTCATCAAACTTATAATTAAACCAAATATTTTAAGGAAAAATATAGTGAAACAATTATAACAAAACTAATTAAATATTATCATATTATATGTAGAGTTCAATAAGGCACATTAGTTAGGTCCAACACGGAGTTAAAGCACAAACATTGAAGCTAAATTTAGAGAAACTATTACAATAACATTTCTATTGCATCCCATGAAATGAATCAAGAAGTTGATCAATTCAAACACTATTATAGCCCAAATAATTAATTAATTGGGTCCTCTATTCATTTAAAAGTCTCCAATAAATGTGATATATAAAAAAATAATAGTATTTAAGTGTGAAGATCAAAAATTCATTAGACACTTTGAGATAATGGTCAAAAGCATCATCCCTCATTGAATATTATATTAATAATCTCGTCATGTATGACCATGTAAGTATATCAAAACTAACCATATATATATATATATATATATATATATATATATATTCAAGTTGTCTTTGATCCTTTAAGCTTGACCATGTGGTTTGAGGAACATTGGTCAAAGTCACCTAGGGATCCCACCCTGCCCCTAAGATGACTCTATTTTTTAGCATGTCTCCTCCCACTACCATATCCCACAACCACCTAGGATTTTTGACCCTAGCATATCCCAGAACTACCTAGGATTTTTGATAAGGTCAAGTGGTTGTGCAAGTAGATCTTGACTAAAATATTTAATATTTAATTTAAATAAAAAAATTAAATCAAAAAGAAAATATCACATTAATATAAAATAAAAAAATTAAAACATTAAATCAATAAAAAAATCTTTAATATTGTTTCAATATAAATATTAAATAAATATACTTACATTACATACATAATATAACAATTTAATTCAAATCACTTATTGCAAATATAATATATCAATTCAATTTAAATCTTTGATACAGTTAAATACATTTAAATATTTGTTTTAGTCACATGTTACGAGTAAATAAATATTCTCATATTGGTTAATGTAAATGGGTGAATATCTGTTTTTCCAACATTTTTTTTTTTAATATGGTAAAAACCACTATAAGAACAAAAATAATTAAATATTATCGTTTTGTATTTAAATTTTATCGATTTCAAACATAAAATTAAACCCCAAAAATAAAGATCTAAATTTAAAGAGACAGTTACAATAACAATTTGATTGCATCCCATGAATATATATATATATATATTCAAGTTGTCTTTGATCCTTCGAGCTTGAAATGTGGTTTAAGAAACATTGGTCAAAGCCACCCAGGGATCCCACACTGTCTCCTCCCTATAGCATATCTTACAACCACCCATGATTTTTGACCCTAGCATATCCCACAACCACCCAAGATTTTTGATAAGGTCAAGTGGTTGTGCAAGTAAGCCTTGAATAAAATATTTAATATTTAATTTAAACCAAAAATTAAATTAAAAATATCTAATTTAAATCAAAAATTAAATTAAAAAGAAAATATCACATTAATATAAAATAAAAATATTAAAACATTAAACCAATAAAAAAAATCTTTAATATTGTTTCAATATAAGTATTAATTAAATATACTTACATTACATACATAATATAACAATTTAATTTAAATAACTTATTGTAAATATAATATATCAATTTAATTTAAATTAGATATTTTTAAAATTTTAAATAATATTTTTAAATCACATATTAAGAGTAAATAAATATTATCTTATTGGTTAATCTAAATGGGTGATATATTCGCTCTGAAAATATGTGTTTTTCAAACATATTTTTTGTTAAATATGATCAAAACCATTATAAGAAAAACAATAATTACATATTATCATATTATATTTAAATTTGATCAATTTCAAACATAAAATTAAGCCCCAAAAACAAACAGCTAAATTTAAAGAAACGGTTACAATAACAATTTAATTGCATCTCATGAATATATATATATATATATATATATATATATTCAATTTTTCTTTGATCCTTTGAGCTTTACGTGTGGTTTGAGAAACATTGGTCAAAGTGACTCAGGGATGCCACCCTGTTTCCTCCAAATGGTTGTGCAAGTAAGCCTCGACTAAAATATTTAATATTTAATTTAAAACAAAAATGGAATTAAAAATATTTAATTTAAATCAAAAATTAAATTAAAAGCAAAATATCACATTAATATAAAATAAAAATATTAAAACATTAAATCAAAAAAAAAATCTTTAATATTGTTTCAATATAAGTATTAATTAAATATACTTACATTACATATATAATATAACAATTTAATTTAAATCACTTATTGTAAATATAATATATCAATTTAATTTAAATAAGATATTATAAATACAATTAAATAAATTTAAATAATATTTTTAAATCACATATTACCAGTAAACAAATATTATCATATTGGCTAATCTAAATGGGTGATACATTTGCTCTGAAAATATCTATTTTTCCAACATATTTTGCTTAAACATGGTCAAAACCATTATAAAAACAACAATAATTAAATATTATCATATTACATTCTAATTTTATCAATTTCAAGCATAAAATTAAGCCCCAAAAACAAAGGCTAAATTTAAATAAACAGTTACAATAACAATTAAATTGCATTCCATGAATATATATATATATATATATATATTCAAGTTTTCTTTGATGCTTTGAGCTTGAATTGTGGTTTGAAAAACATAGGTCAAAGTCACCCAAAGATCATACCCTGTCTCCTCCCCCTAGCATATCCCACAACCACCCAGGATTTTTGATAAGGTCAAGTGGTTGTCAAAGTAGACCTTGACTAAAATATTTAATATTTAAAAATCATATTAACAATATTTAATTTAAATCCAAAATTAAATTAAAAAGAAAATATCACATTAATATCAAATAAAAATATTAAAACATTAAATCAATAAATTTTTTTTTTAATATTGTTTCAATATAAGTATTAATTAAATACCCTTACATTAGATATATAATATAATAATTTAATTTAAATAATTTATTGTAAATTTAATATATCAATTTAATTTAAATAAGCATTGTAAATACAGTTAAATAAATTTAAATAATTTTTTTATTCACATATTACGAGTAAATAAATATTATCATATTGTTTAATGTAAATGGGTGATATATTTGCCATGAAAATATCTGTTTTTCCAACATATTTTTTGTTAACTATGCTCAAAACGACAATAATTAAATATTATCATATTATATTTAAATTTCATTGATCTCAAACATAAAATTAAGCCCTAAAAACAAAGAGCTAAATTTAAAGGATACTTACAGTAACAATTTAATTGCATCACATGAATCAAGAAGTTAATCAACACTTTAGAACACAAAACCCAATCAATAAATTAATTAACTCCATTATTAATTTAAACTACCCCAATAATGATAATATATCAAATTTTAATGAGTTCAATTTCATAGCCTAGCACCTTATAAATAGAGATAGAGCTTGACTTAATTTACTCACAACATCATCATGAAAGAGATTGTACCTCCATGTGTTGCTCCATTACCTGGCTTGAGACCCCAGAAAATTCCACAAGGGGACTCTTCTGTGGGAAATAATTTAACTTTCTTTGAGGAAAATATCTTTTCTCACGAAGGTTTTGATGTCGAGATGGAAGAGCTCCCCACACCTGGCTTGAGTTTCATAGAGCTTTCATATGTTGATTTTTTTTTCCACTGGAAATAATTTAATATTGTTGAGGAAGATCGGTTTTCTGAAGAAGGTTTTGATGCCTTTTTGAGAGAGATGGAAGCGCTTCCCACACCTTGTTTGAGATCCATGGAACTTCCACAGGCAGATTCTCGTTATGTGGGAAATAATTTAATTTTGTTCAAGGAAAACATGTTTCCTGAAGAAAGTTTGATGCCTTCTTCAGAGTGATCGATGAAATGTCCACACCTAGTTTGAGTCCCATGGAACTTTCACAGGTGCAGTCTCTTTCTGTGGGAAATAATTATTCTTCTTTGAGGAAGATCGGTTTTCTGAAGAAGGTTTTGATGTCTTCTTGAAAGAGATCGAAGAGCTGCCCACACCTGGTTTGAGTCGATTCTCATTCTCTGGGAAATAATTTAATCTTGCTTGAGGAAAATATGTTTCCTGAAGAAAGTTTAGATGCCTTCTTGAGGGTGATGGAAAAAATGCCCACACCTAGTTTGAGTCCCATGGAACTTTCACAGGCAGATTCTCCTTCTGTAAGAAATAATTTAATCTTGTCTGAAAAAAATATATTTTATGAAGAAAGTTTAGATACCTTCTTCAGGGTGATGGAAGAAATGCCCACACCTGATTTGAGTCCCATGAATCTTCCACAAGGTGACTCTTATTCCGTGGGAATTCCCTTTTTTGAAGAAGGTTTAGGGGTCTTGGAAAAGGAGATGGAAGAGCTTCCCACACATAGCTTGAGTCCCCTTGAACTTCCACACGTCTTAGAGAGGGAGATTGAAGAGCTGCCAGCACCTGGTTTGAGTCCCCTTGAACTTCTAAAGGCTGACTTGGCTGACTTTGACTTTTCTTTTGTGGGAGATAATTTTTCGAGAGAGATAAAAGACGTGCAGAGGGAAGAAAAAGCACATCTTTATGATATGGCTTACTTCTTGTTCGATGGCCATCTGCCACAGAAACTCTTATCCGAGCTCGCTGGCCCAATAGCTAAGATTTCCAAAGAGGGGGAAGATGGCCGTCAGACAGCGCCCTATTCTTATTCAACTGGGGCTTCATTTGAAAGCACCACTAAGTTTTCTTCAACTTAGCTCAAGATGTAATAGTCCAGCCTCTTAGGCTCACTTTTAGAACTCTTTAAGTTTTTTTTTTTAAATAAATTTTTGATGTTAGGTCATCAATTTTCCAAGAAAATTTTCCAAAAGTTTCGAACTCTTCATCCCACCAAATCAAGTTGTCAAAACATAGTTTGAATTGAATTTAAATGTATGTTATGAATAAGTTTATGTTCACCCTTCGTTATTAATAATAAAAATTTTATTTGGCATATTGTTTTTTTAATCGTGTGGAATTTTAATTATTTATTAATAATAATAATTTCATTTTCTATTCTGAATATTGTGATAATTATGGAAATGTTCGATTAATAATCATTTACCTGATGTTATAGTTAGTATTAACAACAACATTTTGTTGAATATCTCTTAATATTTCTTTTAGGTTACTATAATATTAATATATGATTATATTTTTCAGTTAGGGAGAAGGCTTGAACCTGGAACTTCTTGTGACCAAAGTTCTCTCTAGGTAACAAGGTCATTTTTTATTAGCATGCCTTATATGGAGTCTTAAAATATCTATGATATTTGATTAACATTGATTATCACAACTTACATCATGAAATATTTAGCCAAATTTAGCAAAGGATAATAAAATGTAATACCTAAACATCACTTATTTTTTTCCATTCAAAATTTATATTTGTTTTCAACTTAAAAATACAATTTATTTATCATTATTAATTAACTTTTATTATTTTAAGATTTAAATTTTTTTGTTTAAAATTTTATTTATTTATTCTAAAAAACTATTAGAAAAAGTTATTTGAATACAATTATTATTATATTATAATAATAACAAATTTTGTAACTATTGATTATAATTTATATATACCATTTCAATAAATCATATTATTATTACTTTCATATTAATATGAGTAAAATTAAACAAAAGTAAATTTTAGTTAATAATATTTTGAGTAGAGAGGAAAAACCCTAATTTTCTATTAATAAAAAATAGTCAAAATACATATTTTATGGATCCTCAAAAACAATACTTTAATATAATCATTTGTAAATTTAATTGGATCCCAAGAAATTGATTAAGTCAAATTCCAATATATATATATATAATTTAAAATAAAATTTCTATTAAAAAAGAATAATTTAGAATGTGAAAACGTTTTGGAAAAGTAAAAGTAAAAATAATAGAAATATTATATTATCTCATTTTAAATAATTGTAATTTTTAATATGTATTAATGTTAAATTTAATAAAAAAAAACTTCTATATTTTTATCATTATGTTAATGTCAATTTTCATGAGAATTGCAGACTATTAAAGTCATGGAAACACTTTGATACAGTGGTAAAATATATAGTTATAAGTTGATCAATCTCATCTTGATATTTTGAGTTTTAAAGCTTGAGGTGGTTGGATGTAATGGTTGAAAGATAGGGTTTTTTCATTATTGTTAAGGTTCAATTCCCACGAGATTCTAACACTAAAACAATGATGACCCTTGATGTAGAGATTCAATTTGTCTTTGGGACAAGAGACACTATATTAAAAATGGTCATGTGATCTCACCATAGATAAGTGGAAAATATAATTAAAATGTAGTTGAGATATGCCAATAAATTTATTGATGGAAAATAGTGTTGAACAATGTATATCAACATGTCGTTAGGTTAGTTGAAGATTGTTTAAAATATCTGTTATATTTTATAAACATTGATTATCACAATTTCATGAAGAATTGTTTCACTAAATTTAAGCCAAAACCTATAAAAATATAATAATATATGTTCTTTAAAAAATTATATTTAATATTTAATTATATTTATATTTAATATTAAATAAATAAATGATGAAAAGTTATTTTAAATATAATTATTATTATACAAAATTGATAAAAATAAAAATAAAATAAACTATTTAAATATATGTAATAATTTTTATATACTATTTAAGTAAATCCCATTACTTTTTCTTTCCTATTAACTTGGTAGCATACAAAAATTTAAATCACATATTTTTGAATTAAATTAAATTACTATATAAAGTTAATTGCACACAATGAACTAAGAAATTGAATAAATCAAACTCCATCACTAATAAAATAACTTATTGGTCCACCATTCCATAATCATATTTAGTTTCATATATATATATATATATATATATAAGCATTGTTAAGTTATAGATGAAATAGCTTTGTTAACCCGAATTCACTAAAATCTAGTGATGCAATTTCAATCAAGAACCTAATTTTTTTTGTAATTTGAAATATATTTTTTAATGCATCAATAGATTCAGAACCATAAAAATCCCATAGGGAACTATACTTATACATATTAAAAAATTTAAATTCATGTTTCTTAAAATATTTTCATTAAAATTCACCAAAACAAATGTCATGAAAGAGTTGCTTTGTACATAAGTTAAACTACACTTCAAGATATGTTTTTGCTTAAGATACATTTTTGAGTGCATAAATGGATTCACCTAATAAACTTCGATATTGGTGGCCACCTGCCTATTCCACTACGACCCAACCATTAGTTCTTTCCATTTTTCATTTTCCTTAATTGTAACACAATTTACTAATTTTGGTAGTTTTTTCGGGTTCTGAACTTCCGGAGATTTTATGAGGGCCTCAACAATGATTTTTTGGAAATCACATCTCGCAAAAAGAATATTTCAACTCGACGTTCATTGTGAGTAGTTGTAGTTGTAGCCCTTTGATATATCATTCTAACGAGGAATCATGCACGCCAAATAGAGATAATATGAAGAGGTTACGACCTTGGAAAGTTGGCTACCCAACTAACCCCAATGGGCCCCATAAGCTCTTGGTGTTACATCTCCTCGGGTTAGGGTTTTGGTTGTTTAAGGTTTTCTCTTATTGTTCTATAATACAAATTCCCTTGAGCCCCATTGAAACATAGTTCAGGAGCATGTAGCCACCACATCTCTTTGAGAGATAAGCTACCATCGGCTTAGCTAGTTTATGTCCATTTTGTTTGTAAGCATCTTTCAGTTATTTGATATTAATGAAATACAGTTTAATTTTTTCTAGGTATTTATGTTTATGTTTAATTCTGTATTTTTTTGTGTTCCTGCATAAACCTGGATTAGGGGTATCATAGCGGTGTGCTCTTTCTCAATAATTATTTTCATGTCCCCAATGAGGTCAGGGTATAAGGAGTTAGGGCTCAATGTGGTTGAACATTAGTAAGATCATCCTCGTAAACCCCGACGTTTGCCCATGGGGGAAGAAAATAAATATGAGGGAGCACGAGATCCTATTAAAATATTGCTCAAGGAGGCCCTCGAGAAACAAAGTAATGTGATGATGGATAACTTCTCCCACATCCTTCAACGACTACCCATGAGCAGTGCATCTCAATCGAGCAACCACTTTGGATGTCTCAGTGCTTTCAAGGTACAATTCAACTTTTACATTCTTGTATTTGAGGGCCAGATAGATCGAGACATCGTAGATAGATAATTGAATTTTTTCGAAGGGTATTTCTCGGCCCATGATTTCTCTCACTAAGAAAATATTACTTTTGCACTCCCAAAGATGCTTCCCATATCCATGAGTCGTGTAAACCCTACTCTAAGAAAAATGATGATAGGGAACCCTCTGTGTTCTCGGGCACAGCCACTTGGAATTCATTCCGAGACGGCATCAAGGAACAAATTACCCCATGGGGATCAATGAGGACAAGTACATCCAATGGGTCATGCTGCGGTAGCAAAGGGATCAAGATGTGCATGAGGTGACAAATTTGTTCCATAGGATGCGCACAAAGTTGGGTATTAAATATTCAAAGAATAATATGGTGCTCAAGTACCATAGTATTTTGCACATATACATTAAGGAGGAAATGGAGTTCCTTGACATTACCAAGCTTGGCACGACATATCGATATGCCGCTAAGATCGAGCAGAAATTTAAAAAGAAGAAGCGAGACTTTGGATCCACGAATGTGAAGTGAGGGGAAGGCACCCTCAAACTGTAGAAGAGGGGGCAAAGCCAAAGCCGATTGACTCAGAACAATACCACAAAACTAAATAAGGACACATGGAAGTGGTGTGAATTTCAAAACAACACTGCTCACAACACAAGCGAGTGTCGGGCCAGATAGTCATTGGTGGCCAAACTAAAGGCATTCGAATGAGATGCAGGTTTTGTTTCTTAGTCAAAACCAGACAAGGGGAATGGCAAAGGAAAGCATATCAATGATGTGGAACCCAGTGCCACTATTTCCACCACCAGCTCTGGAGGGAGGAGTCGAAGGATCGAGAGGAGGTGGAGAGCCTCTTGCATTCCATGATGTGGGTGAAGGGTTCTCCACTTCAATTCCTTGCCAATAGCGGAAGACGAAAGAGCATCACTTTAGCAGAGGTCTTGACCCAGCTCGGCCTACCAAGTGCAACACACCAGTTGTTGTATACCATCGACTGGCTTCAGTAAGGAAGAGATCTCCGTGTCAGCGAGTAGTGCCACCTTCCGTGCAACATCAAGCCCTTCACGGATGAGGTACTGTGTGATGTTTCTCCTATTCACATGTCTAATGTAGTATTAGTCCAACCATATTGCTAGAAGAGACATGATGTGTATGTGTCTAGGCCTCATTCTGTTATTATTACTTTGGGAAATAAATTTTACACAATACGAGAGGTAGTACTACCTTGTGCCATCTATTTTACTACTACAAAGAAATGCACTAAGATTATTTCCAAAACCGGGAAATTTGTTTTCATTATGATTGTTCACGAGGAAAGAAGAAAATTGTTGGTGCAGCCTCCAAATAGGGATCCCCTAAGTGACAAAGAAAGATGAAAATTTGTGTGTAGGAATACAAGGACATTTTATCCAACCCCCCTGGGGTTCCTCTATTTAAGCACTCCATTAATCTGACCCCACGAGCATCGTTGCCTAATGGGTCGATATTTCAACATTATATTATGGAGAATGATGGAATCAAGAGGAAGATCTAAGAGTTTTTGCAGAAAGCGCTCATCACGCCAAGCTCCTCACATGTATTGTGTGAGTGTGATAAAAGAACCATATTTATTGAATTCATCCAACACATCTACTATCAGGTCCATGATATCTTGGAGAAATCCAATTCCAAGTACAAGAAACAACATCATCAACATCAGGTGCCACACAAGATCGAGGTAGGTGATAAATTTTGGTTTCATTTGTGGAAAAATGCCTAAATAGAGCTCATCGAAAAATCATACTACTCTGATATGAGCCTGACACCTATATCAACGCTATGGGATACAAGTCATATGAGCTCACCCTTCCCCCATTTCTTGGCTTAAACCTAGTGTTCAATGTGGATAGCCTTCGGCCATACTTTCCACCGTCACTAGACACATCTCACATTGCACAACAACTCACGCCAACAAAGTTAAACCAACATTGCATGGAAAAAACCACAACTAATCAGATCATGGATACACAAATCAAGAAGACCCAACAATAAAGGATCCAGCTACATCGGGTTGTCAAAGCAGTCCAACTCCTTCACCACGACAAGTGGCTCATGAGGGCCCAGTTGAGCATAAGTTTCCTCATATCATGGAGGAACTAAATGCAATGGGGACCATTCATTCCTAAGGGGGGAGGAATGATCCAGGTGTATATTGGTGGCCACCCACCTATTCCACTTAGACCCCCACCATTGTTTGTTTTAGTTTTTCAGTTTCTTTAATTGTAGCACAATTTACTATTTTTGGTAGTTTTTCGAGTCGTGAACTTTTGGAGCCATTTCGAGGTCCTAAACGATGTTGTTTTGGAAAATCCCACCTTGGGAATGTGATATTTGATATACAAATTCACTACCATTAGTTGTATTATTCATATAGATATTTCTAATGAGGTATTATGTGGGTCAAATGGAAACAATACGACCAAGTTACAACCCCACGAAGTTGGTTGCCCATCTAACCTGAACAGGGCCCATAAACTCTTGGTGTTACAACTCCTTGGATTAGGGTTTTGGTTTATTACGGTTTTCTTTTATTTTTCAATAATAAAAAGAGCCTTCAGCCTCTTTGTAACATAGTTCATAGGTATGTATCTACCACATCTATTCTAAGAGATAAGATACCATCGCCCTATCTAGTTTATGTCCATATGCCTGTAAGTATTTTTCATCTATTTGATATTAATGAAATGAAATTTTATTTCTGGTGCATCTCTGTGTCTATTTTTATTTCTGTACTTTATTGTGTTCCTTCATAAGCAGGGATCAGTGGAATCAGAGGAGTGTGGTCTTTCTCGATCCTTATTTCCATGTCCCCAACGAGGTCAAGGTATAAGGAGTTAGGGCTTGATCTCGTTGAACCTTCGCAAGATCAACCTCATAAACTGTGACATCCTCCCATGGGGGAAGAAAATAAATATGATGGAGCAGGAGATCCTATAAAAATATTGCTTGAGGAGGCCCTCAAGAAGCAAAGGAATGTGATCACGGATAAATTTACCAAGATCCTTCAACAGTTGCCCACCGACGTCGCATATGCATTTAGCAGCCACTCTAGAGGTGCCACTCTTTTCAAGGTACAAGTCAACTTCGACATTGTTGTATTTTAAGGGTAGACAGATGCAAACATCATAGATATATGGTTTAATTTTCTCAAAGGGTATTTCTTGGTACCATATAGGATATATGGTTTAATTTGCTCAAGTACCATATTCTTTTACACATACACATTCAAGATGAAACAAAATTCCTTAACATTACTTCGCTTGACAAGGAATATCAACATGCACAAAGATCAATAAAAAAATTAATGAGAAGAAGGGAAGCTTTGGATCTGTGAATTTGAATTGAGGGAAAGGCACCCATGGACTGTAGAAAAAGGGTTGAACTCAAAGCAAGGCGACCCATAATAAAACCATAAATCCATAAAAAGGACACGATGAATTCATGTGAATTTCATAACAACACCACTCACCGAACCCCATTTCGGTAGAAGGTGTGAAGTGGCTCAACCTACCGACCACAACACACCCTGGCTTCATGAAGGAAGAGATCTATGCAGCAGCTAGTAGTGCCACATTCCGTATAGCATCAAGACATTCACAGATGAGGTATTGTGTGATATTTCTCCTCTTGACGTGTCTCATGTACTATTAGGCCAACCGTACTTGTGGAAGCAACATGCTTTATATGAGTCTCGGCATCATTCTGTTATTATTACTTCGGGAAATAAGTTGTACAAGATACCAGAGGTAGTATTGCCATTTTCCATCTCTTTGAGTACTGCAAAGCAATTGTAATATTCTAAAATTAGCTTGCTACTAAATGGAGTATTAATTTTTTCTTTTGTCATATAGATAGATGAATGAGTGTGTACGGAGACCGATAAATCTCTATATTAGCAATAAATATACTCTTAATGTGAATAAGGATCATCTTAGTAGTTTGATAAAACACCTTAATGTGTGAATAGATGTTGGAGCATGTGGATGGGGTCAAGTTTGACCAAATCAACAGCGTTGGTATGGATTTAGTGGATAATCAATGAGAGACAACACAGTGTTAATGAGAGGAAGTCTCCATGAGAGTAGTGGATTTATTGAGTGGGGCCCAAGGTGAGAACGCTCACAATGCATATAAGGAAGGGGAAGGCATCCATAGAAGGAGGTTGTTGATTATTGTTATGTTTGTGGTCTCTATGATTTCTTTCACTCTTCAGTTGTTTAGTGGAGTCTATTGTGTTGTTTAACATAAGTGTGTTCCCGAGCGGGAATCCAACCCTCATCCTCATGGGACTTCGAGTTCCCACATAGGAGAGCCTATTGAGCTGCATATCCACATTTCGGCATTCAATCCATCTTCATTCTTGACATACAGTGCAGTTTATTCTAGAGTTGTGTTGTGTTTTAGGGTAGAAGTAGTGGAGGATTGTTAGGGCCATTTTCTGTGTTTTTTTTCTTCAATGGAGAGGTAGCCTTTCCATTGGGAGGCCAACAAGAAGGGTCCTTGGGATTTATTTCATCATTTAGCACTAGGCCAAACTATTACCACCCACTACAGCACAATTCCCTCTTAGACTACGTTATTTCAGAGAGCAGTTGCAGTGGTGGTTTCAGTGCTTCATTTGGAGGGTTATATCTTCAGTGTAGGAATCAACCATTCACTTGGAGGATCAATTGGAGCAGCTCCATACATGTCTATATCAGTTTCATCCATCTCCTTCCAACTATTTAGTTGCACTGATTCTTCAACCCTAGGGTTGTGTTTCACTATTTTGTATTTTGTGTATTTCCATAAACCCTTTCTGGGTTGACTTGGAAAAGTATTTCGGAGCATAGATCTCCATCCTCGACACTATTGGAGCCATAGATTAGCAGATAAATTTATTTACATTTTCCAGTTGTAGTTATATTCACTCATATTGCATTGTACTGGTTCTCGAGCATTCTTCTATGCATCAACATTTCATGTTTTGGCATATGTATTCATGGGAGGCTTGTTAGCCTTGAGTATTTGAGTTGTGCCCATATTTATTGTACTTGTATGCTACCGATTTTCTTAGTAAAATGGATCTATGTTTTCCACACATTTTGGTGTAATGATATTCACTGTTATTTCCATTATTTTGTTCTAAATTGTTTCTTTTCCTATTTTGGGAAATTACAGTGGTATCAGAGCATAATCTTGGCTTAGCGTGTGTATTTCAACAAATATGCCATCAAAATAATAATAATAAGAATAATATGTCTAAAATGATGGAAGGAATGAGTTTTGGCTCATATATTTTTAGATCTATGAAGGACCTCTCCAAGGAGGTCAAGCAAATGAGAAGGGAGAGATGCAATGAGACCTCAAGAAGGTTTCAAGATGAGGAGGGTCCAAGCACTTCCTATGAGTAGTAGAAGGAACCGGTATTGCATAGAGCTCCAAAGCAATCTACTATGTACACTTTCTTTGAAGAGGGAGGTGAAAGGCATGGAGGTGGAGGAAACTTAGATCATGATACTCTAAGTGAATACCTTGCAGAGTATAAATCTCAATCAAGGCCTTTCAAGGGGAATATAACTCTGGAGCAGTTCATTTAGATCAAAGAAGAGTGGAGACCTTGTAGCAATAGTAGGAGAAAAGGACATAATAGATTTCTATTGTTTGCATTTGATTGTTCATCCGTATGCATATAAAGGGCTTGGAGAAGGAAATTAGATGATTTCTTCGTGCCACATCTAGTAGAAGAAAGAGAAGTTGTTGTGATTGTAGCGCTGCACCTTGAGGGTGAAGCAAATGTTTGGTGGTTCAGTGATTTGAAACATGCAAGAGTAACTACTTATGGAGATTTTACTCAAAGGCTAATCAAGAAGTTTGATAAGAGGAAACCGAAAGTAGTTTCTATTGAGACATTTCCTGAAATAGATGAGAAATAACATAAGCAGCCAAGGGAATATGTCAGCATTATAATTCCAGAAGAAGAGAAACTTCCACCACCACTTGTTGCAAGAGTAATTGCATCATCAGAAGGAACACTTGCATCTTTTCAAGATGGTCTTGATCTCTTGACATTGAGATTCCCATGCACTATTCAGGAGATGCATGAGGAGGAGGATAATTATACCATCGTTGGTGCAGTAGTAGAAGAGTATCCATCACCATCACCAGTACTTGGAGGAGTCATTACACCAGTGGGAGGAACCCTTGTAGCTATACAAGATGTTCCCAAGGATCAGCTTAACCAAGGTATGCAAACATTTCCACTTCCTATTATTTCAGCACATCATATGGAGAGTTGTGGGTACATGCCATTAGGGAAATTGCATGACCTAGGGTGAAAGCACACTACTGATTTGGAGAAACAGACTATCACTACGCAGAGGACCCTTCACTAGTTCAAGGAGGAGATATATAGTCATCTTGGTATCTCATTGTTGAGCTACACACAACACTTTGGGCTGGAGTGTAGAATTTTGGAGAATAAGATCAGTATAATCCTAATCAATCCAATGCAGAATTGTATGTTTAGCATTGTGCATGATCATGAGACGGAAGATCCACCATCATGGAGATTAACAATGCTGCCATTGAGTAGCAGTGATGAGTTGGGGGCCCAATTATTATTGGTAGAATCTAATGACCATTATACTTGTGTAGCATTGGATAGGAAAATCGTTGATGAAAGACATCTTATGATGGATAACATCTCCCATTATTATGATGGATCCTTCTTGAGGAGCACTTGACAACTAAATGAGAAGATTTTTCCTACAACATATTTGGAACCTTATGGGTGCAACTTGGTCATTGATGTGTGGTCTTCATGTAGAGATCTATAGGAGGTTGCACTTCAACATCACATGAAGTGCAAAGATAGTTATCAGATTTGGGAGGATGGTATTCTCCATTGGATGAATACCAATTTGGAGCATGACAAGAGACGCCCACACTTGGATGGATGGGTGATGGATGATCACAATTTTAAAGTCTTGATCCAAACATTAAAAATTTAAAAATTTTCATTAAAAGTATTATATATATTATTACTTAGTTTATAAATTACTTATTGTAAATGATATAGCATTTACAATTAAATGAATTTAAATAATAATTTTTTAATGACAAATTATTGGTAATTAAATATTTTCATATTGTTCAGTTTAAAAGGTCTTTTTTTAATGTACATTTTTTTTTCTAAGTTGGATTATATCTGTTATATTATACAAAGAAAAAAGTTACAGTTCTCTTCCTCCGAACTTGGCAAGCAAATTCCAGAGTGAAGTATGAAGTGTTTAAAATAAAAAATTGGACTACACTAGATGGGTAAACCAATCCACCAGAAGAAAACAAAAAAATGTTGCCTGTAAAGGGAAACCAACAAACATATTAGCAAAAATTAAAATGAACAAACTGTGTCCTCTCTCTTGTTTTCTGCATCACTATTTGAGCTGCTGCCATCGCCAGAGCCAGTGTTGCTGCCGGTGTAGTGGCTACTACTGGAGGCACTATGAAAAGGGAGGACCATAATTTTTTTGGGGATGAAGGCACGCTCAGTCGAAATGGTCGATTTTCACAGACGTTTCTTTTTGCGGATGCTGGAGAACGCGAGAGGGGGTACAGGGAGCTGTATGGAAAATTGAGCTAAAACATTGATGGGATCAAGCCTACTCCCCTCCTCCCAACCCACTCATAGATTCAATTCTCGGCCCATAGTATGCGTTAGAGGAGGTCTGGACAGGAGGTCGTGACCTCCAACTCTTCTGCATGTCATACGATGATGCCATGCCATAATTGTGAGAGGAGTAGAAGTGCAGGACCAGGAGGGTGGTCTTGACAGCGTGGGAGAGGATTTTCCACTAGAGCAAGCTGAGGGAATACTAAGACTAGGCTGGGTAGGGTCAATAACTTGAGTCTAAAGGGATGAAAAATATACCTTCATAGAGAACACATGCGATGGTAGAATGGAGGTTGAGTGGGCGAAGGAAGCTTTCTTAATAGCCATGGAGACAGAGATGAGAGCTCTTAATGCTCTGCGTCGAAATGAAGGTGGAAGAGAGTGTAATTAAAACCACCTCATATGATAATTTAACCCAGGGCTTCCAACCCTGTGCGGTAATGTGGGATGGCCAAGTGTCCCGCCACATTGTGCCCACTTGTCCCCTCTTCTTACTGGAATCCAGTGTTTAATGCGCATTTTTAGTTGAATTGAGTCATACAGTTGTCAAGCTGTGGAATTTTGATTATTTTAGAGATTTTCTTTGATTCTCAAATTATTTTTAATATTAAAATTATGATTGAAATATTAAAATTTTAAAATTTCGCAATAAAAAAATGGAGTTGTTTTGTGGATTTAAATATTGTGGTGAAATCTTGATTTGTATTATGAGGTGTGGAATTTAGATTATTTTAGATTTTTTTTGGTAATTCTCCAATTATTTTTAATATTAAAACCTTGATTGAAATACTAAAAATTTTGCAAAAAAAAATGGAGTTGTTCATGTGGATTTAAATATTGTGGTGAAATCTTGATTTTCTTTATTTAAATTGGCTTCTTGACAACATATATTATTTCATCACTCTAAAATAAAGCTTTCCCACTTTAGAGTTCATCCATGAGGCTTGTGATGTTATGGAATCCTGTAGTATTCTAGACATATTACATGGAAGTTAAACATAAAAACCTTTCAAAAAGTCCACTTGAACACAACTAGTCAAAACATTTCCACATTCTAATTAAAATATATCTTAGGAAAAAGTTAGACCACCTTATCATATGGTGAGTTTAGTTACATTAAAATAAGCCATATTATCCCATGTATGTATAGAATTTAATTTTTTCCATCAAACTTATAATAAAACCACATATTTTAAGGAAAAATCTAGTGAAACAATTATAACAAAACTAATTAAATATTATCATATTATATGTAGAGTTCAATAAGGCACAATAGTTAGGTCCAACACATAGTTAAAGCACAAACATTGAAGCTAAATTTAGAGAAACTATTACAGTAACATTTCTATTGCATCCCATGAAATGAATCAAGAAGTTGATCAATTCAAACACTATTATAGCCCAAATAATTAATTAATTGGGTCCTCTATTCATTTAAAATTCTCCAATAAATGTGATATATAAAAAAATATTAGTATTTAACTGTGAAGATCAAAAATTCATTAGACACTTTGAGATAATGGTCAAATGCATCATCCCACATTAAATATTATATTAATAATCTCATGATGTATGGCCATGTAAGTATATGAAAACTAACCCCATATATATATATATATATATATATATATATATATATATATATATATATATATATTCAAGTTGTCTTTGATCCTTTAAGCTTGACCATGTGGTTTGAGGAACATCAGTCAAAGTCACCTAGGGATCCCACCCTCTCTAGAACATGCCCCAAGATGACTCTATTTTTTAGCATGTCTCCTCCCACTACCATATCCCACAACCACCGAGGATTTTTGATCCTAGCATATCCCACAACTACCTAGGATTTTCGATAAGGTCAAGTGGCTGTGCAAGTACATCTTGACTAAAATATTTAATATATAATTTAAATAAAAAATTAAATCAAAAAGAAAATATCACATTAATATAAAATAAAAATATTAAAACATTAAATCAATAAAAATATATTTAATATTGTTTCAATATAAATATTAAATAAATATACTTACATTACATACATAATATAATAATTTAATTTAAATCACTTATTGTAAATATAATATATCAATTCAATTTAAATCTTTGATACAGTTAAATAAATTTAAATATTTGTTTTAAATTTAAATAAAAATATTAAAACATTAAATCAATAAAAAAAATATTTAATATTGTTTCAATATAAGTATTAATTAAATACCCTTACATTAAATATATAATATAATAATTTAATTTAAATAATTTATTGTAAATTTAATATATCAATTTAATTTAAATAAGTATTGTAAATACGAGTAAATAAATTTAAATAATTTTTTTATTCACATATTACGAGTAAATAAATATTATCATATTGTTTAATGTAAATGGGTGATATATTTGCCATGAAAATATATGTTTTTCCAACATATTTTTTTGTTAACTATTCTCAAAACCACTATAAGAACGACAATAATTAAATATTATCATATTATATTTAAATTTCATTGATTTCAAACATAAAATTAAGCCCAAAAAACAAAGAGCTAAATTTAAAAGATACTTACAAAAGTAACAATTTAATTGCATGACATGAATCAAGAAGTTAATCAACTCTTTAGAACACAAAACCCAATTAATAAATTAATTAACTCCATTATTAATTTAAACTACCCCTAATAATGATAATATATCAAATTTTAATGAGTTCAATTTCATAGCCTAGCACCTTATAAATAGAGATAGAGCTTGACTTACTTTACTCACAACATCATCATGAAAGAGATGGAACCTCCCCGTGTTGGTCCATTACCCGGCTTGAGACCCCGTAAAATTCCACAAGCGGACTCTTGTGTGGGAAATAATTTAACTTTCTTTGAGGAAAATATCTTTTCTCATGAAGTTTTTGATGTCGAGATGGAAGAGCTCCCCACACCTGGCTTGAGTTTCATAGAACTTTCACATGTTGAATTTTTTTCTATGGGAAATAATTTAATATTGTTGGAGGAATATCGGTTTTCTGAAGAAGGTTTTGATGCCTTTTTGAGAGAGATGGAAGCGCTTCCCACACCTTGTTTGAGATCCATGGAACTTCCATAAGCAGATTCTCGTTATGTGGGAAATAATTTAATTTTGTTTAAGGAAAACATGTTTCCGAAGAAAGTTTAGATGCCTTCTTCAGAGTGATCGATGAAATGTCCACACCCTGGTTTGAGTTGATTCTCATTCTCTCGGAAATAATTTAATCTTGCTTGAGGAAAATATGTTTCCCGAAGAAAGTTTAGATGCCTTCTCGAGGGTGATGGAAGAAATGCCCACACCTAGTTTGAGTCCCATGGAACTTTCACAGTGCATTTTCCTTCCGTAGGAAATAATTTAATCTTGTCCAAGAAAAATATATTTTATGAAGAATGTTTAGATACCTTCTTCAGGGTGATGGAATAAATGCCCACCCCCGATTTGAGTCCCATGAATCTTCCAGCAAGGTGACTCTTATTCCGTGGGAATTCCCTTTTTTGAAGAAGGTTTAGGGGTCTTGGAAAAGGATATGGAAGAGCCGCCCACACATAGCTTGAGTCCCCTTGAACTTCCACACGTCTTAGAGAGGGAGATTGAAGAGCCGCCAAAGACTCCGGTTTGAGTCCCCTTGAACTTCTAAAGGCTGACTTGGCTGACTTTGACTTTTCTTTTGTGGGAGATAATTTTTTTGAGAGAGATAAAAAAGACATGCGAGAGGGAAGAAAAAGCGCATCTTTATGATATGGCTTACTTCTTGTTCGATGGCCATCCGCCATAGAAACTCTTATCCGAGCTCGCCGGCCCAATAGCTAAGACTTCCAAAGAGGGGGGAAGATGGCCGTCGACAGTCGCCCTATTCTTATTCAACTCTGGGCTTCATTTGGAAGCACCACTAAGTTTTCTTCAACTTAGCTCAAGATGTAATAGTCCAACCTCTTAGGCTCACTTTTAGAACTCTTTAAGTAATAAATTTTTGATGTTAGGCCATCAATTTGCCAAGAAAATTTTCCAAAAGTTTCTAATTCTTCATCGCACCAAATCAAGTTGTCAAAACATAGTTTGAATTGAATTTAAATGTATGTTATGAATAAGTTTATGTTCACCCCTTTTTATTAATAATATAAATTTTATTTGGCATATTGTTTTTTTTAATCGTGTGGAATTTTAATTATTTATTAATAATAATAATTTCATTTTCTATTCTAATATTGTGATAATTATGGAAATGTTCGATTAATAATCATTTACCTCGATGTTATAGTTAGTATTAACAACAACATTTTGTTGAATATTTCTTAATATTTCTTTTAAGTTACTATAATATTAATATATGATTATATTTTTCGCTTAGGGAGAAGGCTTGACCCTGGAACTTCTTGTGACCAAAGTTCTCTCTAGGTAACAAGGTCATTGTTTATTAGCATGCCTTATATGGGGTCTTAAAATATCTATGATATTTGATTAACATTGATTATCACAACTTACATCATGAAATATTTAGCCAAATTTAGCAAAGGATAATAAAATGTAATACCTAAACATCACTTATATTTTTCCATTCAAAATTTATATTTGTTTTCAACTTAAAAATACAATTTATTTATCATTATTAATTAACTTTTATTATTTTAAGATTTAAATTTCTTGTTTAAAATTTTATTTATTTATTCTAAAAAACTATTAGAAAAAGTTATTTGAATACAATTATTATTATATTATAATAATAACAAATTTTGTAACTATCTAGATTCGACGAGGTGTTGATACACTTGGAAAATTATGTAATTTAATTTAGATAAGGTTGTTATGGATAGAGATAAGGAGTTTGAATCCTATTTGTAATAGGATTGTTTAGTAGATTAGCTTTCTTTTTGAAATAAATCCCATGTATTATGGTTATGGAAGGTGTCAACAAATATGAATTCGATGTATCTAGCCAAATATGAGATTATCTAATGTTGTAAATTCTCTATTAAAGACTAAGAGGTCGAATTAGTCAGGGGGTTGGACATTTTTGGCAAAAGACCGTGCTTATTGTAATTGATCGGTTTTCGATTAAAACAGAGAGTTTCTACTTAATCAACTTGGGATTCGGAAGGAGTTTTGGTGTGTTCCTATTCTATTTTCATCTCTTATTATTTTATTGTAGTGGTTTTTATCTATATTACTCTGAAATTCATCTTTTAGATGCACTGACTTCCTATATAAATGAACCGACCGTGTTTTTACGATTTCATGTGTGTTTATCTCTTGACTCAAAAACTCGATATGCGTCAAATTCCATGTTAAGTAGATTCATTTTTTACTAAGACTATTTTGACTCCATAAGCCCAATGTGTACTTGCTGATGTGATTCTCATCCTATCTCTATCATTTAGCTTTTTATTACCCTACATAGAGTTAGCCATCTATACTTGTATTCAAATCATTAACCTTTGAGAGAGCCCTCTCAGGTTGAGGAGGATAAGCCCTAGTCAAAATATTAGGCTTGAAATAGTTACATGAAGTTGATTGATCAAGCGTACCTATCGAGGTCCAATTTTGTGATAACAGGGTGTTGGGGCATCCGTTCGGTTGATTAGTGAAGAATCTCGAGGGTTGGAGTGTCCATAAAGTGGGAGCTAGAGAAGAATTATTTTCTAGATTCTATGAATTTGGAGATTTATT
Organism: Pinus albicaulis; assembly: GCA_034641835.2. Taxonomy (NCBI): domain Eukaryota; kingdom Viridiplantae; phylum Streptophyta; class Pinopsida; order Pinales; family Pinaceae; genus Pinus; species Pinus albicaulis. Next base: position 1,246,912,223 of record CM076580.1, read on the forward strand.
TTCAATTGGAATTGAATATTAAATAATTAATATAAAATCATTCGAGGTGTTTTTTTGTCCCTGAGAGGGTTTCCACTTAAAAATTGTGTACATTTGTGTTCCTTTTTGTTTATCTACGCTATCATTGTATAAACACCGATAATAATTGAATATTAACTAATGCTCTAATTTAATGGAATATTGATTCACCCCCCTCTCAGTATTTCCAACCATTAAGGGAATTTTGAGGTCTAAAATGGGCCTCCTAAGAAAAATGTACAACCAAAATAAACTTTATAAGAACCAATAGGATTCAAGATGATGATGTCATCCATAATAGATGATTCACCATTTTTGGAGTAAAAAAGTAAAAATATTTAAAAATAATAAAATAATAAAACTACTTTTTCAACTCATACTTTAAACTTATCTCCCAAAATTTTTTACTAAATTTTCGAGCGGGAGTACTCCTTGGATGCGGAATTTAATTCCTCATCCAAGGAGTACTCATGTTGCATACTATCAATGAACTCTTCTACACGAAAAATGAGAAATACATAAAAAAAACGTGACTGTAATCACGTTGTTTTATGTATTTCTCATTTTTCGTGTAGTAGGACCCATCAAAAGTATGCAACATGGGTACTCCTTTGATGAGGAATTAAATTCCGCATCCAACGAGTACTCCCACTCAAAATTTGAGTAAAAACTTTGGGAGATAAGTTGAAAATATGAATTGGAAAAGTAATTTTTTCATTTTTCCCTCTAGAATTTGATGATGTCATCAAATCTTATTTGATTTGTTCCACTACTATTTTATAATTTCCTTAGGAGGCCCATTTTAGAACTCAAAATTCCCCTAATGAATTGGTATTAGAGCTTGGTTCCTTCAATAGCAGCTTTAATGACTAGAAGGAGGTCATGGAGCATACCAAGAATGTTGTACGTCACTGTTCAACGAAAAATAATTATGCACTCTAGAAAGGAAGAATGGAGGTCTATATCTTGGTGCAAGGTTACAATGTATGGGACATCTGTTCAAAATGGATTTACATACACTGCAGATGAACAAGGTAAGAATAATTTGGTAAATGATGCAAAAACAAAGAATATTATTATCAAGTGGACTTATTGAATCTTCTTATCATAAGGTTTTGGGTTGTAAAACTCGCCAAAAATGTATGGGAAAAGCTTGATAATATATATGCAAGTGACTCAAGTGTCAAAGAAGATAACAACATTGTTGCATACTTCCAACATGTTGATGAAATATCCAACACTCCGGAAGGATTGGGAGAGATCAAGTGATGAGAAGACTATTATATGAAATATTCTTAGAACGTTATCGATGAGATTCAACCCAAAGGTATTAGTATTAGAATATAGTGAAAATTTGGAAAAAATTTAGCAAAGAGGAATTACATGGAGTTCTCATAGCATATGAAATGAGACTTGATGAAGAACAGGGTACTTTGCATCTAGAAACTACGTTCACTCGCATCTAAGAAAACCAATAAGGAGAAACAACCTTCAAACGCTACGGACATGCACCTAAAAGTGTGAAGAAAAGGAAAATGATGAAGAAGGTATTTTAAATGGAGAATATGCTTACTTTATGAGAAAACTAAAAATTGGTAAGGGTAAATTTCCATTGATATGTTTTAATCGTGGTGAGGTTGGGCATTTCACAATAAAATGTCCAAACAGAGAGAGATGGAAACTCAAAATAAAAGAAAGACTTTAATAAATTCAACAAGAAAAGAAAAAATAAAGGATTTAAAAAGAACTTTCTCTCTAAATAATATATATCATCATCCTATGAAGACAATTGTGAAGAAGAAGCCAATGAGAGAGTATTGTTTATGGCCAAGCATATTAAACAAGAGGTATAAAACAATGAAGAAGAAGGGATGCACATAGATGAATTTTCTAAGGAGGCAATCAAGCTTATAAAAGAGCTCATGGTTGAGAAGATCCATTCCAATACTCTTGAATAATAAGTTCAAGATCTCAAAAATTGAAGTTGAAGAACACGAAGGTATTGAAGAGTCACTTCGAAGAAGATGGAAGAAAGCAACTAGGAAAGGGAAGCATTAGAAGTTGAAGTAGTATCACCGTGTAAGGAAGTGAAGAAGGAAAAAAATGTCCAAAACTATGGCAACAGACTCAAGGGCATTGGAAGAAATCATCAACAATGAACGATCTTACAACGATAGAACCGGCCTCAATTACAAAGAAGAAGCGGAACCTTCTACAAAAAAAATATAATGAACCTATGTGATCTCGACATACATGTAGACTTCATTGGACAAGATTCATAAGAACATCGCTGGAAGACAATTCCTTGATGAAGATTTCCATCTAGGTACCAACATAGCTTTCATGGCTATTGTTATTCATGTGGAAAAATTTGGTCATAAAGGTCGTAGAATGTCACACGTACCCTAGAACCAATAAAATTCTATGAGTTCTGTCAAATATGGACCTCCTAGGGGCTCAAAGAAACATCAATATATTTTAACATTTAAGAAATAAGATGGAACGTTACAAATGTCAGAACTTTGGACACATAGCTAGAGACCGCAAAACTTGAAAATCCTCCAGGCAAATCTTTGAAGCCACAGAACGAACAGAAATGGAAGATGAAGAAGACTGATAATTGTGCTCTCACTCTCAAGGCTCAAAACAACAAAGATGTGTGGTATGTTGATAGTGGTTGCTCAACGCATATAACTGGAGATAGAAAGAAATTTGTATCTCTGAAAGAGAAGAAGGATGGAACTGTGTCCTTTGGAAATGATGGATCTTCAAATTTTATAGGATCAATTACCGTCACTCTCGGAAGCAAAGATGCTCTCGCCAAGAATATTCTATTGGTTGAAAACATGAATCACAATCTTCTTAGTGTTGGGCAAATGTGTGATAAAGGACACACAATACTATTCAACTCCACAAAATGTGAAATCAGGAAAGGTAGGTATGGTGAAATTGTGGCTACAACAAGTCCAACTCCAAATGACATATTTGTTCTGGATGAAGCAACTAAAGCACGTATAATAGCTAAAGAGGATGATATAATATTTGGTAGAAATGATGATCGAATAAGTAAGAAATTTGCTACAAATATGCAAAGTGAGTTTGAGATATCTTTACTTGATGAGATGACATACTTCTTAGGGCTTCAAATATCTCAGCAAGAGAAAGGAATATTTATATGTCAAACCAAGTACATCAAGGAAATTCTCAAGAAATTCAAAATGGAAGATTGCAAACCCATCCTTACTCTGATGCTAACAAGTTGAAAATTGAGCATAGATGACTCATCGAAGGATGTGATCAAAGGTTGTACAGATCTATGATTGGTAGTATTGTATATGTAATAGCCTCCCCACCATATGTTATACAAGCAGTTGGACAAGTAGCAAGATTCCAAGTAGCACCAAAATAATCACATATTATTGTCGTCAAAATAATTCTTCGATATCTAAAGGGAACAACAAAATATGGCTTGTGGTATCCCAAGGGTAACAATCTCATTATTCAAGCCATTACAAATTCAAATTTGGTAGGAAGCATTGATAATAATAGGAGTACTCATGAAGCATTTGAATATCTTCGCCAGAAGCTTGGGATTCTCCCAAGTTCTCAATAGAATTTCCTTATTCATAATATAAAGGGGGATTAGAAGTGTGTACACATCTGCAATATGGTTGTGTGTCAGGGGGAGTTATACTTTTCCATTGATGTCAAAGGGGTAGAGAATGTTGTAGGAAGAGGTGTCATGATTGCAGGGGGGGTACTTGTGTTGCCATCAATGCCAAAGGGGGGGATTGTTGACCAATGGTTGTCATTGATGTCAACACAAGCAGCACCAGGGGCTACCCCGATATTGCATGGTAATTTTTACATACAAAATGACTATATTCTGGGCCAAGAATATTTTTTATGGTTTATACTCGTCGAGATGTTTCTGTTGATATATGGCACGCCATGTAATTATTCACGGTTTGAGAGATATTCATGTGTGAAGTTTGTAACCTTAGTTAGTGTGCTAAAACCCCATGGGGTTGTGGAATGGGTCATTCAAAAGTAAATAAATAATAATTTCTAAGCTCATAAAATCCCTCCCACATTGACTTGTTGAAGACCCTCTCAACCTAATCATTTATATCAATTGTGATCCTCATATCCTCCTTATGTAGGGATTTCGCTACCTCAAACAGGTCATCATGGAATTTGCGCTCTAAATTTTTTTCTACGAAGTTTCAAAAGCTAAAAATTTTATGAGGCGAAGCCGAAAGCCAGAGGAAGCTCTTGTAAAAATTTCAGATCAAGATGCTCAATATTTTCGGAGATATGATCTATGGAAGCCAGTGTTTTTCCAAGCTCCTGAACTTTATCCCAAATAAGTGACCTCGTGAAAATCTTCATAACTCTCCCTTTGAGTATCAGATTGGAATTCTGTAATAAGTGCCTAATAGTTCACGAAATTCAGTTTTATCTGTATCACTTTTAGAGCCGAATGAAGAAACAGTGACACATGGCACGCCGTACAAGTTCGCTCTACTGAACCAATCCATAATTAGGTCATTGTGAGAGATTGGGTATAACTCTCCCTTTAAGAATCCAAATTGGATTAGACCTGCGGCATTGGAAATAAGTATCAGAGGAATACTACATAACCAAAAATCACATATTGGGGATCTAAAATAACAGAGATACACCAGATTCAATATCGAGATCCTAGAAGGCAAGAAAAATCTAGATCATGTGTTGTCAAAGGCTGCAAAGGACCAAATTTTTTAGGGAAACAAAGAAAATAAAGGTGCAACAGAGGGTAGCATGAAAAGAGTAGAAATCAAGGTGCATAATAACAGCAAGAAGTTCACCATATGAAGTCTTCCAGTGGGCAGCACTGCATACAGTCTTTATAAAGGTATCATTATACTAAGTCATTGTAAAAATTGTACAAGTGTCTATCTACCAAGAGTTGAACCGGCAGTGTCGGGAGGTCTAGGATCATCATTAGCTGGTTGTGTCATAGTTGGGGTTATGGTCTAGTGTGTCTTCTTCTTCTACGTCATTCTATATAATTGTAAATTGGACCATTTTCCCTGGTACGAGATTCCATTCTTCTTTTATTCTTCTACAAAGGGTAGGGTGGTGCTAGGGTGATTTGTAGCTCATTGGGTATTGGGGCATTCATTCAGTTAACTACAGAAGAATCTCGGGTGTTGGAGCATCCATCCAGTGGGAGCTAGAGAAGAATTCTTTTCTAGATTCTAGGAATTTGGAGCTTTATTTTCAATGGGATTTGAATATTAAAGAATTATTAGAAAAGCATTCAGGTGGTTTTTGTCCTGGAGAGGGTTTCCACCTTAAAAACTATATGCATTTGTGTTCCTTTTGTTTACTGCTATCATTGTACAAACACTGATAATAATTAAAGATTAACTAATGATTTGAAAGATTAATAATAATACTAATTGAAAGGAATATTGATTCACCCCCCTCTTAGTATTTCCAATAGAAACATAGTCCCAACTCTTGTTAACAAAAACAAAGTTGAATCATGCACATAAAGAGAGAACAATGGACCTAAAAAAATTTATAGACAACAGTCAGAGGGTGATCAGGAGATGAATGAGTGTTGGCATTATGGCTAATGTGTTCAACTTGATGGCAACCTACTTGATGAGTTTTATTTGGATAGAAACTTACTTGATGAAGATGTCAAAATGATGATAAAAAGACGTGTCTACAAGCTAGTACGAATGTAACAAAAATTTTTGACAAATGCATAGAAATTTTGAGATAGAATAATAATGAAGGTAATTTTTTTAGAAGTACACGTGGGTTTTGTGAAGAAAATCTGCATGCATACGCAGGTATGAAGAAGAAAAAGAACGTGCAGTTTCTGCACCATGGTATTAGCCTTCAATATTGAGTGTAGTAACGACTATTTGATCCTGTAAAAGAATATCATCACCATTATAATGTTTTTGACCTCTGGTATTGGCTAATGCCTAAGCTATATAAGGAGATTAAGATCTAAGTGTTTTGTGTGCAAGTAATGAGTAATTCGATTTGAAGCAAGTGCATGTAATGGGATATAATGAATTGTTTGATCTTAAATTAAGTATGCAAGGGGGATTTTGATGATGGATCAGATCTACTATATATAAAATGAATATACATTGATAATCTGCTTATGGGATAATTTTATTAGTGATGATAATGTTTTGATGTGTATTTATTACCTTATATACTGAGAGATGGGTTTTTCTGAAGGTCTAATGTGAAGCGAAGATATAAGTCAATACTTGCATATTTGTAGGCGAGTTTGATAAAATGAAAGGCGTGTGCATATACGGGTTTGATAAACTGAAAGAGGCATACATACGTGGGTATCATTCTACTAAGTCGTGTATCAATTCTATAGTTTGGAAAGATTTGTACGCAAGTTTGATAGATGAAAAGAGTGTATACATGTAGAAGTGTTTTTTGGGAAGTGCATATATAAGCTAGGGTCTTACTGAATATGTTGTTTGATCAGGGTAATCAGTCTTGTTGAAATTTCTCATGTCTGTCAATGAAGTCTTACTTTATGATCTGTGTTTAACTATGATGATTGAAGTTGAATCGATTGTGGATTGATATATTGAAGAATGATGATGCTTGTTGTTTTATGTGATTGAAGATATGTGATGGTTCTATGATTTTTTACAATCATTTAGTGATTCAGTGTGTAACTCAGTGTTTATTTTGGAATGACATAAATTCATTTCAAGTTTTATTGTTCTGAGATATGTATGCAGGTATGCTTTAAGGAAGTCACATATAGACGTGGATATGCTAAAGAATAGTAGCATATATATTCTAACATTTGGTTGATTAGGGTTTGTAGTGACATAATCTAATTTCTATGGTGAATAGTATGTGGAATGTTATTTTGGTAAATGAAGTTTCAGTGATCTAATTTCTTTGGTTATTTGATAATAAGTTGATTGATTTGGGTCTTAGTTGGTTCAATGATTTGTTGATTTAGTTGGTTCAATGATTGAGTGATTTTCTACAGTGGTTGGTTTCATTTTTTATATTTGGTATTGGTTTCAATATTGATGATGGTAATGGGTCCAGTCTGAAAACTTGGCCTACAAGTTGTGATGCTTTGAATCAGGTGGATCCAGTGTGAAAATATATTAAACGTGGTTAAAGATGGTGTTGAGGGTTAGATACTTCAGTGAGGAGGTCTGATCTTCCTTCTAGTGGTAGCTGGTAAATTAGATCATGGAGTAGGATCTCTCTTTTGATGCATGTCATTAAACAAGATTAGGGGGTTGGATATCCTTTCCAGTGGATGCAAGAGAACAAGAGAATATTGTAGCTTTCTGCAAGTGGGTTCCTGCATGTTGGTATGAGTCTGTGCCAATACAATATCGCAAGCATTGTTTCTTTATAATAAAAGTAAGATAGAGATGAAAGTAGTGGTGTTTTTCTCCCACATTAGGTTTTCACCTTAACATATTGGTGTTCATGTGTTTTTCTTATGCATGATGGTTTATTCTGTTCTTATTTCACGTTATTATTGTTTAATTAATTCCTAATGAAGTATTGATACACTAGTTGAATTCAAACAGATCATGAATTAACTGAAAACTAAATTAACTAGATATACATTAGTTGTCTGCATAACAGTCATGTATATACAGAGGTTTACTTCAGTAAAGTCGTGTTCATAAATCTGGATAAGAAATAAAAAGATTAAGTGAGTTTTAAATACTGATTCACCCCTCCCCCCTCTCTTAGTATTTCTCCCAATAATTTTTATCAGAACAGGTCCTTCAGAAGAATCTTGATCACTTGGAAGAGATTCGTCAATATGATGGGAAAGAAGATGATAATGCAAATGAAGGTTTCATAAACCATTGGTAGTGATAGTCACTATATCAGATATAGTGACAGTCATATATATCAAAAAATATTCAGTTTTGGGAGTACCTCATTTTTAAATTATCAAAAATGATGAAGACGGTAACATAAAATTATCATGTATGGGTTCTTGTTTATGAAATAATGATAATAGTTATGATGAAAATGAATCAAATGAACTTGCACTCATGGGTAACAGTGAAATTAATCATTCTAAAGAGCACTTAGATTAAACAATAATGCCTCTAGAAGCAAAAGGTCAAGGCAAGTCATAAACAATTGTCAATTCAGATGTGCCTATGCTCAGAAAAGGTAATTATCAACAATTTAAAGAAAAAATGAAGTCTAATCTATTAAAACTTGATGTCTGGTATCTAGTATGCAATGGCTACACCAAGATTCCTCCATCAGATGAGGAAGTGCAAAAGAACAATAAGGAATTGAGTGACATATTTTTTAACATATTTGACTCAGTTTTTAATAAGGTTATGCATTATACAACTGCAAAGAAAGTATGGGATAAGCTATAAGAAATCCATGAAGAAAATCCAAAGGAATATTGTGCATCATGCAAACTACCGGGTAATCATATCCCTAACAATGTGTGAAAGAAACATGATGACAAGGATTATATTAAATCAGTAAATTCTATTGTGGAATATAACTAATATTGTGAAGTTCTTGAAGCTGATATCGTCTCTCTAAAGGCATATCTTGAAAAAAATATAACCAAAATGAAGAACTACTTCAAGCAATTGAAGAACAAGAAAATGGGATGAAAGAATAGCTTCTCAAATTAAAGGAGAAAGTAGAAGGAGGAGGAAGGGTTGAAGAAGGTATGAAGAAGCAGTATCTAGAAATATAAACGCAATATCAAAGAACGGATGTTGAGGTAAACATTTTAAAAGTAAAATTAGAAGAAAACAATAAACATTTGAGATTTCAAGATAATACTAATATTCTGGATAATATTATTAGTAACCAAAGGTCTCATGCTACTAAATTTGGCCTTTGTTTCTATGAAACTGTTAAATGAGAATCTAGTTCACAAGCTAGTGCTAAGAATCCAAAGGATAACAATGAAAAAATTGAATTGTTTAACAAAGAAATATGAGTGCAACCTGATCAACAACCATGGATCATGAATCCTCAAAGGAAATAATTTTCTCTTATATTTAGAAGTTTCAATTGATTATTTCCTATAATGAATAATTTTTAATGCTTTATATGTCATAATTATGGACATGTTGCAGCCAACTATAGAAACAAATTGTTTCAGTCTCAAGCAAATAGCCACTCAACTAGAAGATCATCATCTCCCAGGTACTCAGGATTCTTTATTGTATATTTTTTTTCTTGCAAAATATTTGGTCACAAAGTTATTGATTGCAATATAAGGAACATAAGACAAAAATATTATGATTCCTCTATAATATGTTGTTCATGTAACATGTTTGGGCATGTAACAAAATAATGCAGGAAAAAATCAATGAATCGTAGTAGAAAACATCACAAGCAATCAGATAATATTATTCATTACAAAAGCACTAAAGAAAATGGATCCACCAATATTTTTCATAATAAACAAAAAGAAGAAGAATAACAAATGAGGTGTGTTATTTCTCTTTTCTCATTTGAAAATGAAGATGATTGGTACATAGACAACATATGCTCTCATCACATGACCGGATATAACAGTAAGATGGAGTCTCTTAGTAAAAACTAAGATGGTAAGGTTATTCTTGAAAATAGTGCTCCAACAAAATTTTTGGGAAAAGGTAAAGGCATAATTAATAAACATAGAAGAGAAGTTGATACTTTATTAGTTCAAGGGCTAAAGAATAATATTTTAAGTGTAGGTAAAATGGCAGAGAAAGTAAATGTAATTGTGTTCACTTCAACCAAATGCAAATTCATATATGAATAATCTGGAAAAGTCATAGTAAGAGGATATAAAAATATAGAAAAATTATATGTGTTTAAATAATTGAATATTCACAGGTATGAGGAGGATTCAGAATCAGAGTAAGAGAATATGGTTCCCACTATAGTTCCTTCTTCGTAAAAGAATACTACTAACAATAATTGCAAAAGTGATTTGAGGTATATAACCTCATAAGAGAAGAAGATGATTTTCAATTCCCCTGGATCAATGATGTATTACCTCAGAGGTATCAATAAATATTTTATCTTGATGATGATTCCCGTGGTTTTTTTTTTTTATACTTATGTTACTTATATTACTGATAGTGCATCTGGTGTAGTAGCAGTGAGTAGGTACAGACAAGTACAGGCTTAGGGGAAGCTATAGTCCTAAAGTTTTATTACTTTAAGTTTCGTACATGGATCCTATTAAGGATAGTCGCGTATATACACAAGTTCTCATACCGAAAGTTGTGTATGTTTCTCTATTATGAAGAAACAATGGGACATACTCAAGGAAAGGCTTTGATATGCTTCATATAGTTTCGTGTTCTGATGTTTACGGTTACCGTCTATTGATTCTATTGATAAGTGGTTTTTTCTTTTGTGAGTGGATGATGCTTTGATGGAGAACTGGTCGATGAAGTTATTTTGATGACCTTACTAATGGATGAGTTGATGTGATTATATTTGACAATGAACAATTGACATAGGTTTAGGGGGAACATTTTCTATGATTTTAATTATGCATTGTTGGCATTGTGTTTTATTAAGAACTCCTTGATACATAATGGTTCTTATCAAATGTGCAATGATATCAAACTCCTTGGTGATGATGCATGTATATATGATATGTTGGGGATTTTTGTTCTTCTTTGAGAACATGTAGACCTTGCTATGTTTATTTGATGATAATGTTGTTTTCATGGATGATGCCTATGGTGCTTACACATGCTGCATGTACATGATATGATGCAAATTGTTTTGTGAAGGCACGGTTATAGATATTTTGTCGCTATATCTGTTGGATGATACTTTGATACATGGCATATTTAGTCTCATATTTTTTAGGTAAACTTGACTCGGGATAAAGTCAAAGTTGACCAGGGTAAATAGTAGTGGTTTTGGGGCACATGGTTTTGTGCACCCATGGTTTTTTGGCCCATGGTATTGCATGTAATGGAGCCTATAAAAGGCTGTGAATACTTCATTGTAATGTAGGCCTGGAGGTGAGCGGTGAAGGCTTACTTGGCTGGATTGGCCAAGGTTTTGGCCAATGTTTAATGAAATTTCGTTGGTTGGGTTTTTCCCCAAACTTGGGGTTTTCCCGGTTAAACAATGTGTTTATGTTTATGATTTGTTGTTGGGTTCTTTATGTTTATTTTTCTCTCAGTAAATATTTATTATTTCTGCCATAAAATATTAACAATATTTATGTTATTGAAGGACGATGGTTCATTTCCCTATATTACTCCATGATGATATGTTTGGTTCTCATATATGTTTTTGATACAAGAAACAATATGTTGCTTTGATGAACATGGATTGAGGATATTCCTATAAAGGGAAAGAGGAAGTTGAGCTCGATGAGGTCAAGAGGATGAGTTGATAGATGATACCTACATATATGCATGTTGATGATATTGAAAATATGCATGTTGTTTCTCATGTTGTTGTTGACATATACTTTTGGTGTATATGATGGTTTCTGATTACTATCATGGTATTAATACCTCACTATAGAGGTCTTTGGTCTTGGTTATAAATGTCATATCTATAAAGGTCATGAAAAGATCCATAATGTAATCATTGTAATACTCAATAATGTATGGACTATTGGGGTCAAGTAAATTATGAATGTGATCCCATTTTGGGCAGCTGATGTAATGATAAAATCAAATATGCAACCCCATTATGTTCAGTTATTGATGTAAGTTTGAGCCCCTGGTGATAGAAAAATTCATATTCGGTTGAGTCACAAAGTCATTACTTCATTAAAAGTATTTCAAAAAATTTAGCATGTGCTCAGATGGAGAGTGAAAAGTATATAGTGCACATCATATCTACAGTGACCATGTATACAAAGAGGGAGATAAGCCTTCTCTCAGCATTGGTCAGGCCTTCCCCTTGATGTCAAAGGGGGAGAGTAACTTGGTGTTAGAATATCTTGGTGCTTAGCTTGATGTATTTTAAAGGTATCTACAAGTTGTGGTGACCAAACACCAAAGTGGTTGCCATCAAGTCCAAAGGGGAGATTGTTGGAATTATGAATAATGTGTTTTCCTTGATGGAAACCTAATTTATGAGTTGTCTTTGGATGGTAACTTACTTATGAAGATGCCAACATGATGATATCAAGACGTGTCTACAAGCTAGTACAAATGTAATAGAAATTTTGGAAAAAAGCATAATATTTTAGAGACAAGAATAATGAAGGTGATATTTTGAGAAGTACACATGGGTTACATGAAGTGAAGTCACGTAAATAAGGTGGCATGAAGAATAAAAAGTGAGTACCATTTCTGTACCATGGTATTATAAATACCAAGGGTCTTTACCATGGTATTAGCTCGTAATATTGAGCTTATTAACGACCATTTGATCCCGTCAAAGAATACCATCGACATTAGTATGGCTTTGACCTTTGGTATTGGCTAAGGCTTAAGCTATATAAGGAGAGGAAGATCAAAGTTTATTATGTACAAGTAATGAGTAGTTTGATATAAAGCAAGTGCATGTAATGGGATATTAATGAATTTTTTTATTTGAAATTAAGTAAGCACTCGAGACTCTGATGATGGATCAAATCCAATAGATCTAAAATGACTATACATTGATAATATTCTTATGGGATAATTTGATTAGTGACGATAATTTTTTTACGTGTTTTTATTACCTTATATATCGAGAGATGGGTTATTATAAAGGTCTGAGGTGAAACAAAGGTATAAGTCAATAATTGTAGATTTGTATGAGGGTGTGATAAATTGAAAGGTGCATGCATACGCGAGTTTGATAAAGTCAAATGTGTGTACATACGTCGGTCTCATTCTAGTAAGTCGCGTATAGATTCCGTAATTTGTATGTATTTGTACGTGGGTTTGATTACTAAAAAGTGGGTATACACACAGAATTTTTTTGTGGGAAGCATGTATATAACCTAGGGTTTTACTAAATATGATATATGATTAGTGTAATCAGTTTTGTTGAGTTCGTTCTTGTCTATCAATGAAATCTTACTTGATGATTTGGGTTTAAATATGATGATTGAAGTTGAATCAATTTTATATTGATATATTGAATAATGATGATGCTTGTCAATATATGTGATTGAATATCTGTGATGGTTCTACGATTATTTCAAAATGATTCAGTGATTTAGTGTGTAACTCACTTTTTATTTAAGAATGACAAAGATTCAATTTCAAGGTTCATTGTTTTGAGAAATGTATGCAGGTATGCTTCAAGGAATTCTCATATACATGCATATATGATAAATAACAGTAGCGTATATATTCTAACATTTGGTTAATCAGGGTTTGTATTAATAAAATTAGGTTTCTATAGTGAATAGAATGTGGAATGATATTCTGATAATGAAGTTAAAGTGATCTGACTGCTTTCATTATTTGAGAAAAAATTGATTGATTTGGGTCTTATTTGGTTCAATGATTTGTTGATTCAGTTGGTTCAATGATTTAGTGATTTTTTATAGTGATCAGTTTCAGTTTTGATATTTGATATTGGGTTTAGTATTAATGATGTTAGTGGGCCGAGTCTAAAAATTTGGCCTACAAGTTGTGATGTTTTGAATCAGGTGGATCCATTGTGAAAATTTATGAAACGTGGTCCATGATGGTGCTGAGGGTAAGAGCCTTTAGTGAGGAATTCGAATCTTCCTTCTAGTGGTAGATGGTAAATCATATCAAGGGTAGAGGCTCCCTTCCTGTGGGTGTGGGTAAATGATATAAGGGGGTTCAAGATCCCTTTCACTAGGTGTTGGAGAATGAGAGAAGGTTGTGTCCTTCTACGGGTGGGTGCTTGCGTGCTAGTATGATTCTACACTAGTATAATAGTGTAATAATTGTTTCTTTATAATAAAAGCATACATAGACGATAGCAGTGGTGGTTTTCTCCCACATTGGGTTTCGACCTAAAAATGTTGGTTTTCATGTGTATTGCTTATGTGTGATGGTTTATTCTATTCTTACTGCACATGATTATTGTTTAATTAATGCCTAATGAAGTACTGATACACTGGTTCAAGTAAAATAGATGATGAATTAACTGAAAAGTATGTAAACTAGATATATGCTAGTTGTCTACATAACATTCATGTATACACGCAGGTTTACTTTAGTAAAGTTGCTATGCAAGTTTACTTCAGTAAATTTGTGTACAGAAATATGAATAAGAAAATAAAAGTTTATGTGTGTTTTAAATATTGATTCACCACCCCCCTACCCCCGCCTTCTTAGTATTTTTCCCATCAATCGGGAGGAATTTGGAAATGCCTCTTGGGAGAAAATGGAGAAAGAAGAAAAAATACGAAAGACAAACTTACAAGGGAAATTCAGAAAAATTAAACCTCCAAAATTTGAGGGTGAGACAGAGGAACTTATTGAAACATGGTTAGTAAAAATTAATAAATATTTATAGATTTATGAGTATGATAACAATTTGAAATTTCAGTTAAAAATTTACCAACTTCAAGTAAAAGCAACTCTATGGTGGGAGGAATTCAAGGCGGTGTATGATGCAGGAGCATCCAGACTTAGCCAACAATCTGATTGTATGTTCACATGTTGTGGCTAAAATGAGGTGGATAAACATTGGCCATTAATATTTTACTTAGTTTTAAATGAGAGAAGTAAGTTTGTTTGGGTTTGCTAAATTAATTGGGAAATAAAATAGAAATTGGTTTCTCATTGCGAGGAGATTGAGCCAAGCAGGATAAGATCTTATAAATAGGGTAGCATTTGTTTGTTACGAGTGGTTCAATGGAAATATATTTTAGGTGATAAGGACCGCTTCAGATAAATATATATATATATATCTATGAGATAGGTGTGAGAAGAGAGCAGAGTGTGGAAAAGAGTGAGACAGGTGTGAAATAGGTGTGCGAGAGGAGAGAGCAGAGAGAGCACAAACAATTATAATAACCAACCGATCAATGTCTTGGCTCTGTAAGTTCCTTTATTATTAATTTTCAAGTCTTTGGTATTGATCGGGCTCTCTGTTTGAATTATTGGTTTAAAACTCTGTTGAATCACATATATATTAAGTTATACATGAGGAAGAAAATCAGATTGCAGGTGCGATGAGGGTCGTAGTTCTGAACCTGATCAATGGGAGAGATCTCTTCACAAGTTAAAAACCATTGCACATCGCACAGAACTGTGTTTAATGTTAAAGAGTCACAAGTTAAATTGTTTAATCGGTGATGCAAAGTGAGGAGTGGAGAGACAACAAGGATTGTTGGATTCGAGACTAATTCAACGATGGAGATCATAGCATTAGGAAGCGACTTCGCACTTTGCAAGATTTAGGAGATAAGCATTAAGACATCACAAAGTAAAAAAATTTATTTGCGATGCGAAAAAGAGGAGGACACAAGTTGGTTCAGCGCAATTTTGCAATTCGCAAGGATTAAAGTTTAAGTGTTAAATTTAACTACAAGTTGTGCAATTTGCGATCACCTGTGATTGGTCAGGCTTATGGTGGGAACCTCCAGTAACACATTTTGTGCATATGCATTGTTTTGGGTTATATGTATTTTTTTAATTTTTTCTATTGATCGCACCATATGTATGTTTAATGAGCCTAAAGTTTAAAACAAATACGCTACGGGTAATAAGGTTGTGTAGAGTGTAAAATCTAGAGTTTTTGCACATACTCTGATATTTCTGCAGCTATTCTGCATCATTTGGTTTCAGAGCAGACTTGAGTCTATTCTTGAAAGTTCGAGCAAAGGTTCCACCCAAGAGAGGAGCTAGCACAGGTCATGGAAGATCAGAAGCTAATGCAATTTTGTTGAATGAAATTTGACATCTTCATACAAGAATGGTGAAAGTAGAGGTTGCTCAGAGGAGAGCACCTGAAGAAGGAGACATCAATGCAAAAAAGGAAACTTCTGAGGAAGAAGAAGAAGCAAAAGATGACGCAGCTAAAATTCTAAAAATGTTAATTAAGGCAACTGGAAGACCAAAGGTGGATGTACCTTTATATGAGGAAAATCTCAATATGGAGGAGTTAATGGACTGGATCAGTTCATTAGACAAGTACTTTGAATACGAAGAAGTTGAAGACAAAAGGAAAGTGAAGCTTGCAACTACCAGACTAAAGGGTTACGAAGATATCTAGCAGGAGGAGTTACAAGTATCCAGACAAAGAAAAGGAAAGCCCTAAATCAAGAGATGGGACAAAATGGTAAGAAAATTAAAAATTAAGTTCCTGCTTAAGGATATCAGTTAAATATTTTTAAGCAATTACAAAATTTGAAACAAAAAGGAATGACAGTGAAATAATATATAGAGAAAATTTATAAGCTGAATATCAGAGCTGGACATGTGGAGGATGATGTTGAGAATAGCCAGGTATATAAATGGCTTGAGGTATGATATCTAGGATGAGATCAGTCTATTAAATCTGAAGATAATTGAAGATGCTTACGAGGCAGCCTTAAAAGCAAAAGAAAATATACAAAGAAAGAAAAGTCAGAAGAATCGAGGAAAGAGTTCAGCAAGAGGAAGAGGAACATTCAAACCCAGATTTCAACATTCTTAGAATGAAGCGGGAGGTTTGAGTAGCAAATCACCATAGAGAGGAGACTCTAGTTGAGGAAGGTTTGTACCCAGAGGTAGAGGTCGAGGAAGAGATATTTAGTGCTTTACATATGGTGAATGGGGACATGGGTCATGGTAATGTCCTCATAATAAGTCAAAAACCTAGAGAAATGTGAATGTTTCTAAAACAAAGGAATAAATTCCTCATATTGCAGGTAAATAGGAACCACCCAAAGTAGGAGAATCCTTGTTATTGAAAAGGGTATTTCTTAAAACAGAAAAAGAAGCAGGAGAACTAGCTCAGAGGAAGAATCTATTCAGGACTATATGCAAGTCCAAAGGTAAATATTGCAAAGTGGTAATTGACAGTGGAAGCACCGATAACCTTGTTTCTACAGAGATGGTGGACAAGTTAGGATTGGTAAAAATAGTACACCCTACTCCTTATAAGGTATCATGGCTACATAAAGGACATTATATTATTGTGACGAAACAATGTGAGGTAGAGATCTAGATTGGTACTTACAATAATGTTATATTATGTGATGTAATGCCAGTGGATGTATGTCACATATTGCTAGGAAGACCTAGGAAGTTTTATTGGAAAGGCATACATGATGGCGGAAGAAACACTTATACTCCGGAGAAAGATGGAAATAAACACACATTGTTGCTATTGAAGGATGAAGCTAACAAAGAAACACCAACAAATAGTGTTATGCTGATGAGTGGGAAAGAACTGTTGCAAGAAGTTGAGAAGGATGAGGAGATGCATTTTGTTGTTGTAGGAAGACCCAAGGTAATTCAAACTTCCAAAAATTTAGAAGATTTATGTGAATAAATCCGATATATGTTGAATAATTTTGCTGATATTATTGTGGATTAGTTGCCAAGTGCATTACCACCAATCAAGAGTATTACTCATCACATTGATCTAATACTTGGAGAAAGTTTTCCGAATAAAGCAGCATACAGGTTAACTCCTCTAGAAAATGCAAAAGTGGGAAGACAAGTGCAAGAGTTGATGGATAAGGGATTGATAAGAGAGAGCCTTAGTCCATGTGTTGTACCAATAGTACTCAATCCAAAGAAAAGAGGTGAATGGCACATGTGCATAGATTCTAAAGCCGTAAATAAAATCACCATAAAGTATCATTTTCCTTTACCACGAATGGACGATTTAATGGATTTCTTGAGTGGATCAAAATATTTTACTAAGATATATTTGAAGAGTGGTTATCATCATATAAGGATTAGAGAAGGGGATGAGTGGAAGACTGCCTTAAAAACAAACAGTGGTTTGTATGAATGGTTAGTGATGCCTTTTGGGCTCAATAATGCACCCAACACATTCATGAGATTAATGAATGAAGTCTTGAAGGAATATGTAGGAAAGTTTGTAATTGTTTATCTTGATGATATTCTAATTTTTAGTCGACGTAAAGAAGAGCATCTGGAGCAACTTAAATTGGTTCTAAAAACTTTGCAAAAAGAGAAGCTTCTAATTAATTTGAAGAAATGAAGTTTTATGAAGGAAGAGCTAGTCTATTTGGGATTTGTAGTTTCTAAAGAAGGCTTGAAAATGGATCCGGAAAAAATCCAAGCAATTTTGAATTGGCCAACTCCAAGAAACATATTTGAGGTAAGAAGCTTTCACGATCTTGCAAGTTTATATAGAAAATTTATCAGAAGCTTTAATCATATTTGTTCACCCATTATTGAAACAATCAAGGAAAATAATCATTCATTCAAGTGGACAAAATTAGCAGGCCGAAACTTTAAGTTGTTGAAGAAGAAAATTACAGAAAAACTAGTTTTAGCTTTTCCAAATTTTGAAAAAGTTTTCCAAGTTGAAAATGATGCTATTGGAGTTGCAATTGGAGCAGTTTTAAGTCAAGAAAAGAGAACAATAACATACTTCAGTGAGAAACTAAATGAAGCAAAGAAGAAATACTCATCTTATGACAAAACGTTTTATGCTATTGTGCAAGCCTTAAAAAAATAGAGAAATTATTTGTTACCAAAAGAGCTTGTATTATATTATGATAAACATGCGTTACAGTTTAAAAACAACCAACCAAAATTGAACCAGAAACATGCCAAATGGGTAGAACTTTTGCAGTGTTTTACTTTTGTGATTAAGCATACAAGTTGTAAGTTGAATAGTGTTGTTGATGCTCTAAGCAGAGTGAATTTAATCATGCAAGAATTACAAGTTGGTGTTGTAGGATTTGAAGAAATGGTTGACATGTATAAATATGCAGAATTTAAGGAAATTTATGCAGTTGTGCAAAACCCATAATTTCATAATAGAAGCCAGTGGTTGGATTACCTTATCCAAGGAGGTTTTCTATTCAAAATTAATAAATTGTGCATTCCCAAATGTTCTATGAGGGAAAAAATAATTAAGGATGAACACAGTGGAGGCTTGTCTGGACACTTTGGATAACACAAGACATTTTCTCAGGTAAATTCTTTTTACTACTGGCCAAAAATGAAAACTAATGTTAAGAGATTTGTTGAGAAATGCAAGATTTGTCAGCATGCTAAGGGGAGAAGTCAAAATACAAGATTGTATCAGCCATTACCAATACCAAATCGACCATGGGATGCAGTTAGTATGGATTTTGTTTTGGGTTTGCCAAAAACTCAAAGAGGAAATGAATCCATTTATGTTGTGGTGGATATGTTTTCTAAAATGGCTCATTTCATTGCATGCAAGAAAACTAGTGATGAAACACATATTGCTAATGTGTTTTTTTCAGAAGTTGTAAGGCTACATGGATTTCCTGTGAGTATTGTGTCTAATAGAGATAGCAAGTTTGTTGGGCATTTCTAGAGAACTCTATGGAAGAAACTAGGTACCAAACTTAGTTTCAATTCAGATATCACCCTCAAATGGATGGATGGACCGAGGTAGTGAATAGAAGCTTGGGAAATATATTGAGGAGCTTAGTGTGTAAAAATCCTAAGAAGTGGGATTTAGCACTTGATCAGGTTGAGTTTTCTTATAATGATATTCCCAATTGAAGTATTGGGATGATTCCATTCCATATTGTTTTTGGAATGAATCCAAGAGGTGTGTATGAGCTCAGAAATTTAGGAAAACAAGAGATAAAGAGTGCAAAAGCTGAAGAGTTTGTAGAACAGATGCAGAAACTATAGGAAGATGTCAAAGATAGATAGTAGGAAAGTAGTGGAAAATAAAAACAGAGAGTTGATATGAAGAGGAAAGAAAAATAATTCCAAGTAGGTGACCGATTCATGGTGTACCTAAGAAAAGAAAGGTTTCTTGTTAGAACTTACAATAAATTGAAAATGAAAAAGATAGGACCATGTACAATTTTGAGGAAATTTTCTTCAAATGCATATGAGATTGAATTTCCAGAAGGAATTGGAATATTTCCTATATTTAATGTTGCAGATTTATACCTATAAAAAGGAACAGAGGAAGAGCTACAAGAATACTCTACAAAAGAGGAAGACCAGACTTTGAACTAGAAGGAACATATGCCAAAGAAAGAAAATAAAGAAGTGGAAGCCATTTTGGAGAAAATAGTAGCAAAGAAGACCATAGGACAAAATTCCTATCAGTATCTAGTCAAATGGAAAGGACACCCTGTGGAAGATGGCAGTTGGATGACAACAAAAAAATTATAGAAGTTTAGTACAGATGCTGAAGCATTGATGAATCAATATTTTCTTCCCTAGGAGTCTGATGCAGGAGCATCCAGACTTAGCGAACAATGTGATTGTATGTTCACATGTTGTGGGTAATATGATTTGGATAAACAATGGCCATTAATATTTTACTTAGTTTTAAATGAGAGAATTTATTTTGTTTGGGTTTTCTAAATTAATTAGAAAAAAAAATAGAAATTGGTTTCTCCCTGTGAGGAGATTGAGCCAAGTAGGATAAGATCTTGGAAATAGCTTAGTATTTTTTTGTTAGGATTGGTTCAACAGAAATCTATTTTAGGCAATAAGGACCACTTCAGATAGATATATATATATATATATATGTATGAGATAGGTGTGAGAAGAGAGAAGAGTGTGGAAAAGAGTGAGACGAGTGTGAAATAGGTGTGTGAGAGGAGAGAGCTGAGCGAGCATAAACAATTTTAATAACCAAACGATCCAGGGCTTGGCTCTGTAAGTTCCTTTAATATTAATTTTTAAGTGTTTTGGTATTTATCGGGCTCTCTGTTCGAATAATTGGTTTAAAAATCTGTTGAATCGCACATATATTAATGTATACAGCAGGAGGAAAATTAGATTCCAAGCGCGACAGGGGTCGTACATCTGAACCCGATCAATGGGAGATATCTCATCGCAAGTTGAAAACCATCACACATCGCACAAAACCAGGTTTAAACATTAAAGAGTCGCAAATTAAATTGTTCTATCGGCGATGAGAAGTGAGGAGTGGAGAGGCAACGAGGATCGTTGGATCCGGGACTAATTCAACAGTGGATATCATAGCGTCGGGAAGCGACTTTGCGCTTCACAAGATTTAGGAGATAATTTTAAGAGATTTCAAAGTAACCAAATTTATTCACGATGCAAAAAAGAGGACATGTGTTGGCTCAGCGCAGTTTCACAATTCGCAAGGATTAAGTTTAAGTGTTAAAGTTAACTTCAAGTTGTGGGATTTGTGATCGCCGGTGATTGGTGAGGCTTATCGTGGGACCCTCTGCTAAGAAATTCCCTGCATATGCATTGTTTTGATTTATATGTGTTTTTTTAAGTTTTTTTGTTGATTGCGCCATATGTATGTTTAATGAGCCCAAAGTTTTAAAAAAATCCGTTACGGGTAATAAGGTTGTGTAGAGTGTAAATTCTAGAGTTTCCGTGCATACTCTAATATTTCTGCAGCTAGTCTACATCAGTGTATGGAATTGGCAAATAAGAAATAAAATGGGGGAATTTATAAAAATACTTTAAGAATAAGTACTCGACTAATACATTTTAAGATGATAAAGCCAAGGAATTTCATGACCTCATATTGGGTGAACTATATATGCACAACTATGTGGTGAAATTTACTTCTTTGTTAAGATAAGTTCCTTACATATGTGAGGAAATGGCTGAGGTGGAACATTTCATAAGCAATCTACTTGTATTTATGAAGGATTGATTGGATTTTGATAAACCTAAGAATATGGATGAAGTTGTTCATAAGGCACATAAATGCTATCAATAGATGAAACATAAAGGGGATAGAAACAAATCATGGTCTAGCAAGAAAGGGTAGAAAAAATTTCAGAATACTAAGAATGCAAAAGCTACCAATGCAAGAATTTACATAGAATCCAACAAGGTAAATTTATGACGAAAAGTCAGCTGAAGACCCAGCTAGAGAATGAGTAAAAAACAATAGAATTTTTAAGTAACCCTGAAGTTGGTCAGCCATAGAAACCCCCAATATAGTTTTGGGGCTATGGAGAACCATATTACATTAAAAAGCACCCCTATCATGGAAGAATAGAGAAGGCCACAAATATTCAAGAGGTATCTACCATAGGGGAATTGGTGAGAAGTATACCTAAAATTAATGCTACATTACAAGATAATCAGGCTAAGTACCAACCTTAAATGATTGAATTTAAAGGTAAGGTTTGTATTCATGTTGTTTCCATTTTAATATATCTTGGAGCATGCTTGAGCTATATAAGTCCTAAGGTAGTAGAGTTCTGACATCTACAAGCTAGCAAGTTTAATAACCTATGGGTAGTTCACTAGCCACTGGGGAAAAAAGAATAGTAATAGAAAACATGGATAATAGCTTTGTTGAGTTGGAAGTTCAACCGATAAAAGTAAATTTAAATTTTTTTCCCTTAGGTTCTTATGATGTTTAATTGGTATGGATAGGTTGAAAAAACATTGGTCCCTTGTAAACTATAAAAGTAAAACTATTAGTTTTATTGATGAAGGAGGTTATAGTAAAGAAATCCAAGGGATAGTAAGACCCTTGAAATTAAGACCAATTACAGCCTCATAGTTGGGAAAATGCATTAGGAAGGGCTATCCCATTTTTTCAGTCCAAGTGGGGTACACTAACTCTAAGGAGAAGACATTAACCTTGGAAAATTTTCCAATTGTTTAGAACTTTGTAGATGTAGTCTGAAAATATATTATTGGGTTGGTTCCTTGATGAGATATTATTTTACAATTTAATTGATTCCGGGAGCCCCCGAGTATCAAAGGGACCTACCTATCACATGAGTATACGAGAACTAACTTAATAAAAAATGCAACTACATGAGTTTCTTGATAAAAATATACATTTTTCCAAGTGTATCTCCATGGGAAGACCTTGTGCTCTCTCTCAAAAATAAATATGGAGCCTTAAGGTTGTGGATTGACTATCAGCAACTAAATAATTTAGCCATTAAAAACAAGTACCCACTACCTTGAATCAGTGATTTATTTAGTCAGGTTAAAGACATCATTGTGTTTTCCAAGATTTATTTGCACTCAAGGTACCATAAAAATGGATCAAAGAGAAAGACATAGGAAAAATAACATTTAGGGCTTGTTATAGGAACTATGAGTTTGTATATCTACCTTTTGGGCTTACTAACACCTTGACCATGTTTATGTGCCTTATGAATATCATATTTCACCCGTATTTAGACAATATCATGTTAATATTTATTGATCACATCTTGATTTACTCAACGAATATAGAAGAGGATAAAATACACTTGAAAATAGTTTTGCATACCATGTGGGAACATAAATTATACACCAAGTGTAGTGACTGTGAATTTTATATTGACCAGAGAAAATACTCCAGGCTCATAATTACTCAAAAGGACGTAGTTGTCGATCTATAAAATATTAAAACAATTATGGACTAGCCCATTCCTAAAATTGTGTAGATATTGTAGACTTTGTGGGATTAGAAGGTTATTAATGTCACTTCATAGATGGGTTTTCATGAGTAGCTTACCCCATAACTTGTTTATAGAGGAAGGGGAGAACTTTTAATTGGACAACAGAATGTCAAAATATTTTTGACTAGCTAAAGCATCTATTGACTACAACTCTTGTTTTAAGGATTTTAGACCCAAAAAAGGAATTAGTTGTTAGTATAGATGCATGTCATGAAGGGGTAGGAGGTGTTTTGATGCAAGAAGGTTGTGTGATATCCCATGAGTATCATAAATTGAATGATAATGTGAAAATATATTCCACTTATGATTTCGAATTAAAAAAAATATTTCATGCTTTAAAATTATGGTGGCACTACATGTTAGGAAATAAAATTATCTTGAAGATTGATCATAGTAGCTTGAATATTTTCTTTAAATGGCCCAACCTTAACGCTCAACAATAACGGTGGACAATTTTATTAAGGGAACTTGAATTTGATATAAAACACTTGAAAGGTAAAGAAAACAGGGTGGAAAATGCCCTAAGTAGGAGGTTGAACTATGTTTATGGAATTTCATTTAGTCAAAATAAAAATTGATTTTTCAAAGTAGATGAAGGATGCAGCCTAAATATCCCATGAATAATTATTTTTATGGAAGAGAATGACGCAAGAAACAACTATGAAAATAAATTAGGATATGACATCAATCAATATGATTTTCTGATTTATAGGAACTGAATTTATGTTACCAACCAACAAGCTATTAAGTAGTTGATTTTAGATTAATATCACAAAAGCCACTATGCTACCCACATGGGTTATAATAAATTGATTACTGCTTCGAGAAAGGATTATTTTTGGCTTGGTATGAAGAGGGAAGCTGAATAATATCTATAAAAATGTCTAGAGTGCCAATAGGTAAAGACTGATGATCATCATCTAGCAAGTTTACTTCACGCGTTACCCATTCCTGAATGCAAATGGAAAATTATCACTTTATATTTTATCGTAGATCTAGCCAAGTCAAAAATGAAAAATGACTCCATAATGGTTATGGTAGATAAATTACGTAAATAGACACATTTTTTCCTATGCATTCAACCTACAAATTTTTTCAAATTGTTGACATGTTTATGAGAAATTTTTTCCATTTACATGTTATAGCTAAGGTAGTAATCTTTGATAGAGATATGAAGTTTAATTCTTCTTTTTGGAAGGATCTCTTTACTGGATTAGGAAGTAAAGTACAATTAAATACTTCCTACCATCCATAGATGAATAGGAAACTAAATGAGTGAACCAAGTCTCGAAGGATATGTTAAGGATGTATGTCATGCAACAACCAACCAAGTGAGAAGATTACATCCACCTAGTGAAATTTCCATAAAATAATAGTTATCATGCTTCCTTGAGGATGATCCCCTTCAAAGTATTATATGGATGAAGGTGTGAACACATACTAAACTGGAATAAACCTAAAGATAAACTAATATTAGGACCATACTTGCTAAAAGAAATGGAGAACATTGTGAGGAAAGTATGAAATAGTTTAAAAGTTGCTCAAGACAAGAAGAAAATTTATGCATAAAAAATACAAGCCTACAAGGAATTTCAGGTGGGTGATCATGTGTATGTAAGGGTCAAATGAAAAAATATAACCTCAAGGTGGGGAGGTTGTGAAAAATGGCTTCTTTATTTTGTGGCACTTTCTAAATACTTGCTCGAATTGGGTTAGTATCTTATCAATTAGTTTTTCCTAGTCATATACATGTACAAAATGAATTCTATGTTTCTTTTTTAAAGAAGTACATATATGATCCTAAGAATACTATAAATTAGCATTATTTTCAAGTAATATAATAAAGTTGAAATGATTTTATATGTATTTTTTAATTAATGCCTGATGAAAATCTAACACCATCTTTAATGACTATGAATGTAGTTTGAGCCAGATGGAGAATTCCTTGTCGAACCTCTATTTATTCTTAATCGGGATAAATGATACTATGGAAGATATTTATCACTGAGTTTAAAGTGCAGTGGAAGCACCTGAACCCGAAAGAGGCTACGTGGGAGGATGACAATTGTATGCTTGAGGCATATCCTAGATTATACTAAGGGTTAGGATACCACTAAGGAGAGTGTTTGCTTGAGGCGAGGGAAGTATTACCCCTTAGTAAATGTGTAAATATTTTAGTTACTTTGTTAAGTTACTTGGAATATTGTGGTCCATGCTAAAGGCCTAATATAAGTGATGAACATAAATGTTTTCTAATTTTCATTAATAAAATAATTTCAAATTTTTAGCCATGAAATTACGATGGGGAAAGATGTTGAAAGAGAGTTTCACATTCCAGAAAGTTGAAAGAAAATTATTGGAAAATATGGTTACCTTCTTAAATTCCTCTCCCTATAGATAGTTATCTTAGTTAGGGTAAAGGGAGTTCTGAGGGTGACAGGGAAAAATCATGAGGAAACCTTGTCATCTTGGAGCTAGGTTGGAAGGGGCCCAAGAGAGGAGAATAAATTCGTTAAGCTTGATACTCTCAAACATGATGTTATTGAGGGATACATGACACTACAAAAGTAAGGAATTCTTGAGTTGGTTGGCGAGTGTAATTATAAATTGAAGCTTGTGTGCTAATTTAAAACCCTAGAAAGGACCTGGTTGTGTCAAAAAAAGTTTGATATTGGACCTGATATAACATCTATCATGAAAAATATTCTTGATGCCGAGGGCGGGATTGGTAGAGGATACAAGTTCTCATTGGTTGGGTGGCTCATAATTCTTTTAGTTGATTAGACATATAAGTATTATTTTGAGTGATTTCTTTTTGCGTAAATTATTTTTTTGTTTTACACATCTGGTATGTTAAAATTTTAAGGCTTGATTTAGGTTAGACACCCAGATTATTAGACAAATGATATAGCCAAATACCTATGATGGTAATCAGTCTTGAACTCCAAGTAATAGGTCTATATAAAACGAGGTAGGCCCTTGACTAGGCTCTCCTTGTTCATAAAGAATAAATATATAATTATATATAAATATGAGGGTTCAGAATAAATTGTAGACTGTACATATTGGTTACTATTGTCTGTGTAACTTTTCTAAACAATAAATGCTTTCATTAATCATTAGTTATTGAAGGGGAATATATATATATATATATATATAGATAGATAGATAGATAGATAGATAGCAAGACTAGGTTTAGTCTAATTTTTTTTTCCACAGAGAAAACAAAATAATTTGTGTAGTCGAACACAATTGCACGTTACAAGTCACTATAACATAAAAGGAGTAGAGACATTTTTTGTGTTGTAATAGTTGAGTGGTACAAGGAGTACATAGACCCTTTTTGTGTTGTAATACTTGTGTGGTGATAAGCGAAATTATAACTCATAGACAATTGAAATTTTAATACCTAGGTAGAGAGTTGTTGATAAACTATCAAAATATTTAGAAAGCAGAACAACCCATATATTTAAAACTTACAAGGTCAAAATTTCAGTATATATTTGTACACCAGATGATATATATTCATAGAAATAAATTCATGTTTTTCTATGAAGTATACACAACCAATACAATGTATACATATTACGAACAAAAACCCGCATTACTAGGTCTTTAGAAGTATATATATATATATATATATATATATATAGATATAGATATAGATATAGATATAGATATAGATATAGATATAGATATAGATATAGATATAGATATATAGATATAGATATAGATATAGATATAGATATAGATATATATATATATATATATATATATATATGAACTTCCAAGGCCGCAAAGCCATGGACATAAGTTACAAATACATAGCTTCTTTTAAAAAATTAAAATTAAAAAAACCGTGGCTTGAAAAGGGTTAATAACCAGGCGTGGCATCATCGTCATCAACCTGGTAGAAAAAGAACAAAGGAAAAAATTATAAAAACCTAGATTGAGTGGTCGAATTGCAAGGTCTCATACAAATCCATAACCCAACTAAACATTTACTCTAGTGGAAAGAAATTAACCTGCAGAAACTAGTAAGAGAAAAATATTTAATGTGGAAAGATGTTAAATTAGAGAAATATATATATATATATATATATATATAAAATAGCCCTCACATGTTAGCATGGAACTAGAACTTGCAAGAAACTATTAAAAATTCTGAATAATATAGTGAACAAGTCAAATCACGGAAGAAATGAAAACCCTGAGCAAAGAAATTATCTAGCTTTATTTTAAACTCCACATATTAGGTAACAAAATTACCCATTATTGTAACTAGAACTATCCATGGGTGTCAGTCCTCATCAAAAACCTAGAGCTACACCAAAATTCATCTAGAGACACCAAAAGAAAAAGAAAAACAAATAAATAAAATAGAATGATAAGGCACTCGGCAGTTTGAAAATTTAGAAATAGCACAAACAAAACATCAATTATGGGTTATGCTCTATGAGTTTCATAATTTCCACTCAACTGAATATTTAATCAAAAATTACCACGACTAAGAAACCCCTACCTTCTCGCAAGTAGGAGATGATATTCCAAAAAACTTAACCGGTTGCAGAAAGGATAATGGTCAAGAAGTTGTGGGTATTATAGAATCAGCGAGAAAATAAGTCTCATCATGGAGAAAAGAGAGTCAGAATGAGAACAATGTGGTGTGGCGGGGGAGAAGTAGTTACCCTATAACCAATATCCTAACCCCATCATTTATCCTAACCCTAAACTCTATTGTGACACCTATTTGTACTAATTCTTGATATTACTTCCATAGTGGAGAAACCCAATGCGTGACAACTAACCGCTTCCATAATTTTCATTAGGCAAAGGAACAACACAATGTTACAACAACAAGTGACCCCATAGTCCTTCACATTAATTAAATCGTGACTATGCTAGGGACAACGTATAGGCATAAGTGTTATCACAATTTGTTTATATTAAGTTTCGCAATTAAATGGTGGGCCCCTCAAAAAAACTTAAATTAAGGAAATAAGATGTTGAGACCTTCGAAAGGTTAATATATATATTTAGCAAATGTCATATTGGTAATTGTCCATATAAAGGTAGGGAGATCAATTTTATATAAGTCCATATATATATATATATATAACTTAGAAATTTATATATTATCCCGACCATAATTATGATGAGCAGAGGTTTAATAATTTAGTTTGAAGTCTTCCCAAAAAAATCACGTTTATAATGAAACAAGTAAGTTACACAAACAAAAAAAAATTAACTATATATTTAGATATTTGTATACGGGGCAGTTTTATAACCTTTTTAAAAAAAAAAAATTATAATTCTATCTTTATGTTTGAATACGGAGAAATTTTATAAACTTTTTAAAAAATAAAATTATAATTCAAATAACAAGAAAAAAAGTTAATCTATAAACTACTCAAAATTGCAATATTTTATGAAAACTAATATTAAGTAAATTTCATAAAAATCTTCGATTATAGAAAGCTAGTCTATGGATAAGACACTTAGCTCTCACAAAAGTGTATTATGAAAATGAAATAGACAATTACTTCATAATTTCTAGGGAATCGTGGAGAGTAAGCATTAAGTCATTTTTTAAGTATCTATTTATCTCGGTTGTATTGAACAATTATGTATTTTATAGTAATATTTACTATATGTTAGTATATATTTCATAGTGGTAGTAATTTAATTGTTAGATGTTTTTATCATGATATTTTACTAAAAAGATAAAAATGTTTAAATTTTTTAAAGGTTTTTTAAAGCATTATTTATATATTTTAAAATGTGTTTTAAAAATTAAAATTTATGATTTTATTAAAAATTGTATCAATGGATTTTGGTGAAAAAGATAATAATGTTTAAATATTTTTTAGTAAGTTTGGCAGGACTACATCTTCAACATGTCCAATATATCATCTCAATCGGGTAGGGAATTGAATGAGTAACTTCATATTAAAGAGTGCCCTAACAGAATCACCGTCTATCCAAGACCCTATGGATAAAAATGTCTAATCATTAGACCAATCCTCGTGGCATTAGTTTTTCCTAGGCATTTTTTCCTCTTTCCTAGGCATTTTTTCCATTCAATTTTGTATAAAATATGACATATTTCTTGGAATCTTAAGTTTTTGTGGCATAATCTACAGAAATTGAGTGCCCTAAATATTTTTGGGGCGTTGAATCTATCTATACATTCAAAATTATGCTTTAAAGAACTAAAATTTATCGTCCAATTCCGATGAAAATAGACAATGATGTCGAATAATTAGACTGCTCCTAGTGGAAAAAGATTAATTGTTGGACATTTTTTACCTTTTCATTTATCTTTTCTGATCAATTTTCCATGAAATGTTGTAGGGATTTCTTAGGATATTAAGTTTCAGTTGTGTAATTTACAAAGGTTGAGTGCATCAGGATTTTTTCAAGGAGCATAATCTATCTACCCATTGAAAAACATGTTTTAAACATCTCAAATTCACGAGCTAAAAATTATATCACTAGAATCTGACAGATCGATGTTTCTGGGATGTTTGTCTCCTATATTATATCTAAGGAGAAATAGGTTATTGATAAACTTACACATTCAATACCATTAAGAGTTGTTGTTCCCAAGATTGACCCTGTGAAGGATCGATGCGAAGGCATCCAATACAGTTCAATAATACCTCCCTACTTAAAGTCCTGGGTTGGCTGCCTATACCAGAGGGGTAACCATTGACATATTACAATTGATAACTACCCCAAATTACTTTTAAATGATCATTACAATTTTTTAGATGTAAAATAATGATAATATGTAAGATTTAAAATGAGGAGTTAATAACAAAGTAGGATAATAAACACTTGAATTAAAACATGCTAATAGAAAAATATTTAGTTATTATCATTCCTATAACACAGATTGCTCACAGTAAAAGGAAAATAGGTTAGGAAGAAGGAAATGTGAAAGTGAAAAGCATTAGTATTCAAGAATACATATATATTAAATATAAATGGTCATAATATTAGGATTCCCATGTATATTTAATAGCAGAAAGCATATTAAATTTATATCAAGAAATTCAATGTATGCATGAAAACAATGAATCCATTATGTAAATTTAATAAATTACAAAATCATTATAAACCTTATAAGATTCATTTTTTTTGACAAATATATCTATCATGAATAATTCACTATAATACATATCAAATTAATCTAAAAGATAAGATATATAAATAAAACCCTAACACAAAGTTAAAAGATATCCAAGAAATATTGTATATTTCTCTCTAATAAATTAATTATTGATTAAAGCTATCAAGCAAACATTAACTAATGATCATAGTCTATGAATAAGTATTTCATTCACTAAATTGTGATCTATCAAAGTTGTATAGTTTCATAGAAAGAAAAAAAAGATTTTGAGTTCACATATGAAAATATTTGCATTCACAATAAGAAGAGATATACCAAATTAAAATTGTTAGAAAGAAATCTACAAAATGATCCTTGCTATAATGCATAAAAAGATGGCCCACTAGGCTCTCATGAGTGTAGAACCCTTACCCTGCATAAAAATTCCTTGTTTTGATGGCTTTGAGATTTTTTTATTCTATTTCAAGTTGATTTACCATTTCTTTTTATAACTTTTCCTTTCATAATAACCTTAAAAATAATGGTAATTTACTTTAATTGATCTCTAATTTAGTAAAATAAAATATTCCTATCTTATAATTTATTCCAATCATTGTAAAATATTTTTTCTCCAAAATTTAATCCATCTACATTAAAATGAGTTTCTTAAAGTTACATAATAACTTAAAGTGAAATGTAGTAAATTTATTCTCTCACTTAGTTTTAAATAAAGTACAATCATTTCAGTTGAAATATATTTTATGTACCCCATATTTTATTTGAAATAATTGAATTATATATTTTATCTTTTTGAAAAAGATAGTATATAATAAAAGACGTGAATTTTGGTTTTCAAACTTTGGAGAAAACCAATAGTAAAAAGAGCCTGTAACACGACTCTGGACTTTGACCCATCTAATGCATACATTGAACACCTTTTTGCGTATCATTTCTTATTTTATCTTTATTTTTTCCTATATTTTACCATTGCTTCTGTTAGGGTTATTATTATTAATTGCAAACTTTTTCTCATGAATTTAGTTTGAAGTTTTGGTGTATTTTATCTTTATTCTTTCCTATATTTTACCATTGCTTCTGTTAGGGTTATTATTATTAATTGCAAACATTTTCTCATGAATTTAGTTTGAAGTTTTGGTGTATTTTATCTTTATTCTTTCCTATATTTTACCATTGTTTCCGTTAGGGTTATTATTCATAATTGCAAACATTTTCTCATGAATTTAGTTTGCATTTGCCTTGATTAATTAAGGATTGGGAATTGAAGCTCTTATATATGTTACAAGATTAGTCGTTGTTCATTGAACTACTAGAATCATGTGGTCAAGTTGAACTACTAAACGTAACTGAATTATTGGAAACTGCTACAAGTAGATAGTCATACCGAGTTTTAGATTTTACGGCCAGGGACCAATTCAGCCATTTGGATTGGCACAATTTACTATATAATTTTGTTCCAACAAAAATTCTTCGTATTGTGTAAATGTAATTTCAATAAGTTTTAGGGCCACGGACCAATTCAACTATTTAGATTGTCACAATTCACTATCTAATTTTGTTCCAACCAAAATTTGTGTAAATGTAATTTCAATGTAATATCTTATTGACAATTATAATCCTCATGTTATCTTTATATAAATCGTTATTATGGTTATAGCGTTGGGTATTTTGAGAATGAATGATGTTAAGAATTAAAACCCTATATATTGATGTAAAAGAGAGGTGAGAGGTGAGTTGTTATAAAAGAGATTTTTTTTTTTTTTTTCTAAATATGGTTACTTTTATTATAATATACAAATTATATGTACATTTGTCATTCTCTGGAATTGTTACGTTAGCCAATCCAAGCGGGAAATATCAGGTTCAAAAGTTCAAAAGAGAGGCTGCCCCCGAAGAGGAAACCAACCCAAGAAGTTTGTTTAGAGAAAATGTTGCTCTCGAAGGGAAAACAACTTTAAACATCATGAAGCAGTGCGTAAAACAATTCATGAGGACAAAACCATAACAAAACCAGAGCATAGAAAAGCGACAAGTGGGAACCAAGAGTTTAGTTGCTTCTTGTCATCCTGCGATGGTGGTTGAGGTGGCTCTTCCACAATGCGGCACCTGTACTCGGAAATGTCATCCACGAGCTTGGACACGTCCAATGGAGAGGAGGACGAGCGAACACTTGTCTCAAAATCCTTTCCTTCTTCACCTGAGCTGTAGCTGCTGTCACTACTCAAGTCTAGCTAAGCTAGCTTAACCAGAAAAGCCACCATTTTGTGCAGAAGTTTGCTGGGGGGGGGGCTGGTGGGCGTGTGGGACATGGTGGATTTGTGCTTACGATTCCTGGAGAGAGCTAGAGGGCTAGGAAGAGGCTTTTAGATGCATGGACAGATGAGTGGAGAGGCTGGGAGGGTCCAGGACTTCAGGTGCAACCGAGTTGAAAGACAAATCTACAATTCTACCAACGAAGGTGGGGATGGGAGGACAAGATGGAAGGCCACGACCACCCCCTCTCCGATACTGCATGCGGTGGCGATGCGGCATGTTTGAGGCATGCGAAGGAGGTGGAGAAGGAGGGCATGCAGCGGGGCAACAATAAGCTGGGGGTGATGCATGGCCGTGGCAGGAGCAGAGAATTCACAGGAGGAGATTGAACTGAAGCTGAGAATGACAAAGAGGCTGAAGGAGAATGTCATGACAAAGAGGCTGAAGGAGAATGTCTGAGAGACATTTCCTCTGTCCATATAAGGCTACAGGAGGAGTAAAGATGTGGAAGGATGATTGAATGCTCAGAGGACGAAATAAATTCTCACAGGGTGCAGAGAGGACGCGGTAGAAGGATCTAGGTTGGTAGAGTTAATATCACTCATGCCCCAGATTTTATTAACCATGCCTGGGCCATGTGCCTCCTCTAGAAGAGGACGGCTTCAAGACTACAGCTTAGACAAGTGGAGATTAACTCGATCCTGTATTAACACTTGCCTCCGGGATATAATAGAGAAATTGTTGTAGCAACCATCTTTTGTAAAAAAATATTTGCAATTTGTATCTGAGCCTCTCCTTTTGGTCGAGACCCTACCGGGTCCTATCCTCACACGTTACCTCACCCTCCCGAGGACATGATGACGGCCTTTATAGTCAAGCCTGCTTGCGCATCGTCTGTGTAGAGAATTAATGCATGTGTTTCTTTATATTCCTACATTGCTCCTAGTACGCAGGGCACCCTCATCTAGGATGCACTCGTAATGCCTTAGGATTTAATGGTATATGCTATGTTTTTATTTAATTTCATTTTCATAAAACAAACTTTTTATTTTCATTTTTATCTTTGCATTTTGTGCGTTGAGATATTTTATATGGAATTGTGTGAGGGAGTTAATAACCCAAGGAATCTCTAGTAAGTCGAGAGACTCTAGGATAGAGAGAATAACTAATGCACGCAAATCCACTTTTCCTGCATCTTTAACTTGTCTACTTTTGGGATGTTAATGTGCTACTAACATCAAGGTTCCCATCCAACTTTAACCACTCTATAAGATTCTAAATTGGTATGATTCGTATATCGTGTAATAAAATAAACTCACAAAATTTCTATACATGTACCGAATTTTTCCCTTACTAAATTGCCTCAAATCCCAAAACAAGAATTTCTTCCTTCGTATGATAAATTTACACTATCTACATTATGAGAGACAATCATATAATGGAAAATTCATTTCATTAAAATATTATCTACATACATCTACTCAAAACCTATCCTTCATCTCTATAGCCATATTTCACATTGATTTGGTTATCCTCTCTTTTCGTCACACTTGCACTATTTTTATAACCGGTAGGATTAAAATAGATATAATTTAGAAACATCACATATTTTTCTAAATCCTAAAATCACTCCATAAATCAATTTTCTCTAGATCCTAGAATCAATCAATCTATCCCTAAAATATATCGTGTTATACAAGGAAGATTTTCTTTAACATATGAACAAAATATTACCTATCCAAATAACTTCTAAACTCATGACTCATTCACTTAGATTTTCTATAATGAATCAACTCAATATAATATTTACATAGACGAATATGGATTATTCATGAAATGTCAAGAGAAATGGAATATCAAATGACATAAAAGAAAGATGATAAATGAGGACTTTGATAAAAAACAAAATAAAAAAAATACCATGGATATGGATGGACTTTATAGAGAAGAGTGAAATGGAATTGATTTCCAGAAAAATGAAGGCATAGGTAAACTACTTCGTTGAATGATAAAAAGCTCAAAGGAGTTGAGAAAAAGAAGAGGGTAGCTCCTGAAAGAGAAGTTAAATTTTGTGAATCTAAACAAGGACCAATCCTTGAAGAGAATGATGGGGATTCTAAGAGGAGATTTGGAAAGGATTTTTTGAACTATTTGGGAAGTTCAAATCAACATGAGAAGTTAATTTTTGATGCATCAAGTAAGGCTGCAAAGCATTATGTTTTTAAAACTAATGATTTGTGTATGTTTGTACTTTGCATACATAATGAAGAAGAATAGTCATTTGAAGTTGCCTTGAATATTGATGAAGATGATAGAAATATGCTTTGAAAAGGCATAATTGAAGAACATAATCAATATTTTGTTACGAGAGTGGATGAAGCATAATTATATATTAAAGATTATCAAAGTGAATATCATGTGCAATTTGTAAGTGGAATTGTTGTTATGTAGTTACAAGGACCTATTGGTGAAGAAAGCATGAAAAAATTGACTAGGGGAGATAGTCAAGGGAAAGATAAAAAGCATTTAGATGCAATGCTTGAAAACCATGAAGTGCAGTTACAGTTTCTAGAAAAGTTGTTGAGAGCACCTGAAATAATAGAATAAATTACAACCAAAGAGGGGAAACGTTCACACATGACTAATATTGAAGATTTGTTTACAACATTTTAGAATGCTAAGGTAAATTGCAAGTTACAATTTAACTATTAGGATGCAGGTATAAAAATTAAAGATGAATATGATACTATAATTAAAGTAATAAAAGTTAAAATATTTCTTAGATATGAGATAAAACCTCAAGTAGAGTAGTCATATTTAATGTTTGAAATTTTTGAAGAGGAAATGGGTTTTTAATATCTTTGATTAGCAAGAGATACAAGAGATGAAAGCTACGGAAATTTTTCAGACCCAACTGATTTTGATGAACAAATAAGAATTTCATACCATAATTACATAGAGGAGAAGAAGATAAATCAATTGATAGATATAAGAAATAACACAATTCAACGAGGAAATATCATGTATCAAAGAGAGGATAGAATAGTTCCAAAGGAATGAAATATCTTGATAGTGAGAAGGAAGTTGTAGAACATGATCAACAGATCATAAAGGAGATATTGAAATTAGAATCTAGTAAGAGTCTTGTAACTCTTATATAAGAAGCAGATATCCAACAAGCAAAAATGGACAATAGTTTTTAGATAAGGGTAGAGTTGGAAGATGAAATTGACAAGTTATTGATTTTGATGATGAGGACACTTAAGATAAGGCATACTAGTGTGGAAAGGGTATTTAATAGACAAAATGAGTGATTGTACAAGAGTGCATCAACAAGAAAAGTGAAAAACTCAAACATATAATTTGGAGGCTTGTATAATTGAGGACAACTATAGAAAAGCAAGACAAACAAAAATAAAAAAATGATCGACTACAAGATAGGACATGGGCTCTAGGAGGATTGTTACTTCAAAATATTATGACTCAAATATCATAATTTTTTCTACTGTGGGAGTTTGATGCAGCCACATTGGAGCTTCTAAGCTTTCAATCCTTTGGAGGACAAATTTCCAAAACGAGATCTTGACATTTCAAGAAGGATTCATATTTTTCTATGTAAATATTATATTGATTTGATCTATTCTAGGAAATCCAAGTGAATGATACAAGAGTCGAAATTTTGTTATGATAGGTAAGATTTTGTTAATATGTTAAAATAAAATGTTCCTTGTAAAGTGTGAGAGATGTTAGCGATAGATTATGTGATTTTAGGATTTAGAAAAATATGATTTATGGGTGATTTGTGGAGTGATTTTAGGACTGAGAAAAATCTGATTGATTGAGTGATTTATGGGTGACTTATGGAGTGATTTTAGGATATAGAAAAAAATTTAATGTTTCTAAATTCTATTTATTGTAAGCCTATGGGAAATAAAAAAGAGAGTAAGCGTGGGAATGAGATGATGGAAAAATGAATGTGAAATTAGACCATAGAGAGGAATGAGAGGTTCTGAGTAGCTTTATGTACAAATTATGTTAATGAAATGAGGTTTTAATTACATGATTGTGTAATTCCAAGTCGAATCTATGACTTCATAATTAATGGTAGACATTGGAAAACTATCATATGAAGGAAAAAACTTTTGTTATGGGATTTGAGGCAGTTGAGTAAGGGAATAATTTGGTATATGAATATATATTTTTTGTATCTTTTTATTACAATGTCATATAACCAGATAAAGAAGTGAATAAAGGTGTATGGGAACCTTGATGTAAATATTTCATTGACATCCTATAAGAACAGAAGTTGAAGATATATGAAAAGTGGATGTTCCTACTTATTAAGGCCTGTATTAGTAACTCCCAGTTAAATTTACTTTTGTTTTGTGTGAATGATTCTTTTCAACACTGCATGATTTTCTTAAATGTTTATTTAGTTGCAAGAATTTTTGAGTCTACTAAATGTCCTTAGGATGTTGATGAATGGGATGATATATTAAGTTGTTATTTATTCTTTTGTTTATTTGATATGTAAGAGGTGAACCTATGAAAATTGACGCTTATAGTATATTTTTGTAGTGCATTTTGAATTAGAACTAGTTCAACCTATTTCTACATATAATTTTCTAGCACCTCGTTATAATACAAGCCTTGTTCAATAATTTAATGAGTATAAATTTAAGAAATTAAATTTCCCAACACAATAAGTTTAACTCCATCCAAAGGCCCCAGTATTTAAGCTCTTGTGGACCACTTTTCATTCTTTTTCAAACTAGGTTCCACACAATAAACTCAGTCATTTATAGGGCTCATTTCATCCCATATTTATACTAGACCCAGTATGACTCTATGTTCATCAACAAAACATAAACCATCTCAATATTCCCTCCCATACATTTTCTCATAGAAAATACAAGGCATGACACTTATATATAGACTTTGTCTCAAACCTTATAGAAAAATACTATCAACAATATTCTAGCCCATAAACCAATAGCATACAAACATAAATGGCATACTCAAACCCTGACATACAAAACTACAACATAGATACTCTCTTGCTCAACCATATAAAACATGACATTAATGGCTCTCTACAACATAATACTCATCCCATACATCAACACTACTACATCAAGAACACCTACATTGAGAATACAAGACTTATGGAGCTTAATAACTAATAGTAGACATACTCCAACAATACTATGACAATACAACTTTCACATAATAACAATGACTGTCATAGAAAAATACTCATGACAAAGACTCTTTGCAACATATCGTCAAAAAAATTGATCTATCACTCCATTTTTCTCTTTGTTGTGCCAACAATCAGCTATAGGTCTCTTATGCATAGGGGCATATTGATTTAACACTAGTAGCTACTCATCACACTTCATCTCTTTCAGGCATTCTTCACTCGATCCACGCACAACTATATTGTTAATACCCTACTCTTTGTCATTGGAACTAGTTACAAGAATCTGTTTTGTCACTTCATATGAACACTATAAACTCTCTTAATTACACACAATCTCAAATTATGTGCACAATTCATGTCTGCATTACTCCCCATATCACACTATATAACCTAAATTACATTGATGGCTTGGTCATTTCAAGTAATTTCCTAATGGTTAACTCAGACCAGATCCATGCCATTATGATCAACCACTAATGAAAAAAAGTAATGTAATTCATATTATCTAGACTAGATAAAACGATTAATCCATTGTTGAGATTCAACAAGATGATGAGCTTAGTGAAAATATTTGCCTTCACTAAGTGGGCCCACAGGCCATTTTTGGTGCAAAGTCTATTTTTAATTGTGTCGATCATATTCTATGAGTTGCGGGGATGCTGACACCCAGATGGTTGGTCAAGTTGAGAAAAATATATGGACTTCTGTTTTTAGACATATTGGGCGGAGTCTGTTTTTAGTGCCGGTCTAAAAATATATATATGTTGAATATCATTAGCTCTTAATAATATTTGGAATCTAAACATTATCTTATTCTCTTTAGACCATTTGTTCGTGCACAAGTAGCAGCACGAGAAGTTGACGGAAAGGGTCGCGCTATTCCTGAGGTTTAGTGGAGCTATTGCATGGATAATTTAGTTAGAACTCATGTCACGAGTTTGGTGGTTATGTAAGTAGTTGGTGGAGTTGTGTTCGGTTAACTCGATTAGACACGGTTGAGCTAGTTGTATCTAGTCTAAGCTAAGTTGATACACTAGTGAGAGTGGTGTAAATTAATTAATAATTAATTCACTAATTATAAACTCATTAATAAACTAAATAATACATCAGTTAACTTCAGTGCATGGACAGTTTCAGTGGAGACCAGTGAAGAGATAGGTGAAAGAGCAGTGTGACTATCAGTTGTGACTATAGTGATGCATGGTTTGCATCCAACACTCAGTAGAGATGCCTTTAAAGACTGCGTGAGCAAGGCTGGGGAAATTCGAACTCATCCAGAGCCATTCTTCAGCAGTGATTGCATAGTAGAGGCAGGCTAAGGGCTAGCAAAGATCGGTGCATGGATTTGCAAGATCGGGCCTGATTAGTGTGTAGCGATTGTATTGCATTGAGAGCTTGATATGATCAGATTTGTGTGAGTATTGTTACATGATCTCTATGACATATATTATATACAGATAGTTGGGGTTTTCAGCTTCAGGCTTTCCCGTTAAAACAACTATGTTAATGTGTGTGAATTTTTATGGTTTCATGTGTGCATTGCAATTGATTTAATTTCCGCATGTGATGATAAATAGTGGAATAGATTCTGTATTGTGCATGAAGTTAAAATAGTGTGTGATCAGGAGAATATTGGATATATAACATATTAGTTATATAATTTCTACATGGTATCAGAGCGATATTGATCAGAGCAATTTCAATTATTGAAGCGGTTGAGTTTTGTGTTGGTGGAATTCGAATTTGCTGCAGTGTTTTCTTGGTGTTGAAGTTGAGCATTCATTAAAACGTTCTTCAACCTGACAGATTGAGTATGCCCTCATGGCAGCTCAAATTATAGCTGCATGAAGATGTGGATGGAGGCGTAATGGAGGATAAATGGTCAAGGAGTTCATGATACGTAAATCTAAAACTTGCTTCTATCGATGTTGCTGACCACGATGGCAAAATAAGATGGGATAAATTTCTAAGGATTCTCAAGGAAGTGGAGGTTATCACATAGTTTCCAACCTTCATGCGAAAGCTTCCATCTCTTGATGTGGCAAAATGATAACCATTCAGAGAAAATACCTCAGAGAAAGTTGGTGCTTAAAGATAAGCTCAGAAAAATAAAAATGGAGAAGGGCGACAATATTCCAAAATACCTAAAAAAGTTTGCCCACTACAAGGATGAACTGGGAAGTGTGGGGGGTTACTATTTATGATGAATACTTGGTGAGCTTAGATCTCCTTAGGCTTCCGAAGAGTTGGCATAGCTATGAAGACTCTGTCAATGGACGGGAGAAACTGTCGGGATGAGAGCGACTTTGGTCGGATCTTGTGTAGGAGGAGATAAGGCGAGGTACCAGGGATGGCTCTTCATTGAAGAATGAAGATGAAGAAAATCGGCATGGCTGCCAAAGAAGGAAAGTGGTGGAGGTTAAAAATCCTTCAATCCTAAGTAAAAAGGCAAGAAGCAGGACATGTCCAAGGTGAAGTGCTTTCACTATCACCAACATGGACATTACGCCACTAATTGTCCACAGAAGAAGAAAAATAAGCAGGCTACTGGATCTGCAGCTGGAGAGGCCTTAGCCTCGTAGTTTGAGCTGGATTTTTCGCTGATCGCATGCTTGGTTTCAAGTGTGATGGGATCAATGTGGTTTCTTGACAGTGGTGCGTCTTTCCATATGATCCGAGACAAATATTTGTTCAGTGATCTAGATGAAAAGGATCTTGGAGTGCACATCGAGATGGGTGATGATGGTAGATACAATGCGATTGGTATCAGGAACATTTCCTTTGAGAGGGATTCAGGTAAACCTTTCATCTTGAAGGATGTCATGCATGTTCCAAGATTGAAGAAGAATCTGATCTCTGTGGCGATGTTGTAAGACAAGGGTTATGATGTTGTTTTTAGTGAAGGAAAATCCTTCCTACGCAGTAAAACAACTTGTCAAACCAGGAGGATAGGGATTTGAGTTAAGAATATTTATCAATTACAGGTAGATGGTTGCGCAGCAATGGCAGGCAAAGTAAAAGGAGTGGTGAGCTGGGATGAGGGTGAATTGTGGCACAGGAGATTGGGCCATCTTCACCATGGCACTTTGAAAATTTGTTACATTTCTGACTGGCTTCCCAAGGGTACACTTGCGAATAGATCGCTGCAAGGGATGTACTTTGGGGGAAAATTCCAGGAAAGCCACCTTTCATGAGAAGGATAGTCGCGCCACGACGATCCTTCAGAGAATTCACACAGACGTGTGTGGACCTTTCTTAGTAGCTTCGACAGCAAAGCACAGGTATTATGTGATATTTGTTGATGATTTTTCTCGTAAGTTCTGGATCTTCTTCATGCAGAAGAAGAGCGAGACATACTCAAAGTTCTGTGAGTTCAAGGCACTGGTTGAGAAAGAATCGGGGAAGCAGGTGAAGGCTCTAAGGAGCGGCAATGGTGGTGAATTCATCTTTGGCGAATTCAAGGACTTGCAAATAAGAGCCATGAATTAATAGTAGTCTATAGTGTGCTCATAACCTACGTAGAATGGGGTTGCAGAGCGAAAGAATAGAATGATCGTGGGTGCTACACGGGAGATGTTGCATGATCAGGGCCTTCCCATACACTTGTGGGTAGAAGCATGCAACACTGTGGTTTATGTGCAAAACCGTTGTCCTCATAGAGTACTTGGCATGAGTACACCCGAAGAGGTGTTTTCTGGTAAGAAGCCTGATATTTCTCATTTGAAGATTTTTGGCTCACCTATTTACATTCATGTGACTAAGGATTCCAGGAAGAAGCTGGAGCCAACCGCAGAGGTTGGGATATTTTTAGGGTACACAGAAACACCCCACAACTATCGTGTGTATTTTCCATACAGTCGGAATACTGTTGTGCAACGGGATATCAAATTTTATGAGGAGAAAGCCATGAATTTGTCTCTTGAGAGGGAGCTACACTTGCATGCAGATGAGGAGCTATTAGTTCCTAAGGATGAGCCTCAAGATGTGGATCAACCACAAGAGGAGGTTCACGGAGTGGAAGAAACCACTCATGTAGCGCCAAACATCAAAGGGCAAAAGCGCACTACAGAAGCTCAGCAACTGAATCTTGATGCAGTGCAAAATGTAGGAGCACCTACATCACAGCGCAGACAGAGACAGTCGCCTGACTGATTTTCTAGATACATGGCTCTAATGAGAAAGTGTATCGTGACAGAGTCATCCTCTTCTGAGGAAGCTGTGGAGGACCCTGCATAGGTAGATTCCATGGCGGAAGAGTATGATTCGATTGT
Source organism: Pinus albicaulis (assembly GCA_034641835.2). Lineage (NCBI taxonomy): Eukaryota > Viridiplantae > Streptophyta > Pinopsida > Pinales > Pinaceae > Pinus > Pinus albicaulis. Next base: position 1,246,954,600 of record CM076580.1, read on the forward strand.
CGGAAATAGTGCATGGGAGATTGTCCCAAGGCCAGAAGGCAAATCAGTGATAGGTTCGAGATGGATCTACAAAGTGAAGCAAGATGCTGACAGGAGCGTCGAGAAGTACAAGGCAAGATTTTTTTCCTGGGGCTTCTCACAAATTGAGGGGATCGACTATGAGGAAACCTTTGCACCTGTCACGCACCTGTCGCAAGTTATTCTTCCGTACGGACCATCCCTGCTCTCTTAGCGCATATGGGTTGGCACATTCATCAGATGGATGTGAAGACTACATTCCTCAACAGAGTCATTGAGGAGGAGGTTTACATAGATCATCCTAAATGTTTCGAGATCTTCAACAGCGAGTCGCATGTGTGCAGGCTCAAAAGAGCGTTGTATGGGCTGAAACAAGCACCTCATGCTTGGTACACACGAATAGACAGTTATTTCACCAAACATGGATTCTCCAAGAGTGAGGCAGATCCAAACCTATACCAGATTTTGGAGGAGGGTAAGTTGTTTATCATTGTACTTTATGTAGATGATTTGATACTAACAGGTGATGAACTGTTGATACACTCATGCAAGGAAGATCTTGCAAAGGAGTTTGAGATGAAGGACTTGGGCCTCCTTCATTATTTCCTGGGATTGGAACTTTGATAGCAAAAGGGTGGACTATTTGTGTCTCAAGGCAAGTATGCCTTGGGGATACTGGAGGAGTTCAACATGCAAGGCTGCAAGCCTATCGACACTCCTCTTCCTAGTGGTTGGAGGAAAGAGGATGCTACATCAATAGAGGTAGTGGATGCCACTGTTTATCGACAGTTGGTTGGTTCACTCATGTATCTAGTCAATACATGACCGGACATATGCTACGCTGTTAACCATCTTTCACAAGCTATGGTTAAGCCTACCAAGCTCTTTTGGAAGGCAGGAAAGCATGTATTGAGATATCTCAGAGGCACATCGGGATATGGATTATGGTATAGACAGTCGGATGAGGTGGAGCTGCATGGATTCACGGATGCAGATTGGGCAAGGAGCCCAACGGACAGAAAGGGAACATCTAGAGGGATATTCAGTATAGGGTCTATAGCAATTTCTTGGTACAGTAGGAAACAAAGATCCGTGGCACTCAGTTCAATGGAGGCCGAGTACATGGCAGCAAGTTTGGCTGCATGCGAGGCTATATGGATGAGGAAGATCTTGGTCGGGTTGTTCGGTTCACACTTAGATCCTATTGTGATAATCAGATTTACATTAAACTCTCGGTTAATCCAATATTTCATGATAGATCTAAACACATTGACATCTGGTATCATCATATCAGAGATTGTGTGTAGCAGAAGATCATGTTGCTTTCTTACATTCCCACGGATGATCAGGATGCAGATATCTTGACGAAGGCACTCACCAAGAGAAAATTCGAATACCATAGAGACAGGATGGGGGTGGTAGATAATCCCTATCTTGTTGAAAGGGAGTGTTGAGATTCAACAAGATGACGAGCTTAGTGAAAAGAGTCGCCTTCACTAAGTGGGCCCATAGGCTATTTTTGGCGCAAAGTCTATTTTTAGACTATGTCTATTTTTAGACATGTAGATCATATTCTATGAGTTGCAGGATGCTATTTGTGGATGGTTGGTCAAGTTGGAAAAATATATGGACTTCTATTTTTAGACATATTGGGCGGAATCTATTTTTAGATTGCCGGTCTAAAAATAGATATGTCGAATATTATTATCTCTTAATAATATTTGGACTATAAACATTATCTTATTCTCTTGGAGCACTTCAGTTAAGTGCACAGATGTGGCACAGGAGCTGACAGAAGGAATTATGCTATTCATGAGGGTTAAGTGGAGCTATTGCATGGAGACTTCAGTTAGAACTCATGTGACAGAGTTTGGTGGAGTTATTGAGGTAGTTGGTGGAGTTGTGTTAAGTTTAACTTAGTTAAACATAGTTGAGCTAGTTGTATCTAGTCTAACTAATTGATACACTAGTGAGAGTGGTGTGAATTAATTAATAATTAATTCACTAAATATTAACTCATTAATCAACTAAAGAATACATCAATTAACTATAGTGCATGGACAGTTTCAGTGGAGACCAGTGGAGAGATAGGTGAAAGAGCAAGATGACTATCAGTTATGACTATATTGATGCATTGATTGCATCCAACACTCAGTGGAGATGCCAATGAGGATTGCATGAGCAAGGCTGGGGAAATTCGAGTTCATTCAGAGCCATTCTTCAGCAGGGATTGTGCAGTAGAGGAAGGCTAGTAGATGGCATAGATCGGTGCATGGATTTTCTAGATCGGGCCTCATTAGTGTGTAGCGATTGTGTTGTACTGAGAGCTTGATATGATCAGCTTTTTATGAGGATTGTTACATGATCTCTATGACATATATTATATACAGATAGTTGTGGTTTTCAGCTTCAGGCTTTCCCATTAAAACACTGTGTTCATATGTGTGAATTTTTATGGTTTCATGTGTGCTTTGCAATTGATTTAATTTCCGCATGTGATGATCAATAGTGGAATAGATTTTGTATTGTGCATGAAGTTAAAATAATGTGTGATCAGGAGAATCTTGGATATATAATGCATTAGTTATATAATTTCTACATCCATGAACAAATCCATCATTATTTTTTGGATCTTATCAATGTGCCAATAACACCGTAACCAAAATGATCAATGCATTCTGACAAGCTTAGTGACCAAATCAACACAAACTAGATAACATCTTTCAAGGCCAAGTCAATCCAAACGTTGTCTTTCTAATCCATGGGAATTTTTTAAGGATTAAGCTCATGGAATTTTGCTTCCACACCTACAAATATTATCATGGGAATAATAATAATAGACTATAACAATTTTGTGTGTAGAGTATGGCAAGACTACATCACTTCCTCAATACCACCCTATGAGAATGAGTTTCCTACATCACTCTTGTAAACTTCTAAAACTCAAACTTTCACTGCCCATAATTACATCCAGCTTCAAGCCTACTTCCTTAGACATTTGTACAACCTCCAAAACCTATACCTACCTCTTTAACACTTCAACGCTAATCAAAACCATGCACAATTGGCTTTTGACCTCAATTCCAACATAATTGGTTCCATGGTTGACATCCATGCCAACACCATGCTGCCAACATGTGGTGTATCCATTTCACGAGAAATAAAAACCACATCATTGGCTAGAATCCATGAGGCCAATGCTTATATCAGAGCATCCATTCATAAAGTAGAAATATATTTACAAAAATGATTTTCAGAATGATATATCCAAAATATTAGAAAACCCAAGTTATTTGCATTAGATATGAAAGTGTAAAACTAAAATTATAGCTGCTAAAATTTCCATGGCTAGTAGAAAAGTACAAGTTCAATATATAAACATCTGTATGAATATTGTGTAGAGATTAGAATTCTTCTTACTTTGACTTTTCTTTTTTATAATAATTCCCATTCTCGTAGAGGATAGTCAACTTTGATATGGTGCTAAATAGGGTGCATTTATATGTACTTTTATTAGGAATGCTATTAGTTGTAAAAAATAAAAGGCACACACCATAATATATAGTATGCCATTGCATTGAAAAAATCAGAAGATAGTCACAAAATAAAATAAAAAACAATAGCAATGGCCTCATAACAAAAAAATATCTATGATGCATTGAACCATGCAATAAATACGCACTCTACAGTCACATACACTATAGGATATTCATTAATGTACATGTGTTAGTATATACTACACCATGCATGTTCATATTAAGATGTTCTTAAAAGCACGAACTATGAGGATTAGGTTGTAATAACAAATTATCATGTCCATATGGGGGGAAAGAACAATTACCTATAGAAACTAATACCTATTGGAGAAATTATAGTGACAAACATAAATTTTGTCATTTTTTTGATATTTCATATTAAAAACATTTTTCCTTAATTTTTTTCTATGTATGATATGATTGGATGTGAAAATAATGACAATGGCCTCATGTATTATAACAAATAAGGTGCACTAGTTGATGTTATCATGTATTCAACGTTAACCAGATTACTTTTATTTCCATTGTAGTGAATACACTATGACAACTATTTTGATGTGTTATGGGTATTTAGGCTAGGCACAAATTTGCCTCCTTGGTTTTTCGATTTTTGTGAGGTTTTCATTCAATATTTGTAGTGCAAGCCACATTGTTTAGATTTGGGTTCTAGAGAATGATGGTGTAGTGGTATGATATGTGGTTGATTTCCCATGGTATTTGGTTCTTCGTAGTGTATTGGAAGCTACATTTTATTTTTGGTGCATAGTTTTGTGTTGTAGTTTTTTGTTTGATCATTTTTGCATTCACTTCCATTCTATCATGAATTTTTTTATTTTTTCAAGGTGGTCCAAAGGTGATTTTAGTTGGGTTATGGTGATTTATTCTCTAATTCGTAAATAGTAACCTTTGATTGATATTTTTAATGGCTAACGTATATACATTTACCACTTTGTGATTATTTTTTAGTCGAATTTACACATCAATGGTTGTTGTTTTAGGTTGGATTTTATTTCCTTCTAGTAAGAATTTTCTCATAGTTATTTCACCTATGGATTTCTTCCCTGGATTATATGTGATTTTATTATCAAGTATTCGAGTGTTTTGATATTTTGGGTTTGTTATTTCTCTCCTCTATTGTGGGATTGACACTAATTTGGTGGATTATATATAAGGAAATTATGAACATTCGAGGCTATAATGCACTGAAATTTATGCAATATATTCAATACTCACATTCATTTATTTATGATGTGATGAACACACCACATCTATTGCTTTGATGTGTAACAAGTAATAAAGTTTGTTTGTAAATATTTTTTTTAGTTACTTGTGTGTCCTATGGTTTTCATTTTCATTTTGGAGCATATATGGGTGTAGTGGTTTCATATCTGGTTGTTTACCTTTGGATTTGGTTATGTGACATAATATATATGGTTTTCATATGGGTTCTTGGAAAAAACATGTCATATGGTTGTTTATTGATAGTATTTTTTCATGCAATGGCATGTCCATTCTATCGATGCACTAAAAAGGGTCTCTCATTTTGGTTTTGTTACTTTGTTCCATTATTGTTTGTCAATAACCTTTAATTAAGGTAAGAATTGCTTAGAGTATATGTACATTTATAAGATTCTGTTGTTTTGAGTTGATATATATTAGATCATTATATTGTTTTTCATCCATTTGGATGTTTTTAGAGTAGAACAATTAGAGGAGTTGGCTCACAAGACCATTTTTACCGATGGGACCTAGTTTGGAAAATTACTGTTTGAAACTTTCCAAAAGAATTTTGAGACAAAAAATGATGTTTTTTGAGGTATAAATCTCTATTTCTTTAGTGAAAAATCAATTTTCTATATTATACACACAAATAAATTTCCAGAAACACAAGATTCACATCAATTGTAATCCGTATGTAAAAGTTGTGTCACTTCAAGTTGGAGATTCTTGTTTTCACTGCCATAATTCGAGACATGTCATCCCCCATTATTGATGAAAATTGGGTTGGCCATTTTATTATGATAATGAAAACTCTAGAAAATTCCATATTGTAACTTTGTTTAAGAGTTGAGGTAGTCAAACCTAACCACTAGTAGGCTATTGGGTTGTGTGATAATCAAACTACTAGGAGGAAAATGGATTACATTCTTTTCAAGTTCATTTGTTCCATATATGAAGAAAATAGCTAAGGGGGATAGGATATACAACGCAAAGAGAATAGATGTGCATTATAGTATCCCATATGCCATAGCTCATACTTTTTTATACTCATAGTCATTTTCTATTGAAGGAAAGATAGTAGAGCGACCTCACCTTCAAGTTTGGTTTTCTCTTGAAAGGGTTTCCTAGGTCATATCTTGTATTTCTCCCCCCTTATCTCTCTCACCCCCTCAGAGCCACTCTCTCATTCTCTTACCCCCACCTCTCCCCCTATCTCTTTCTAACATCCCTACATTTCTTCTTGAAAACATTTAATATATTTAGACATGAAAGTAGTATGAGTTTGAATGGTGAGGGAAGCCATGATTGGAGTTTTATGGTAATGTGGTTATTTTATTTTATGGAATAATAAATAAATTTATCTCGAAAAATATTAAGGAAAGAGCACTAGAGATTGGATATTTCTTGTTAGATTGTAAACAACTATTGGTGGTCAAGTCCAAGATGGACCTTCCCTAAAAATCCATTGGAGAAAAATAATTAGAAATAATTGGATTTAATATCATGAGAGGGAAAGATCATACTAAATCACATAGCTCATGAAATTTACTAATTTAGGGTGGAATAAATCTCTGCAGGAGAAAAAGATAGGCTGTAAAGTAAAGGGAGAGATTTGTTTTCGAAAAAGAGCACCCAAAAGTGGGATGCTACTAAAACTTTGTTGGCAAGAAAATTTTATAAATAAACCACCAAGGTAACAATGCATTATTGATTATGTAATCCAAGAAATATTAGCTCTGGGGATTCCTAGAATCACCCTTTCTTCTCCCTAGAGCCATAGGTGCCTTAGTTTTTATTTTTATTTTTTTTATTTTTTTTATTTGTCTTTTTAATGTTTTTAATTTTTTAATTTTTATTTCAATTTTTTTTATGTTTTTTTTTTAAATAAATGTTTTAATGTTTTCTTTTTTATTAATGTTTTTTTGGTTCTTTTTAATGTTTTTATGTTTTATTTTTAATCTTTTAAATTTTATTTTAATGAATTGTTTATTTATTTATTTTAGTTTTTTTTAATTTCTTTTGCTTCTACACTCAAATATTATTTTTTTATTTTTTTATTTCTTTTTTCTTTTCTTTTTTGTTCATTTTTTTATTTTTTTCATAGATTATGTTTTTTCTGAATTTTACTTTATTTTTTTTTCTTTTTGGTTCTATTTTTCATTTAAATATTTAATTTTTTTTATCTTTTATAAGTTAATTTTTTATTATTGTTTTTTATTTTTTTAATATTTGATATATATATATATATATATATATATATATATATATATATATATATATATATATATATATATATATATATATATATATCATGTTTTTTATTTTTATGTTTTCAGTACATATTTTATTTTACTTATCGTATATTTTCAACTTTTTGTATTTTTTTTTAATATTTAAATTTTTTATTTTTCTTTTGAATTTTTCATTTGTATTTATTGATATTGATATTTATTTATTTTGTTTTTATTTTTTTTTTCTCCGTTTATAGTGTGAGTTTTAAATTTTTTAGTTATAATGGATGGTTCCCCCCCGATATGTAATTTGCATTGTTGGTATTTAAGTTTTCATTGTCAGTTGATTATTCACAACATTATCAATTAGATGGCACTTTTTAAAATTTTTGTTGCAATGTGTCAAGTTTTCTTAGGCTAAGATTTTAAAATTGTTATACTTTTAGCATTTAAAAAGGAAATTTCTCTTCATATAATGTCTCTTTCATTTAGAGTTTTTAAAAAAAAAAAAATTGTCATAATATTTTTCCATAATGCCATGGTCGAAACACGTTGAAAACTTAAGGTTTTTTTGTAGTCGTGATCTTTGTTTTTACTTCCATGGTTGGAAATTTGTCAAAATTTTAAGGCTTTTCTAGGACATGATATTTATCATTAATGTTATGGTTTAAAATAGTTACAAGTAATTTTTCTTTAAGAACATGGATGGAAATTTTTGGAATTTTAAGGATTTTCATAGAAGTAATATTTTATCTTTAATGCCATGGCTGAAAGGAATTTTAAGGATTTTTAGAGAATTGATATTTTATCTTTAATTTCATGTCTTAAAATTTTTGGAATTTTACGGTTTTTTGGAGTCATGATATTCTATCTTTAACGTCAATATTATAAAAAGAAAACATTATTCTAGCATCAACATGTTTCGTTTTGAGGATCTTTTCTGAACAAAAAAAATTCTTTTTATTGGCTTTTACTGCCATTCTCAAAAAATGTTGAAAATTTATCTAAAACAAAAACAAAAATGTTATTCCAACATCAAGACTTTTTTCTTGTTTTTTTTTCATTTTTTGGGGTTGTTTTAGCTAGAGTTCTTGTTTTTAGTTTACAGATACTATTTGATAGTTTACTCTGTTTAGAGGAGAAGGCTCAAAGTCTTCACAAATTCAAGACAAAAATAATTCTATGAGTGGGATAAAGAAACAAAAATCTACATACTTGAAAATTTTTGGAGGAGAACACCTGTGGAAAAAGTTTACCAAAAATAATCCACCACAACCTTTCCAATCTAAAATAGGGTCAAGTCCATTCGAACTGAATAATCAAATAATAAGTGGAGTTAAAGAAAGGGAACCTTTTATTTCTTGGGGATGTGGGAAACCCCCACGTATTGAGGGACTTCCGACACAACTTGAGATCTATTCATAATATGCAAACAATGCATGAAGCCTCAATAGTAAACGACAAAAAATATTCTTAAAATAAGTGCAGCACTAGAAGCTAGACAAGAAGAGAACCAATCCACTATGTTCAACATTAGAGGTAGCATACGAAACCATCCTATGTTTTTATTAATTGATTGAGTGGCTAGTCTTAGTTACATTAGTCCACAAATAGTGGAAAAGTGCAAATTAAAGACTGAAATTTTTAAAAATCCATGGTTAGTACAACTAGCTATAGGCATAAAGAGGAAGGTAACAAGCTATGTAAAATAGTGTGTTGTGAATTTAAATGATTTTCCAAATGAGTTAAATATGAATATACTTCCCCTAGGCTCATATGACTTGCTCATAGGTATGGATTGTTTAGAGAAACGCAGAGTTGTAGTAAAATATTTATAAAAAATAGTGAGTTGCATGAATGAGGAAGGAATAACACAATTGATAAAAGGAATACCAAAACCTTTGTCAGTGAGACAAATTTCAACACTACAGCTGAAACAAATTGCCATGAAAGACTAAAAAATCTTTTTTTTTTCAAATTGAGGAAAATAATCAACACACAAAAAATCAAGAAATATATGATTTACCCGCGATTAGAGAATTCAAAGATGTGTTTCTTGAAGAAATTACAGGACTACCTCCTTGTAGAGATATAAATTTATCTATTGACTTAGTACCAAGAGCTACCCTAGTGTCTAAAGCACCATACCGAACAATTATTCTAGAACTATTGGAATTGAAAATACAATTACAGGAATTACTCAATAAAGGTTATATTAGACCAAGTGTCTCACCTTAAGGATCCCTAGTGTGAATAGTGAAAAATAAAGATGGTACATTTAGAATATGCATAAATTACAGGCAGTTGAATAAATTTTCCATTAAAAACAAATACCCATTACCCAAAATTGATGATCTATTTGATCAAGTAAGAGGGTAAGTTGTATTCTCAAATATTTAATGGAGAATAGGGTATCATCAGTTACGAATAAAGGATGAGGAAATTCAAAAAATATCTTTATAAACTAGATATGGCCACTATGAGTTTGTATTGTTACCTTTTGGCCTTACAAATGCACTGGAAACATTTATGTGTTTGATGAATAGTGTACTTAGTATGTACTTGGAAATTTTATTGTTGGTTTTAATAAATGAAATTCTAGTCTATTCTAAAAATGAAGAAGAACATAAACAACACCTCATAATTGTGTTTCAAACCTTGAGAGAACATTAGTGACATGCAAAACTTAGTAAATGCGATTTTTTCAGGGACAAATTTCAATATTTAGGTCATGTCATTTCAAATGAAGGACTATATGTTGATCCTTAAAAGGTTAAGGCCATTTTATATTGGACCATACCTAAGAATGTATTAGATGTTATTTCCTTCATGCGAATTATAGGATATTATAAGAAATTTATAGAAGGTTTCTCAAAGCTAGCATATCCTATTACTTTCTTATAGAGGAAGGAGGAAAAATTTGAGTGGACAAGAAAACGTAAAGATAGATTTGATAAGTTAATACATTTCTTAACGGTTGCACCTATTTTGAAGATTAAATAACTACAAAATGAATTTATAGTGTATTGATGCATGTATGGAAGGACTAGGAATGTTCTAATGCATGAAAATTGTGTAGTGTCTTAAGATTCAAGTAAACTGAAAATGTGTGAAAATAATTATGTTATATATCATTTAGAGTTAGTTGTTGTCATACATGCTCTAAAAATGTGGCTACACTACTTACTGGGAAAAAAATTCACCCTTGTTTCCAACCATATTAGCTTAAAAAAATTTTCAGTCAATCATATTTGAATGTTAGGCAAGCTAGGTGGATGGTATAAGGCATAAAAATTTAAGGAAAATAAATTGGCAGATGTCTTAAGTAGACATACAAATTCACTAACGGAAATTTCTAGTAGCAGTTCGAAGACAAGTTTTGTGGAAAAAATCAAGAAATCAATACAGGAAGATAAAAATTATCATATAATTCAACAAAGTTTGTAACAAATAGAAGTCTCAAGTTATGCAGAGAATTCAGACAAATTAATGATATACAAAAATGTTGGCATTATGATGTATGTTTTGTCCTTGATGGAAACCTACTTGTAAAAGAATGGGTATATCGTAACCAGATGAGTTCACGGATGAGTTCATGGATGAGTTCAGAGGTGACAAAGTGATGGATGATAGAACAATGAGATAGAGGCTTGCAATTCAAAGATAGAATTTTATGAAGGTGAATATTTGAAGAAATATACACAGGTTAGATGTTCCCAAGTCACTTACACACGTGGGTATGATGAAGCAAAATCGCGTGCATGATTTATTAATACCAAGGGTCTTAACCATGGTATTATCCCATAATATTGAGAGTAGTAATGACTATTTGATCCCACCAAAGATTACCACTAACACTAGCATGGTTTTGGATCATGGTATTGGCTAAGGCTCAAACTATATAAGGAGGTGAAGATCAAAGTGTTAATTGTGCATAAGTGAGGTTAATGAATGTATATTTCAATATGAAGTATATTTTCATGGTGTGGTCTATAGTTGATTGGTTGATCTAAAATAATGATGCACCTGTGAATACAAAAATGGATCAGGGTCATTAGACATGAAATGACTATGTATTGTATGATATGTTTATGATTTGTTTAGATATGTGGTTTGGAGCATGTTTTTTGCAATGAAATTTATGATATGAGTATGTATGAAGTTCTGAAGTGTTTCACATTCATGAATTAATTGCAGATCTATACACGAGTTCGACACTTGGAAAGCGCATATACACCCGGGTTTTGTTCTGCATAGTTGTGTATATATTTTGAAGTATATTTATATTTGTACACGAGGTGGATTCTGGATAAGCATGTACATATGCAGAAAATCCCTATGGAAAGTGTGTACATATGCAGAAAATCCTTATGGAAAGCACATATGAAATACATGCTTTTGCTAAAGAATATGTCTGATCAGTTTTTTTGTGTTTTTGTTGTCTATCAATGAAGTCTTCATATAGATATGTTTTGTTCGAGTATTGATAATACTACTGTTTGTATGCGACTGGTGATTCAGTGGTTGGTTGGTTGGTTATTCAGTTATTGATTTGGTACAGTGATATGTTTCAGTTTGATGTATGGTATTGGGCTTAAATGAGTGTAATAGGTCTAGTCTCAAAATATGATGAAAAGAGGCCTACAAGTTATGATGTATTGAAGAAGTTGGATCCAGTGTGATAATGTATGAAATGTGGTCCATGGTGGTTCTGAGGGTTGGACACTTTAGTGAGAAGGCTGTAGTTCCCTTCCATTGGGTGCTGGTGAAAGAGACCAGGGGTTCATAGCTCCCTTTCAGTTGGTGCTAGTAAGAGATATCAGGGGGTTGTAACTCCCTTCTAGTGGGTGCTGGTAAATGAGATCAGGGGGTTGGAGCTCCCTTCTAGTGCGTGCTGGAGAAAGAGTGAAGGTTGTAGCCTTCTATGGGTGGGTTCTTTTATGTTGGTATGAGTCTGTTTCATTACAAGATTGTAAGAAGTTTTCTATATAATAAATATTTAAGACAAAGATGACAACAATGGTGGTTTTATCCCACATTTAGTTTCCACCTTAAATCATGGTGTTCATATGTGTTTCTTATGTGTGATGGTTTAATATTTTCTTAATGCACATGTTCACTACTTACTAAATGTATGATGAATCAAAGATGCACTGGTCTAGGTCAAGTTTCTGAATATTTATTTGCATTATAAGTTTACTGGGCATGTGTTAGCTTCCTTAATGATATTCATGTACATACGCTAGTTGGCTTAAGTAAAGTTGCATACATAATTCAGAAAAGAAAATAAATAATTTGTGTCAGTTTTAAATACGGATTCACCTCCCCCCTTTCCCTCTTAGTATTTTTCTTAATAATTCATTTCAGAGCAGTTCCTTCTGAATAATCTTGATCACTTGAAGGAGATATGTTGCAATGGGAAGTCATGAAGGAGTATTTTCTATGACGAAACCATTGTTCAGTGGAAGTAATCTAATCTTCTAGAATATACAAACAAGAGCGTATCTACAAATTATTGGAGCAAATGTATGGGGAATCATGGAATGAGGTTATCAATATCCACCAGTCATTCCTACATATGTAATGGGAAAGAAGAGATATAAAACCAATGAAAAAGATTTCAATTTCTTGTTGGGAAGCCTGACAAAATCAGAATTTGTCAAAGTCGTGTAGCTAAATTCAAAAAAGGATATATGAGACAAGATCATCCAAAGCTATGAAGGTGATGCCAAGGTAAAGAGTGATAAGCTTGAAACTCTTATAATCCAATATAAAACTCTCAAAATGCATAATGATGAAAGTATTATAAGTTTCTTCCTAAGAATAAATGAGATTGTGAATTCTATGAGAAATATGGCTGAAGATATAAAAGATTCAAATTTCGTAGAGAAAATTTTGAGATCTTTAACTCCAAAATTCAAGTCAAAAGTGTGTTCCATTGAAGAAAAGTAGGATCTGAATACCCTTATTGTTGTACAACTCCACGAGATTCTAACAACCTTTGAAATCATAAAAGGAGGTCAAATATCAGAGAAGTTGCATTTAAAGCATATGTAAAAGGAATTTCTCAAGGAATCAAGTTATACATTAGAATAAGATGAGGAAACTCTTTTGAGGAATCTCCAATCAGGTATTATAAGGTTCATAGGTAAGCTTCCCTTGAAGTGTTTTTCTTGTGGTATAATTGGTCATTATGCTACTAAGTTTTCTTATAAATAAAAAGTACATGAAAAAGAGAAATGATTCGAAAATAGGAGAAGCTTTTTATACAAATGAAGATAGTGATGGTTTATCAATTGGAGAAGAGGGAGAGGTTGATCAAGATCTGCAAGTACTTATGGCATTTACTATTAATAAATCTTATGAAAATTTCATAGATTTCCTAGAAGAGAAGGATCCTTTTATTGAAGAATATCCTAGATCAAGGAAAAAAGGATGGTTTCATGGATGTTGTTTCTCTTGTAACTCTTTTGGGCATAGGGCCACTAATTTCAAGTTAAGTATGTTGAAAAGAATGAAGATATTGGATAAGTTCCAACACATAATAAGAAATTTCAAGAAAATATGGAGAAAGAAGAAATACCGGTCAAAAACTTAGGGAATGTTGACCCTACTGCAGTCATCTATTTCAAAATACTATTTCTCTTCTTGACTACATGAGTGATGTGAGATACATTATCGGGATCAATAATGTATCATAATAAGGGGGAGCATTAGCCTTGCTAATTATAATGCATTGTCAACATTATGTTTCTAATGATTGTTGAATTACATTCGATAAAATATCTATACTGAGGTATGTTGGTCTTGATTATAAAATTCATATCTATAAATTTATGTAAAGGTCATGTGGAGACATATGATGTAATAATTTTCATATTCAATCATGTATGGAATTTTGAGGTCATGTGAAACATGTAATCCAACTTGGTTGGGTGATTGATGTAAGTATGAGTCCTCGGTGATAGTAAAGGTCATATTTAGTTGAATCATAAAGTCATGTACTTCAATGAAAATATTTCTGAAGATTCGGCATATGCTCAGGGGGAGCATGGTCATCATAATATAGATCAGATCTATAGATCTCTTGTATCTACAAGAAAAGAGAAACCTTCTTTCAACATTGGTCCACCCTTTTACCTTGATGTCAAATGGGGAGAGTAACTTGGTGTTTGAATAATGCTTATATTGATGTGTCTAACAAGTATCTACATGTTGTGATGATCAAACACCAACATTGTTTCCATCAAGTCCAAAGGGGGAGATTGTTGGCATTATTGTGTATGTGTTGTCCTTGAGGGCAACCCACTTGTAAAAAAACAAGTATATGGTAATAGAATTATTTCATAGATCAGTTCAAATGTGACAGATTGATGAATGACAGAATGATGAGACAGAGGTTTGTAGGTCAGAGACAAAAGTTTAGGAAGGTGAATATTTGAAGAAATATACAGGAGTTAGGTGATACCAAGTCACATACACACATGGGTATGACAAAGCAAATTCGTGTGCATGTTGGCACACTATTTTATTAATACCAAGGATATTAACCATGGTATTAGCCCATAATATTGAGTGTAGTAATGACTATTTGATCCTGCCAAAGATTACCACCGACACTAGTGTGGTTTTGGCTCATGGTATTGGCTAAGGATAAAAATATATGAGGTGAAGATCAAAGTGCTAAGTGTGCAAAAGTGAGGGTAATGAATGAATACCTCAATCTGAATTATATTTGCATGGTATGGGAGATATTTGATTGGTTGATCTGAAATAATGATGCACCCGTGAATACAAAAATGGATCATGATCATTATACCTTAAATGACTATGAATTGCATGAACTATTTATCATTTATTTAGATATGTGGTTTGATGGATGTTTGTTGCAGTGAAATTTATGATTTGAGTATGTCTGAAGTTATGAAGTGTTCCATGGTCATGAATTAGTTGCATATTTCTACGCGAGTTTGACACTTGGAAAGCGCGTATGCACATGGGTTTTGTTCTGTAGAGTCACGTATATATTCTGAAGTATGTTGAGATATGTATGTGAGTTGAGTTCTGGATAAGCGCATACATATGCAAAAAATCCTTATGGAAAGCACATATGCAATCTAGGGTTTTGCTGAAGAATATATGTAATCAATTTTGTTGTGTTTCTAATGCCTATCAATGAAGTCTTCATATAGATCTGGCTTGTTTGAGTATTGATAATGTTGCTAGTTGTATGTTATCCTTTATTTAGTGGTTGGTTTATTGGTGATTCGGTGATTGATTTGGTACAGTTATATGTTTCAGTTTGACGTATGATATTGGGATTAAATGAGTGTAGCAGTTTAAATATGAAAATTTGATGAAAAGAGGCCTACAAGTTGTGTTGTATTGAAGTAGGTGGATTTAGTGTGAAAATTTTTTAAACATGGTCGAGGGTGGTGTTTAGGGTTGGAGCTTTCGGTGAGGGGTTCTTAGCTCCCTTCTAGTGGGTGTTGGTAAACGAGACCAGAGGGTCATATCTCCCTCTTAGTGGGTGTTGGTAAACGAGATTAAGGGGTCGTAGCTCCCTTCCAATTAGTGCTGGTAAACGATATGAGGGAGTTGGAGCTCCCTTCCAATTGGTGTTGGAGAATGATTAAAGGTTGTAGCCTTCTATACGTGGGTGCTTGTGTGTTAGTATGAGTTTGCACCAGTACAATATTGTAAGAAATTTTCTATATAATAAATATTGAAGACAGGATGACATCAATGGTGGATTTCTCCCACATTGGCTTTCCACCTTAAATATTGTTGTTCATATATGTTGCTTATGTGTGATGTCTTAATCTATTATTGTTGCACATGTTTACTATATGTCCAAATTCTTAGAGTGTCAATAGGTGAAAGTGGAACACTAACGCTTGGTTGGACTGTTAAATCCACTTCCCATTTGAAAATGGAAGTGGGATGTCATTTCCTTATATTTTATCACAGGGTTACCAATGACAAGAAGAAAAATGACTCCATAATGGTGGTAGTGGATAAATTAAGTAATATAGATGATTTTATACTGGTTCATTCTACATTTGGAACAACATAAATTGTGTACATCTTTATGTGGGAAATCCGTTGGTTACATGGTATATCTAAAATGGTAACATTTGATAGGGATGCACAATTTAATTCCAAGTTTTGGAAAAATTTATTGGGGGAATGGGAACTCAGCTTAATTTTAGTACAACATATCATCCTCAAACTGACAGACAAAATTAAATAACTAGTGCGATTCTAGAGGACATTCTAAGGATGTATTTCATGGACAGATCTAAAAAGTGGGAATATTTCCTACACTTGGTATAATTTTCCTATAATAATAGTTACCAATATTCTTTCAAAATGAGCCTTTTTGAACCATTGTATGCAAGGAAGTGTGATCCAGGATGATCTTGACATAGTTTTCCAAAGAGTTGCATGCCAAAGGTAAAGTTCATAGAAGCCTAGGTAATGAGTATTTTAATTTTGAATGTAAAGTGTTTGAGCTTCATGTGGGTTTTCTCATATATTTGAATTGTAAATTGTAAAATCGAAATTTATTTCTGAGAGAATCTTCCTCAAAGTCATTTTATAAATCCAAGTTGGAATTGAGAGTCTCATGGGATTTCCTCATATCCCTTGATTTTTGGATAAGGTCCTAGTTTGGTGGAGTTGAGAGGTTTTATCCTAAAAAATATCATATGTCCTCTTTTAATGGATTTAAAGAGTGATTATCTCCTTGGAATAGATATCTAAGGATATATCCTCTCCTTTGTTTAGGGATCTTTGAAACTTATAAATTACTCTTATGTAATTTTTGAAAGAGAGCTTGTTCATAGAGGCTTTGGAGAGTTAATTTTAGAGAGGGAGTCTAGCTTAGCTAGCCTTGAGAACTCAAGAGAGGAGATATTTATGATGTATTTAAGAAATGTATTTCCCCTTAAAATATATTTGGTACGAGAAAGAAGTTTTGGAAGTCATTCCTTTTTTTAAAACATTATATACATTCAAACTATTTTGAAGAAAGACAATAAAGTGATTCGACCTTTGGAGGTGAATATGGAGACTTAGCCCAGTGGAAGGGTTGACTGGGCAAACTCCATTATTATCCTCATATTTAATGATTCATGTTTTCTCTTATTCATTCCTTGTTCACATTTTTGTTGTGGCTCTTAAATTACAATTGGATGAAATTCTCTACACATTAGAGGAAATTTTAGCCTAAAAGTGCCCATGAAAATTTCATGTACATAATATGCAAACCAATTAAAATCTTTTAATTAAACAAACAGGTACATGTAAATATAATGGAGAGAAAATAAAAAAAAAATACTTCTTTTTAATTTTATTTTTCGTCTATCTCCTTATAGGTTTACTCAACATTTCAAGTGTAGACACTCGTTGGATGTAGAATTAAATTCCACATTCAAGAAGTACTCATTATGCATACTTCTGAGAAGACCCACATTAATAAAATTTGAAGATATTTTAGAAAATTGTGTTAAACACATACGTTAATGGATATTAATTTTTTATTTATGTAGGTCTTCTCAGAAGTATGCATAATGGGTACCCACTATATGTGGGATTTAATTTTGTATCCAATGAGTGTCTACATTTGAAATTTGAGTTAAACCTATAAGGAGATAAGCAAAAAATATAGTAAATAAAAATTGGTTTTCTTATTTTCCCTCCAAAATTCATCACTCTTATTTTATTATTTTCCTATTATTTTATTCTTTTTCCTTAAGAGGTTGTTTGTAGGTTAAACTTTCCTCTAATATCTTTATGCTATAATTTTAAAACTTAATTTCACAAACCCTTATAGTTAAATGAAGAGACTTTGTTTTCAATTCTATGCTCTCTAGTTTTCAGATAATTTGGTATCATAATGGTTGATCATTTGGCATAGTGGGTTTGGTTTATTTTTCAGCTCTAGTTAAAGCAAGGAGAAGGTAATTTCCTTTGATTCAAAATGTCACATTTTGTTTCTTTCTTGGAAAATATTTATCAAGATTTAAAAAAAATTCAAGATTTCTTAACCATGAAAAAAATGGTAGAGGAATTGTATAATGATAACAGATAATTCAATGAGTTACATAAGAAGATGAAGGTATTGGAAGAAAAAAACCAAGAGCTCCAAAATAGACTCCAAGAACTAGAGGGGATTAAGTTATCCCTTAGAGTGGAGAATTTCAAGTTCAGCAGATTTCTTGAATTTGTAAAGGACAATAAAATAAAAATACTTTTTCAGTTACAAAATTCTCTTTAAGACCAAATTGGCGAATTTACAGCCACCGAAACAGTAAAAAGTCCCTCCAATGCTAGACATGTTTTCGATCATGGAAAGTGTGCATGATATGGACTTTATCAAGATAATACTAATATTTGTACTTTTCTGAGTGGGAGAATACTTCCTATGAACCATGCAAACAAAATGGTTTTATTGATTATTCAGCTACTACTTCATCGTCAACAGAAAGGACAGCGGAGTTGACCAATCAAGCAGATGAGAAAGTGTCAAACAAGGTAAAAATCCATTCATTTTTTACAAATTATGTTAACAATGTTGATGCATATTTTACAAATTTCAAGAAGCATACCAAGGGGATCTGTATGAAGGTATTAACCAAGATGGTTTAATAAGGGGCATTGGATTCAATGGTCAAGGCATCATCAATCCTATTGAGGTGATGAGACATCCTCAAAATGAAGAATTGGGATATACTGATGAAGAAATTGGAGAATGTTCCAAAACTACAGAGGCAAGAAAATTGTAAAATATTGAGCTTTTTTCAAAGGGACTCTTGCAAATTATTGATGCAACAAATCATAATGGTAATGAGGGTGATATTTTTTCTGCACAAAGACAAAGTGCTTCAAAAGAAGATCCAAATCGAATTCTTGTTGTCAAAGTCTTTATCGGAAAGACAACAGAAAAAGGTATAAGTCTCATGAATATTTTTTCAATGATCATTTTAATATATATAATATGTTTACATGGACCTTTAACATAGAGCTGATCATTGTGAGGCTAAGTGTGAAAAGCATAAGGAAATGGTTCATAAAATGAATATGTTTCTTGAGACAAAATCAGAGAACCCTCTTCTAGGTTTAAATGCATTTTTTTCCAAAGCTAAATTGCACGTATTGTTGTACCCATTGCAAAAGGAATGGGAACCTGTAATATTCCAAAATTTTATCCTTCAAGCTAAATGGAATATTAGAGTTGTTTTATCACTAGGTAGGTGAATAAATTGGTAGGGAGGCTGTTGGGCAATTTATTTGAACAAATTGCTGCATTAAATTATCGACCAGGGAAACTCGTGAGCTTGTGATGGTGCCAGCAATATATATGCAGGAGTAGGCAACTAACTCTATGTCTAACTAAATTGTTTATGATTCAATATAATATGCAAGGGAAGAGGCTCCTAACTTAGGAGGTCCTGGTTGTCCTTCCCTACAGTATCATAGAGAAATCATTCATAAAACCAGAAACTTGAAATAAATACAAGAGAATGAACTTTAATTGTTGTTCAGATTCAAAGAGAGAGAAAGACTAACTTAGTCTTTTGATTGTCCTCTCATGTACTAATCCAAACTAAACTAAGATTCATTCATAAGCATAAGAAATGAAATGACTTGAAACATAAAAGCAAAAGAATGAATTTCAATTATCATGCAAATCAAATAGAGAGAGAGCCTAACTTAGACCCTTGGATATCATCTCACATGTTCATAAGATTCTAATTTAAAACTCATTCATCAATCACACACAAATCCTTAAACATCTAAGCAATGAAATGAAACAAAATCTAATATGAAATAAAATGTTTCTCTCATCCTTTTAGAGTGAGCTCAATTCTCTTAAGAAAAAGACAAATTATTCCATATACTACATTAAGGAAACTTATATCTAAAACTACATAAATTCCATAAATTCATATTCTACATTAACACAATTTACATCTAAAACTACATAATGGAAATATATGAAAAATGAAGCTTTATTCTATTCCATCATCAATTGGATACAATGCTCTAAGAGTCCTCCTCTTGGAATGGAGGAGGTACTTCTATTTATACAATGAGAGGAGTAACAAACTCATAATGATCATCCACTAATATCTCTAACCATCTAGACACATAACCCTATCCTCCATGATCTCCTCCATGATCTTTTCCATGAGGTTTATCTTCTTGAATTCGAATTTGATCATCCAAGGCCACATAAAGGTGTCTTGGAAGCTTCCTTTGTGCCTACACATGTCAACAACCCACAGCACTAGGTATAAGTTTAATCATATTATTTCTAAAGTTTCCAGGGCCATAATCACTTTTAAAATGTTAAGAATTAATAAACTTTGGAAAAACATAGTTATGACCCAATAATGAGGTGAATGTAATGATATGGAGGTGACATGAAGGGAAAATGTGAAGATATTGATGAATAATGGAGTGAAAATAGAGACTATTTTGAGGCCCAACATACCCCCAAACTGAAGGTATTGCATGTCCTCATGCAATCTATTACATTACTTTTTGGTACTTGAGCTTTGGCTTAAACTCTGCATGAGATCATTTACTTAACTTTTGCAAAGCGTTATTTTGATGAACTACAACTTGGTTGGTTCTCGTGTTTCAACCATATTTTGTTTGTTGCGTTCATTGTATGATCTTTGCATAATGATAATGTGCTTTTTATGGCAGAGTATTTTTGTTGGAATGCATCATGGTTGGTGCTTGTGTAACAACCATGATTCTATTGGCATCCAATTAACTTTTAAATACTTTAGACAAAGCCATTTGTATGCTCATGTAATAGTAAATATATTTTGAAGGCAAGTGGGTTTAGAATGTGATATATAACTGTGGATATGAATGTGACAAAGCATGTATGTAAATGTATCCTTCCCATTAAACGGATGGCTTTGGCAATGAAAGGAAAGGAAGTGAAGTTTTTTTTTCCAAAAATTATTATTCTAACATTTCAAGGAATTTAATGGTTAAAAGTTAGAAAATAGCATATCTTAACTTACCCTTCCAAAAATAGGTGAGAGTCGTGCATGTGTGACTGCAAACTGTTGTGAAAATGGTGGATGAAAGATGGATCTGTATTGTCGTATCAGCTGCTGGATCCGCTGCTACTAGATGAAAAATATGAGGAGTCTGCTGAACATGGCTGAAAGTTGTATCTGCTGCTGGATGATGAATCCGATGAGTTTGCTGAATATGGCTGAAAATCTATAAGGCTTGGAAGGTATACAAAATATAGAAGTGACATTTTCCTCCCAGCCTTATTTATTGACTTGTCCTCAAGTGAAATACAATGAATACCATGAATGGAAATACAATGAATGGAAATTGGCTTCATCTGCTGCAAAATATGGGTCTTGAAGTCTTCAACGCTCGATGGCACAAATCTTGCTATGTGATTAAATGTGTTGATGTCGAACATAGCAAGAAGTTGTTGACTTAGTGGCCGTTAATGAATGCCCCTAGCCAACACAAGAGCTCCCACCATTGATTCCAATGGGAGTCAGGATGCCTAACACATCTTTGTAGGTACGAATAAATTTGTCGTGGTCGAGTCACCTCCAAGATCCAACGAACAAGGGATATTAATGTACTCCCATTGTTCATTGGCAAGAGTACTTGCCATTAAGGCATGCAAGCCTCTAGGTGTTTTTCAATGATACTTAGACTCTAGGACTTTGACTCAAGCAGGGTTTTATTGGTGGAAATGAAGGGGAATCGTGATGACAAGGAAAATGGCAATATGCTTGTAAAGATGTAAGGAAATGCATGATGTATGAACAAGAACTCTTGCTGTGAAAAATGGATATGGAAATGTCATGCGTTATAGATGTACAATTGTTGGAATTCAAAATCTTTTCAGAAAGGGAGGTGGAAGGTAATGGTTGTGGAGATGGATTTGTCTTGAGAATTTTTCATGAATTTAGTCTTTGGAAGACTAATTGTCGTCACAATGTAGTCTCCGTAATGATCGCTTTGTCGTCCTGTAACCTGTAAAAAAAAAACTTGGTAGAAAGAAACATAAGTGTGTTCAAGAAGGAATGCGCATTTCCTTCATGATTCTTACGCAAAAATTTTATACCAAATAAAACAAATTAAGGACAATCAAAGTGTTGAAATTAACTTAATCATGATATTAAAATCAATCCATTCTTAAAAATAACCATGAAAAATAATACTCCCTGTCAGATAACTCATGAAATGTGCTTCGCAATTCTGTTCTGTAAAGCATACAAGAACCATGTGATGAGTTTATGCCATCTTGATGCTATCGAAAGAGAATTGAATCCTCCTATTGATTTTTAAAATTTGTTTCCAAGTATGCCATTTTTTCAAAGTTGTGTGAATTTTGTGAAAATTTTTTAGATTTTTTTTTAAATGAAAACATAATTTTTTTAGATGTTTCTTTAAACAATAAATTAAAAACATAAATTTTTAATTTATTATTTAAGTTGAATTTTTTTATTATTTTTTATTTTTTTAATTATTTTTTTTAATAACAAAATTAAAATAGAAATTTTTTTTTGTTATTTTTTTTTTAACAATACAATGAAAAATCTATATTTTTATTTTTTAAAACTAGAAAAAAACAAATTTTTTTTTTTTTTTTTTTTAATCTATTATTATTATTATTTTTTAACAACAAAATTAAAAATAAAATTTTTAATTTGTTGATTTTTTTATTGTTTTTTTTTTTTTTTTTTAAATAAAGAAATCAACAAATTCTATTAAAAATTAATAAAGAAAATTTCTAAAAATAAACTAACACTAATTTGTTATTTATTTTGAGTTTTTTTTTTTTTTTTTTTTAAATAAAGAAATCAACAAAAACAAACTAATAAAGAAAATTTCTAAAAATAAACTAACACAAAATCCTCTAAAATCAATGAAAAATCTGGCCTTTTGTTTAGAAGATAATGCAAATGCCAAATCTTCTCTAAGATAAGTCAAATCAGATTTTTTTATCCCTAAATTGAATATAGAGGAGGCTAACGTGTTACCACAGAATTCGCAGAGGCATGAGGGACATGGGTATTGAAGGCGAAATGGGGGTTTTTTTCGTTGAGGCAGAACGTATTGCGTTTTCAGATGGTTTCCAGGATGTTCTTAGATCGATCGTCTCAGGTGATACTGATAGTGAGTGTTGTTTGATTCCTAAACGTTTAGCTTCTTCAAGTTCCATCATTTGCTGCGTCGGCAGAGACTTTTGTCCCAAAGTTCAATTTTGTTGCATTTTGAAGCCTAGAGGGGCAAGATCTTCAAAATCTTGGAGTTCCAATGAATTTTCTTGCATTGTTTTCATCAATGGTCGCCAACAAAGATGAGACTTCTGCCTTGGCCGGTGAGGTCGAAATTGTTAAGGCCGAAGCTACAGCGGTGAAAATGGTAGATGCCAATGGAACTTGGGAAACTGTCAAGACTGAAGTAGTAGAGGTGGCGGAGGCTAATGGGACTGGTACTACAGAGAGCAGTCCTATAATAGAGTCACTGCTAACTTCATTCAAGGAGGAGAGAAACTTTGTTTCTGATTTGAAGGAATCAGAGAGGAAAGCATTGCAGGAGTTGAAATGCCGGATCGAGGAAGCAATCGTAATAATGAATTCAGCGAGCATGAAAATGAGAAATCCGATGGTAAGAATGGTGAAGCCGAAGAAGAGAAGCCTGCATATGAGAAAGAAGCGGAGAAGGAAGAACTAAAGGTCCGCAGTTCGATTGATGATGCACTAACAACACCGGGAGTTTCAATTTCTTCTTTTGAATCTCCTTGTTATGGTTGCTGGTTCCTCGCTGGAATTGAATTGATGGCGGCCTGGATCGTACTGAAACCACCTTGACCTGGCGTATTAGATACTACAATCACATTTCCTCCGCTAGCTGCTAGCTTAGGGATCCGCTCAAATTTAGGGATCCCCTCCAGTTTTTGAGTCGACCTCTCCTCAAAGCCCGTGAAATCGTTCTCCCAATCACAGTAGGCCGGTTCCATAATAAACAGTTGCAGTGCTGCAAGAAATAAAACGAGAAATCCTCTAAAATTCGCCATGGATGGCATTCGAAAGAAAAAAAAAAAAAAATAAGATTCACAAATGAATGGATTCTCAGCACTTTCGAGACAAGGAAAACCCGAGTGAGAGCTCCGAACAGTAGCCCCAGTGAATTCTATGTTTTGTTTTGTTTGTTTTTTTAATTGAATGCGTTTTGTTGTGTTTTGTTTTTTTATTGTTTTTATTTATTGTGAAAAGAAAAATTATTAAAAAAAATGAAATGTAACCTATATAAAAAAAATACTATTTTTTTTTAAAAGATTTTTTAATAATAATAATATATATGATATATATTATTATTATGTGGAATTTTTTTTTTTTTTTTAAACAAAAATTTTAAAAAAACTAAGTTTTATTTAAAATGTTTTTTTTTAATAATAATAATATAATATATATGATATATATATATTATTATTATGTGGGAAATTTTTTATTTTTTATTTTTTAAACTAAAATTAAAAGAAAACTAATTTTTTTATCACAAAATTCTTTATTGTCATATCGGTTAATTTTCCAGCAAGAGTATTTTTATTTGAACAAAATCAACAGATTTTCTGATCTTCCTGATCGCACGAAGCGCAGGAAGAGAGCATACTCATCGCTTGATTTGTTTTTATTTATGCAGGGGGGGTGTTTTTTTGAAATGACGAAATTTAAAACTAGCTAACATTAAAACATCAGAAAATTCAAACTTAAACTCCTTTGTGAAGATCCTGCTGTCACCAGGGTTCACAAATTATTTTGTCTAAAGAAAAATGCTAGTACTAAATTAAATTTCTAATGCCTAATCCCTTAGCACCATCCACGGCAACGGCGCCAAAATGTTGGGCAATTTATTTGAACAAATTGCTGCATTAAATTATCGACCAGGGAAACTCGTGAGCTTGTGATGGTGCCAGCAATATATATGCAGGAGTAGGAAACTAACTCTATGTCTAACTAAATTGTTTATGATTCAATATAATATTCAAGGGAAGAGGCTCCTAACTTAGGAGGTCCTGGTTGTCCTTCCCTACAGTATCATAGAGAAATCATTCATAAAACCAGAAACTTGAAATAAAGACAAGAGAATGAACTTTAATTGTTGTTCAGATTCAAAGAGAGAGAAAGACTAACTTAGTCTTTTGATTGTCTTCTCATGTACTAATCCAAACTAAACTAAGATCCATTCATAAGCATAAGAAATGAAATGACTTGAAACATAAAAGCAAAATAATGAATTTCAATTATTATGCAAATCAAATAGAGAGAGAGCCTAACTTAGACCCTTGGATGTCCTCTCACATGTTGATAAGATTCTAATTTAAAACTCATTCATCAATCACAAACAAATCCTTAAACATCTAAGCAATGAAATGAAACAAAATCTAATATGAAATAAAATGTTTCTCTCATCCTTTTAGAGTGAGCTCAATTCTCTTAAGAACAAGACAAATTATTTCATATACTACATTAAGGAAACTTATATCTAAAACTACATAAATTCCATAAATTCATATTCTACATTAACACAATTTACATCTAAAACTACATAATGGAAATATATGAAAAATGAAGCTTTATTCTATTCCATCATCAATTGGATACAATGCTCTAAGAGTCCTTTTTTTGGAATGGAGGAGGTACTCCTATTTATACAATGAGAGGAGTAACAAACTCATAATGATCATCCACTAATATCTCTAACCATCTAAACACATAACCCTATCCTCCATGATCTCCTCCATGATCTTTTCCATGAGGTTTATCTTCTTAAATTCGAATTTGATCATCCAAGGCCACATAAAGGTGTCTTGGAAGCTTCCTTTGTGCCTACACATGTCAACAAACTCATGCTAATTGTTAGGTATAAGTTTAATCATATTATTTTCTAAGTTTTAGCCATAAATTCACTTTAAAATGTTAAGAATTAATAAACTTTGGAAAAACATAGTTATGACTCAATAATGAGGTGAATGTAATGATATGGAGGTGGAATGGAGGTGACATGAAGGTAAAATGTGAAGATATTGATGAATAATGGAGTGAAAATAGAGACTATTTTGAGGCCCAACAGAGGCCCATTAACCTCTTTAGAAAAATCAATAACACTCCTAATGTGGAAGGATTAAAAATAAGCAGCTAATTTGAGCACCCTTTTGTGTGAACAGAGATGGGATCATGTTGATTCAGTCAATTTTTACCAAGTCAACAAAGTTGTCCAGATACATTGAACCTCTTTTGGACAGCGCAGTGTTGGTGTAGGACAACTTGCATGGGCTTGATGGCACATATGGATGGGAATCAATGATAATAATTTCACTTGCTATATATGGAGAGGATGGGAGCATTTATTATGGATTCTTTGTATTTGATATTTTGATCTTGTCTGTTTAGACTTGGCTTCCTCTTGTTGTTTAGCAAGGTTTCAATGTTGTTTAGCACCGGGTGTTCCTGAGTGAGAATCCCACCTCTTCCCTTGAGAGGCCTCTTGGGAGAGCTTGTCCTATATTTCTCCACATCCAGGCTTAAGGCCAAGCACCATTATTCAGTCCCAGTGTTATTTCTATAGCAGAATATTGCTGAGTTGCAGGGTGTTGCAGTGGAGGTTTGTAATACCACTTCCGGGTATGTTTCTCAATAGAAGGTGCCTTCCTTCTCTTGAGAGATTAGCTAGGAATATTTCTGAGCATAATTCACATCTTGGCAGTAGGCCAAAGCACTCCTCATCTCCTACAGCATAGTCCCTTGCAGGAACTGCATCATTTTTCATAGAGTTGTTGCAGCAGGGTTAAGGACCCTTGTTTTTGAGCTATTTTCCTAGAGAAAGGACCAACTTTCTCCTAGAAAGCTAGAGGAAGGGATTCCCATCCCTATTTTGTATTATTAAGCTATATTTCTATAATTTTGCAGTAATACTGCATTTTCTGAACTGAATATTCAGATCTGCTCTTTTTGTACTTGTACTTTCATGAAACCCTTGTCGGGTTGGCTTTTTAATACAATAAGGAGGTCAAATATTCATTTTCTTAGCATGTTTTTCCATATAACTCTAGATCCATGCTATTTTATCATCATACTACAGAAAACCTCGTAAAATAATGTTGTACATGCTTCAGTCTTTTTCTGCATAACTCAAGTCATGGGATTTGGTTATTTTTGAGCTGATACGAAGCTAGGAGGTCTGTTTAACATATCAAAAGGGATTTCTTTCTGATCCCCTTTTGTATGTGAGGACCTAACATCATATGATAAGGAAACCAAGCATTATTTCACCCTTTAAAATGCAGATCTTCATAAATAACATTTTCAGGGTCTATTTGCTGCTTTTTCCCCACTTGGGAATGTGTAGAAGTTCTTATTTTTTTTTTCTTTCACTCATTTGATGGCTATGTGTTCCTGAACATACCATGTGAGTCTATTTTCTTGATCTCCAACTTAAGAATATCTCATATATTCTTATTGTTGTAGAAATTCCCTAGTTTGGGATATTACAGTGGTATCAAAGCTTCAAGCTTGGCTCATCCTGTGGAACTTAGCCATGTAGCTATCAAATGAAGGAGAGATGAATAGAAATAATACTTGATTATGTGGAGAAATGAAGGAATATAGGCTTACAAAGCTTCTTCCAAAATCTATGCAGTGCATCAATGAAGATCTTAAGAAGATGAGAGGAGAGATGGGATCTCCCGAGGAGTTTGGATCTAGAGCCAAATCTAGATTGGAACATGATAGGTGTCAGCATGAAGCTACACCATATTATGCACAGCACAGTCAAATGCCCAGATATAATATGAAAGAGATGAAAGAAAAGGAAATGCCAAGGAGGGGAACTCTTAGTAATTTTTTGCAAGAGTATGAATCTCAAACTGAAAAGTTTAGAGATCATATTACTTTCAAAGATTTTTTCAACATCAAGGTGGAGAGGATAAAGCTTCAAGACATGGATATATTTCCTCTATCTACCTTTGATGGATCCCCAACTTGTTCAGCCAAAGCTTGGGTGGAGGAGTTGTATACTTATTTGCAACAGCACCAGGTTGCTGAAGATGAAGCCATCAAAGTTGCAGCGCCGCACTTTGAAGGTAAGGCCTATGCTTGGTGGATGTTTAAGTCATTCTCATTGAAAAAATTTAATACTTATTCTTTTGCAAAGTTCACTAAGAGATTGGTAGAAAGGTTTGATAAAAAACATGAGACAATCAAACTAATGAGAATTTTTCATAAGTTGGGAGGACCTACAAACTCAAAACCACTTCAAAAACCTATTGGAGGAGCTCACATGTTGCATGATACCTTGCTAGAGGCAAGATCCTTGTTTCATAACCTTGGACAAGAGGGCATGAAGGTTCCTTTTGCAAAGGAGGATCCTCTTATTGAGCAGTTACTCCTATTCATATTGAATATGAAGAGAAGGATGGGGGCTACAGCATTGTCACATCTAGAGCATATCTAGTGCCTCATGCAAAGGAAGGAGGATCACATGCTCCAACTAGAGGATTTATTGTGTCATTACAAGAAGTTCCCCAGGATCTCACATATGGAAGGCAAAGTAAAATCAATGAGCAACATGATTGTGAGATGATGCTGATGGAAGGAGAAGGTAGGGAGGAAGGACATCATCATTTGATGAGGAGCACACACCCCTATCTATTTTAGACAGCTGGTGCAAGGAGGAGGAATACTAATTTGCACTGTGACGGCAAGGGAAATGTTGCCCAACCATATGAATAGTCTTCTCTTGCCATTGATGTCTCACTATATGGAGGCATTCCACCGGGGAGGCCACCAGATCTGAAGTTGGTAAGAAAAGTCTTGCCATTTGCTTCACCACTCTTGGATTTTGGAGAGGTGAAGAGTTTTTAGGGATACTTTGGCATGGGGGATGTCAAGGTAGCAGGAAACAGCATGAGGAGAGCTTCACATGCCAGATCACCGGTGCTATCTCTTGAGAGGATTGATCCATATTAAAGGTCTCAACTCTTGGTATAGTTCTCCAAGGATCTTGGTGCTTGCATGATTCTTGATGGCCCTGATGGAGATGATGGATATATGGTGGATGATATGGTCATCTATCTTATGGTAGAATATTCTTGACTAGAAATTCTAGGCTCAACGAGAAGCTGGTACATGCAGCACATGAGGACTTCTTTCCATGAATTATGATGCATATCTTTCCTTGGTAGAGGAGTTCATTTGGGAGGGCATCCAGCATGCCATATTTCAGCATATGGAGAGATGCATAGCCCAGATGATGATAGAGAGGAGGTCATAACAACTTCCCTACTCTTTGGAGGTGAGGGAGAATTTCCAGTTGAGCCATTTCAACTCAAGATCTCAAGTACATGATGGAGAATGTACAATTTCACTTTATGTCTTGCACTTCTTTTCTTTATATGAGCAGCATATTGTACCAAGGAGGATTATTCATTTTTTCATATTGTATAATTATGTACGTGAAGCCATTTGTAGCATTGAGATTGGTTATCTCATTGGTGGTTTTTGGGGGAAGCCACATGATTTTTGGTGTGCACCATTGACACAACTTTTTACTCTCATATTTATATCTTGTAAAATGATTGTGGCAGCAAAAAAGTGGTTGGAAAAGCACATGTTTTTTTTTTTTATTTGATGGAGGCAAAGGATGCACTACGCTGGTTCCTTGTGTGGGACCTTGATCTAATTTCTGGTTTTCATATGACAACTTATTTCTATTGGTTTTTGCTTCCTTGTATTGCTAATATTTCTATGTTCATGGGGAGATTTGTTTGGAAAGTGGGATATGAGTTGAAGATTCCCATTGGGAGTATGATTCTCCCTACATTGCATGATGCATGTTTCAGGAGTAGTAATGGGTAGCCCATGATTGTCAAATTACATCTCTCTTCTTCATGTGGGAGGAGCCATTTGGAGAACTTGAGTTTTTGGAGGAGGCACTTCATGGTTTATTTGTTTGATGGGGTAGCTTGGGCCACTCTTGGAGGTCATGATATTTTAGCCCAAGATTAGAAGCAACCCCATACTTATCATAAATGGAGAGAGAACCCATTTGGTTGGGAGGATCCAATCTCTCCATGCAGCCCCAAAACATTGTATAAACCAGGGGTTGAGGATCTTTTTGAGCTAACTAGATTGGATCATTTCATTTGGATGATAGCATGGGTGTGGGAGTCACTCATTGGGAATAATATTTCCCATGTTCATCATCACTCCTACCTTGGGGAGGCCATTGGATAGAAAGAAGGTTTCCACTTACATCTTCCACCCTTCTATGATGTAAGCCCTATGGTTTTGCATGCTTGGGAGGAAACATTGGAGGACAGATTTGTAGTAGATCATTTTGAGCAGTGGTGGGGACTTTTGATGAGAAGGCCACAAAAAGAGGAGGGGAGTATTTTTTCTCTACTTATACAGTTGCTTGAGGACAAGCAACATTTTTGAGGGGAGGACTGTAATATTCCAAAATTTTAGCCTTCAAGCTAAATGGAATATTAGAGTTGTTTTACCACTAGGTAGGTGAATAAATGGGTAGGGAGGCCCATTAACCTCTTTAGAAGAATCAATAAGACTCCTAATGTGGAAGGAGTAAGAATAAGAAGCTAATTTGAGCACCCTTGGGTGTGAACAGAGATGGGACCATGTTGATTCAGTCAACTTTGACCAAGTCAAAAAAGCTATTAGATACATTGAACCTCCTTTGGACAGCGCAGTTTTGGTGGAGGACAACTTGCATGGGCTTGATGGCACATATGGATGAGACCCAATGAGAAGAGGTTCATTTTCTATATATGGAGAGGATGGGAGCCTTTGTTATGGATGCTTTGTATTTGATCTTTTGATCTTGTCTATTTAGACTTGGCTTCCTCTTGCTATTTAGCAAGGTTGCAGTGTTGTTTATGTAATATTCCAAATTTTTCCTTCAATAAATTGGAATATTAAAGGGGACATTTTGCAAAGAGGCTTGGTTAATTTTGACCAAGTCAAACAACGCAGAGGCATGAGGTGGAAAGCATCTATGGGACAGCGTAGAGATAGAGAAGGGAATATTCCTTCAAGGAGGAAACCCTAATAGAGTGGGGCCCATGGAGAGGGAGCTCTCATGTGTTTAAAACGAGGGCAAGGCAGCCATTGTTATTCATGCATTTGATTATTGATTTCATGTCTTTTTAGACATTTCTGTAATCTCGGTTGTTTAGCTGAGTTGTTGTGATGCTTAGCACAAGGATATCGTGCTTAGGAATCCTTTTCCTTTCTTGAGAAGCCTCTTGAAGGAGTGGTATTGATTTTTCTCACATATAGGCTTGAGGCCAAGCATCCTCCTCCAAGACAGCATTATTGCTGCAACAGCATAATTCTGTGTTGCAGGGTGTTGCAGTGAGAAGTCACAACACCTCTTCCATATATTTTTTTTCAGAGGGAGAGTATTTCTTTCCTTTGGAGGATCATATTGGAAGCCATTGGAGCTTATTGCAGATGTTGGAAATGGGCCAACTCATTCCTTTTCCCCTATAGCGCAATTTGCTTCAGTAACTGCGTTATTTTCATAGTGCATTTGTTATGGGGTTTTGCATTGCTGATTGGAGGGTGAGATTACCAGTGATAGGATCAGCCTTCACTTGGATAATACCTTGGAGGAGGTTTACTTCAGATCATTCATCATACTCATCCTTCTCTATGTATTTCTAGTTTCTGAGTTGCAGCTGCTGCCCAGCAACTCCGACATTTTTTCCATTTTGTATATTTCAGCCAATCCTTTGGAAGATTGATGTATTATTGTTTCAAAGGGTTAGAGATTTTCTCCCCTATTGTATCTGATCCATATATTGTCATATTCATGTATTGACATAATTTTGCAGCACTTATCCATAATAGACTGCGTTGTCATAGCCAAGGGTTTCATATAAGCAGTAGTGTTTCTTCATTTCCATGTACATGTCTTGTTGAGGCTTGCATTGCCTTTCTTGAGTGGATGTTTCTTCAATAAATTGTACTTTATTTGCTGATATAACATTATTTTTTGGCTATCTATGTCTTCTTGTCTCATAGATCATAAAATAACACTGTTGATCTATTGTATGTTCATGCATTAGTTGCAGTCCCTTCATCGGGCATTTTTCAGAGGACATCTAAGTGTGGGAGATCTGTTTGACCCACTTAGAAGTATTTCTTTGGAGCCATCTCTTGGATTTAGGACTTAGATACGTTGATCTAAGGGATCCAGGTCCTTGTTTCAATTTTTATAGTAGCCATTACTAGAAAATGCATTTTCCAGTCATGCCTTGCTAGTAGTCCCAATTTGGGAATATTACAGTGGTATCAGAGAAACTTTCTTCGCTCAGCCTATGAGTTTAAGCCCAATAATATCATAATGTTGAAGAAGACAATATTTATCTCATCAGTATTTAGAAATAAGAAGACCCTCTCCAAAGAGGAAGAGAAAAAATAAGAGGAAGGACCATGCACTTCCTATTATCATCGAGAAGAAGACAAGCATGAAGGACACTTGGATTATCAGATTATAAGTGATTACCTTATTGAGTATAGATCTCAACATAGAGCCTTAAAGGAGACTCTAGCTTTCCCTCATTTCATCCAGTTGAAGGAAGAGAAGAGACCCTACAGCAGAAGAGAAATTAGAGGCAATATATTTATGTTGTCTACTTTTGATGGGTTGTCTACAGCAAGAACTTGGGTGAGAAAGTTGGAGGAATTTTTCCTACTACATCCTGTATCAGGAGAGGAAGCTATTGAAATCTCAGCGCTGCACTTGGAGGGTGAAGCCTATGTTTGGTGGTACAGCCACTTGACCAATGCAAGGGTGAAAAATTTTGCAAGGTTCACTCAAAGCTTGATCCAAACCTTTGAAGGAGAAATAACAAAGGAGGAAAAGCTCACACCACTTGAGGAGCTTTGTCCTAACACTGTCACACTCATGGAGGAGCGGCCTCATGCATCAACAGTTGGGGCAGCCAACACTTTGGAGGAAGGAGCTCTTTTGTACCTACAGGAAGTTCCAAAATATCATCAAGCTATGAAAATATTTCCACATTCTTTGGTTGCAGAAAATTCTTTTGATCAATGTGGAGATTTACTTTTGCATGACCAAGGGTCAAATCACACTGCTATCATAGAGTAGCTTGGTTGCACTGCGCTATGCAACATAGAAAAATTCAAGGAGGAAACAAACCATAATCCTTGTGAGCCATTATTGGATTTCATATCACAATTGAGGTTGGGGTTTGAAGACTTGAAGGAAGATGGTAAACATCTTGAAGTGAGAAACTCTTTAAACTTTCAAGATGACACTTTCTCAATGAGCTCGTCTCAGCTCAAAGAGGAACTTCTACTTTCAGCAGATCCAAGACCTCACTATTTTTGGACGACTATTTTTGAGAGGGAGGTCTCAAGGAGAGATCTCATTAGAGGTGCACTTCAACACAAAATGGAGTGCAAAGCTTTCCTTATTTTCTCACAGGAGCATATAGAAGATGGAGGACATCTCTGGATGGATAACATCTCTCATGCTTGTGTTGGACATCTCTTGAGCCATACACATCATGATGGGATGTTTTTTCCTACCACCTATTTGGTTCCTTATAGGGTCTCATTGATCCTTGAGAAGATTTCATTTCAAAATCCCATGAAGTGCAAAGATAGAGATTTGGTTTGGGAGGATGGTAGCCCTCATGGGAGGAGTACCAAGATGAAGAGAAGGAGAAAGAATCCACAAGTGATTGAGTGGATGTGGTTGATGAGAAAGGAGTTGGGAGGCTACTTGTAGATATATGAAACCAGACAGCAGGAGGCTTGGTTGGGCTGGTTACTCTTGAAAGAGTTTGGCCATCACTTGGAAAACACTCTTCCTAAGAGTAGGAGGATGGAGAAGAGAAGGCAGGATACTTGCATCATTGAGCAGCATAGAGTATGGATGCATGGTTTTGATGTGATAATCATATCATTGATTGTGTCTTCATCACATGAGTTGTATGATGGAAGTATGGGGACGTAGAAAAATATTTAGTTGCTTTGCTTGTTCTTGGGAGAGCAAGAGCAGATTTTCTCTCACACTTTGCATGATGTTTCAGGAGGAGGAGGTGGCATTATCTCCTTGTATTTTGATGAGAGAGAGGTACTTCCACCTTGGGAGGAACTTCTTATGTATTACAGAGTTGCTAGAGGAGTCTTTGACAAGGAGCATGTCAAATAACAGAGTTTTGTATTGACAAGATCTTATTTTCATGAGCTCACAGCGCTGTCACTTGGGAGCAGAAACTTATGGAGGGAGTGTCCCAAGGATCACTTCACATTTTATGCACTTAGTGAACAAGGAGGAGGTGATGATGATGGGATAGTGGATAGAGACATCTATCACTTTGGCATATTCTTCTTGACTTGGATTTCCAAGGATGAAGAAGAGGATCTTCTTGCATCACATGGTACATCCTTCTTCATATCTTGTCAAAACACTATGGAGAACTCACTCATGGATCCATGTGCCATATTACTTCTGGCATGTGGTAAGAAGTTTTTTTATACATTCATTTTCATACTCTTACGATTACTATGCAGTGCACTGCTTCACAACGGGGCAAGCTTGTCACATTGCTCCATGATCATTGTTGGGCCAATCTATATGATGGAGGCAGCCATCTCTTATGTGGCCTTGGAAAAAAAAATTATCATCACATGTATGTTCAATTTTTTCTCTCTAACATGTACCTTATGAGGACATGCATGATTAACCATGTAAAAGGAAACATTTTTCCTTGTACTTTTCTCAAGCAGTAGCTTGTAAAACTGCACTATATACACTTAGGATATTGTTGGTACCTTCAAGCACCACATGAAACCTTCAATATTTCCTTCATTCTTGTAATTATCATGTCTTCACTTGATGATATTGGTTATATTATTGTTGATAGCATGGTTGGGAGGTTGACACATGAATTGAATGTGTCCTTGAGGGAAGAAAACCCCTACATTTTCTGCACTACATGTTCTAATGGGAGCATGAGAGGAGATATGGTCACCATAGCCACATGTTTGTTCTCCTTTGAGGTGGGCCATGAGATTGATATTCATCCATTGCATAATCATGGGCAAGAATTGGATCGTGTATTATTGACACATTCAACGATTTACTATCCATTAGTAGATGTGATGGATTTTGTACATCACTTGCCATGCTACTTTATGAGGTTGCAGCGGATGAGACTACATTGTATCCTTCTAAGCTATTGTTTGTATCATGCATTATCATGAAAAAATTGCAGAAAAATTCTCATTGGGATACTCTATGATGATCTTGTCCCATTCATCGTGGACGAAACATTTTGGGCTAGCCTGTTCTTCATTATTGTAGGAGAACTTTTTGGAGGATTGTTCTTCACCTTGCCATTGGAGGGAAATACTTTTGTAGCCCAGGATCAGCACACATTCTACACTTATCATAAGTGGAGAGAGGGACATCATGGGTAGGCTATGATGCTTACCCTATTTATATTTTCAGCCCACCTTCATTTTCGAAGCTTGAGGTGGAAGGATATTTTTAGGAGTTTCCATGTTGGGAGGTGACTCATTTTGTTTGGATGATTGCTTGGGGATGGAGGATCCACATGGGAGAGTTATTCCTCATCACATTCAGACTCCATACCTTGAGTGGAGACTTTCCGATTATATCCTTGTATTTGCTTGAGGACAAGCAACATTTTGTAGGGGAGGACTGCAATATTCCAAATTTTTCCTTCAATAAATTGGAATATTATTTTTTTCTATTTTCACTTAGGAGATGAATAATTGGGTGAGAAGGCCCATTCATAATAAAAAAATGGATAAAATCCTTCTAGTATGAAAGGGGATCAGCCTTGGAACTATATTTCATACCCTCATGTGTGAAAGGGGACATTTTGCAAAGAGGCTTTGTTAAGTTTGACCAATTCAAACAGTGCATAGGCATGAGGTGGAAAGCATCTATGGGGCAGTGCAGAGATAGAGGAGAGAATATTCCTTGAAGGAGGAAACCCTAATAGAGTGGGGCCCATGGAGAGGGAGATCTCATGTGTTTAAAAGGAGGGCAAGGCAACCATTTTTATTCATGCATATGATTATTGATTTCATGTCTACTTAGACATTTCTGCAATCCCGATTGTTTAGCTGAGTTGTTGTGCTACTTAGCACAAGGATCTCCTGCTTAGGAATTTTTACACAACAATTTGTCACTGCCCCTACAATTCCCCGTCCCGCACATTGGAGGGCTTGTTCCATGACCTGTGAGCAGTGACATGATCTGAAAACACTTTCATGACATTCCCCTAGACATGGACTTTCATTCCCCTGAAGACATCTCCTTGTGAAAAACCCTAAAAATAGCATTTTCATCCTTGGCGCGACTAGCCAGTGTTATACCCATGCCAATGGAGGAAATATTCCAAAGAGAGCGCGCCAATTCGCGCTTTGTCTCAGATTCGCACTCGCGCTAGGCCTAATAAA
The DNA here is from genome assembly GCA_034641835.2 of Pinus albicaulis. Taxonomy (NCBI): domain Eukaryota; kingdom Viridiplantae; phylum Streptophyta; class Pinopsida; order Pinales; family Pinaceae; genus Pinus; species Pinus albicaulis. Next base: position 1,246,991,161 of record CM076580.1, read on the forward strand.
GGGTGTCTTTTAAAAATAAATGGCGGAAGATTGACTCCAACCAACTCCTGAACTGGTCTCTAAATTGAGTTGGCACATTTGGCTCCAGATTTCCATGTAGAGGAAGTAGTTTGCCACCTCTCATGGAAGCTTCCTTGAGGATAGGGACAATCCCATGATTATAGGGATCCCAACTCCTCTTCCACCATCTATATAAGCTTGCCATTTCTCTTTGCAAGCTAATCTCCAAGAGTCTCCAAGAGTCTCCAAGAATCTCCAAGAGCCTTCATAGCCTAAAGAATGTTGCAAGAGCTTTGATAGTCCTCATAGTGCCAAATCCATAGCAAGGAGATTGACGATCAAAGAGAGAGGCTTGTCCCCATTCCAGACAAGCTTTACCAAGACGTATTCCGCTGACAACTCGCCGAAGGAGGATTTCAACATCAAAGCCAGGTTGTATTTTCCTTTGTATGAATTAATTATAAACAACTATTGGTTATGGTTCCACTCGTATTGTTCATTATGATCATGAGTTGTGTCTTCTCTGACTGATACATAATTGCATTTATCGGGTTTTACACTTGTGTTTGTTGTGTTTCTTGTGTGTGCAAGTGTTCAATCGCGGCAATCAAGAGGATTTTGATCTGCTGGAGCAAGGAAACGGGAGTGTCATCTTCTCTACGAACAACAGCGTTGGACTTGAGGTAGGCCTTCTTCGCAAGTTGGTTTATTGCAATTAGGAGCCTGCGCCTTAGCGTGATACAATTTTTGCTAGACCTGATCTGGGCTAGTAGGGATCACCTCTGTCCACAGAGGAGATTTACCTCTACAAAAAATTGGCGACTCTGCTGGGGAGTTAGCTTGTTGTTTGCTTTATAAACTACAGACGGAGCCTGAAGTTAGCCATATAGCCTTCGAAACGCTCTTGCTCTACATTAGTGAAAGTAGATGAATGCTGCTTCAGTCAATCTCCAGTTTAGTTTATGAACTGAACACTTGGAGTATTGTCTTGTCTTTCGGTCAATTCTTGACTTTGCTTGCTTGATCAGCTCTTTTGGCTGGCTCTTTTCGTGAGTTTGGATTTTGGTTTGAGCTCCAACATCACTGGTCTGCTTCTTGGATTGCTTATTTTTATTTTTTCATAGAAAACTTGACTGGCGTACTTTTCAGTGTGACAGTCGCGCCCACTGGCGCATGTTGTCAGTGTATTACTCATGCCAATCCCATTCTGGTGCTAGTTTCAGCCTTATAGTCGCGCCAATCCTGTAAGGTGCTAGGGTTTACTGGGTTTTGAGCCTTCTAAGACTAATCTGGGTTTTTGGTTTTGTTTTTTCAACTGCTTGAGTGTTTTGGGGCCTTGTTTGACTAACCGTGACCTTCTTCCTTTGGTTGTTTGCCCGTTTCTATCGATTTTACATTTTAGCCCTAGGGCATCTAGGTGCTATTGTGCGTCGAGCCTCCCGTGGGAGGTTTTTTTTTCTATATGTTTAGTGAAATTTGTGATTGCTTCTCTGCATTCGTCTAGTGGTTTTCCAACGTTTTATTGAATTATTTGAGTGATTGGCTTCTTCTTCATTCGAATTCCGCTTTGTCTCGCTTTGAGCCTAGATTACATGGTTCATTTGAGTCTTGGAGATTTTTCTTGAAGTGGTGAGTTTAGTCTTGGTTGGGAGAAATTCTTTGTTTTTCCATTTTCAGGCGTTGGCGCTAGTTGTCAGTTAGCAAACCATGCCAATTGGGCAATGGCGCTAGTTGTCAGTGAGCAAGTCGCGCCAGTTAGCGCTAGTTGTCAATGATAAAGTTGTGCCAATTTCAGGGTGTGTGAAAATTGATATTTTTTCCCTAAATCCTTCACCAGTGTGTCATTCCCTTCCAGTATTTTCACTGTATAAGCTTAGATTACATTGCTCATTGTTTGAAATGTCTTATTTCCATGATTGTTTGATGTAAAAGGGAATGAATGCCTTGTTTTGATCTCTTGCTTTGGAAGTCCTCTTTGTGTTTGACCTCATATGTCTTGTAGCCTTTTGAGGAACTTTGTTACAAAGTGTTTGAAACAACGATTGCATTCTTAGTGTTTGTTTACATCTCTTTTGCATTCATCCTTCATTAAGGAGATTTGCGTTCTTTTAGTTTTCATCTCATAGTTTGATTTTCGTTAAAATGCATTAGATCACATTGCATTGAAAAGTATTTTTTGAGATCCATAATTGAACTTAGATTACATTGTTTAATGATTGAAAACTAGAAATCGCTTTGATTGCATTCTCTTTTATTAAAAGCATGCATTAAGTAGATTCTCATTTTATCGAAAAATGCATTGAGTGCATTCTTATCATTTGAAAAGGAAAAAAGGAAATTGTGCATAGATTACATTTGCATAGTTTCTGAAAAAGAGGATTTTGCATAGATTACATTGCATTATTTGCATCGTTGAATGTTTGATATTACTTTTGGATAGCGAAAGTCATCTAGTTTGGAAAATTTTCGTTTTCAGTATTGTTGTTTGTTGCATCATTGTTTGAAGTTCTTCCCTTAGCTAGATAGCATTCATCGAATTGAAAAGATTTCTTTTCTCATATAGCCGCATATAGGAGATTTTGAGACATAACACTCGCTAGGGCCTGAAAACCGAAACATAATTGAAGATCAACATTAAAATATATTCAATTTACACTAAGGTAGCACTGAAACATTAACGAAATATTTAGTGGTCTAGGCTAGAGACATGTTCCGGCATCATTAAACCTAGTAGCTGTCATTCGCCTCTTGGCTTTAGACAGCACTAGTACGGACTTGTGCTCCCCGTACCGTCGCGTATATAAAGGGAGACCCCACTAGGTTTCCATCCTTTATCCATAGGAAGCCGAGTCTGCCGCCCTATACCCATGACACGGACACGGCATTCGGGGAGATTACCTGCAAGTACGTTAAGTCCTTGGTTGTTCTCTTTGTTGAAACCAAGGTGTATATTGCAGTTCACAGTTATTTGGTACACCCTTTGCCTAGCATTCCTGAGCAGTCATTTTGATCTTTTCTGACTCTTTAAATTTGAAAGGATCATCAAGCGCTTGTCCTTTCACGCTTGTTTCCAATATAAAAGCAATAGAGTCACCTTTTTCCTGTTTCTCGACTCTTAAAAGATGAAACGGTAGAGTTTTGTTTCAGTGTTTTAAAATTAACAGCCCACGAAATATTCCAGGTTAAAGTTAGTTTCCTTAGGGTGTTTTTCTTAAGTTATTTCTTATGGAAACTTTTCCGGAGTTCACCAACCAAGGAGTCCCCTCTGAAGGGAATCCTATTCCTTTTCCTCCTTTTGAAAATGTTGGCGCTCCTTATATGGCAACGTTGTCCCTTCCTGGGTTAACTGTTGGGTTGCCTGTTTAGTTGTTCTCAACCTCTGCGGTCCCCAATGTCCCGGCTACTGTTCAACCGTCTCCTCCGCTTGAACAACATCATGTTGATTCTAAGGTGGACCTCTCCCCTTCTTCGCTTGTTTCTGCGTCCCCCTCTTCTGCTTCACCTAGTGAAAGTCTGGATTCGAGTAACCGGGTGGCTAAGAAGAAGAAGAAGAAGACAAAGAAGAAGAAGTCTGATAAGGGAGAGGCTAAGGTTGGAGCTACTGCTTCTGAAACATCTCTTCTCGACAAACCTCCCAACCCTCCATGGAAAGTCAAGTTCCCTTACATGTTGTGCACGGGAGACCATCTTCTTCGAGACTGCCCTGACATTCCCAAGGTGCTCGAAGTATGGTCCAACGGTCGCCCGTCGTTGCCTTTGGCTTCTAAGATTCAAGTTGGGGGTACGTCTTCAACTGGTGTTGGTAAGGCTCCTAAGAAGCAGGGTAAGATCACCAATCCCTGTAAGTTGTGTGGGGGGCACCATGCCATTCACCTTTGTCCATATATGGATGAATCCAAGAAAGTTTTGGACAACTCGACTGTTTATATGTTGTGCCTTCCAGCTGGTTACAAACATCTTTATTTGAGTACTCCACCAGCTGATCCTACGATTGATCAAGAGTCATCCTTGGTCGATCCCTCTCCCTCGGAAATTCAAATTCAGGAATCCATCCCTGACCAACCATTGGTCATGGGATCGGTTGAGCTGGCCCCTTCTATGATGCACTAGGTCTTTTCCGTTGAGAGTGGACCTCACATCCCTCAGGTTCTTATTGTTTCTTCAGATTCTTCGGACTTGGAGAAGGATTCTCCTGTCCCTATACCTCAAGAAGTGATCCCTCCACCTCCCGTGATAGAGGTCCTGGAGGATTCCCCTCCCACCTTCGAGATGGAGGTCGTGGAGGATGCTTCTTCTTCTTCCGTAACACAAGGGGAAGACCATCTCGGTTTGATGGTACCCCTCCAAGTAGTTTGGTCACTTCCTTTGATTGGAATCGATTTGCAGGATACCACCTTCTGTCTTATGTGCCTTTTGAGATAACGGTACAGGCCTTTGGTTTGGTTGTACCTAGCACCATTATAGACGAAGGCGCGTCTGTTAGTGTTTTATCCTCAACTACTTGGCAAGATTTCGATTCACCGTTGCTTGCACCTATTACACAGAATCTATTGGAATTTAATAGAATAATGAGTCAATCGTTAGGGATCCTTCCAAGGTTACCTGTTACTTTGGGAGGAAAAACCATCCACATAGACGTGATGGTTGTTCCAGGTCCCTTAGATTTCAATTTGATCTTGGGGCGCGATTACACCTATGCCATGGGAGCACTCATCTCCTCCCTTTTTTGTGTGGTCTATTTTCCACATGAAGGACAAATCATGACCATTGATCAGCTTTCGTTCTTTGGTCCTGATATGGTAGCTGGCCCGCCATCATCCCTTCCTGGTTTTTATCCACCCGTTGTATCTACCCCACCGCAGGTCAACTATGTGGCTACCTACCCCATGCTTGTACCCAGTGATAGTGCCATTGTGCATCAGGTGCTGGGGGCATTGGGTCCTGACTTCCAGGATGTTTTCCTTCCATCGGGAGTGGAACTCTTGGAAGCGATGACTTCTTGTTCATTATGGTGACTTCAGTCGGAGCACAGTTCGTTTTCTTGTGTCAAGCTCCTTAAAAAATGAAACAAGCTCTTGGGAGCAGATTTCCTTGTCTTGTGCCAAGCTCCTTAAACCATGAAACAAGGTGTCCTGAGGATAGTTCTTTTAATGTGTCAACCTCGTTAAAACAATGAAACACTTTCCCATTCAATTCGAGTCTTTGATCAGATCTCGTAAAATCCAAGTTGAGTCTTTCTTTTGATCTCGTAACTTGAACCTTCACTCCATCTGCCTTTCATATGGACTGAAGCTTGGGGGACATGTACCTCGAATTGAGTCACCATGCTGGGGGCATGCTTACTTTTTCAAGCACAATTTGTTTCCGTTTCAAGCTTGTGTAAAAATGAAACTGGTTTCAAGCATAATTTATCTTTGTTTCAAGCTTGTGTAAAAATGAAACCAACTTCAAGCAGAGTTTTTGGATTTCAAGCTTGTGTAAAAATGAAACCTTTCCCATTTAACCCCTTGTGATTGCCATTTTATCAGCCTGTTTTTGCTAGATGAGGCTTGGTTTTCGCACTCCATCGTCACTATCTGCTTGGCCGATCATATGCCTTCACTTGGTTGTTTTACCCGTTCCTGAGGAACCGCTGTGATGAGTGGTCTTGTTAGCCAGCCTCTTGACTTTTATCATGTTCTAAGTAGTTCTACCATTACCGGAACTAGTTGCTACCCTTTATACTGCTCGTTCCTCCAGGAGGAGTCATCTTTCAGCTCTTTTCTTACTCTCTAAACATGAAAAGATTGCCGAGTCCCTTGTCGTTTCGATCTCGTTAAAGTGGTCACGAAACGACATCTACCTAGTATACGTTTACCCCTTTTTCGGGCTAGGATAAATTATTTACGAAAAATGAATACCCTAGCCTATCGCGACTAGGAGGTTTTCTCAGACAGTTTTCTACCTTTTCGGGTCTGAGGAACTATTTGCGAAAAGGGACCGTTGGAGTTTACTTTTCTACTGTCTTTTCAAACTCTCTAAACATGAAAAGACGTCAAGATCTTCCTTTATCAGACTCGTTAAACCCTGATGACATCGGATTCAGTCGCAATGACGATATTCGAGTTCCTCCTTCCTAGGGCTCGTTAAATGTACTAGGATGGATTCATCCGAAGGACGAACTTATATAGCAAGCATATGGTATCCTCTTCAAGCTCGTGTAAAAATAAAGAGGTACTCACCAAGAACGGTGAGGAAAAATGGAACCAGCATCATTGTCGTGTCGGCAGTATGTCGCTCTTGAACATGGCACTTGTTTGCATTCGTGTCGGGTTGGGGACATCTCATCTCATTATCTGTTTGCCTCCGTGGATTTGGGTAATCCTTTTTGATCTCTTATCTGCTCTTTGCCTCGACACCATGACATTTGATCTTTTGATGTCAAATACTACCAAATCCACTGTCGTGCCACCGATATGTTCAAGAGAAGTTGACCTCTGCAAAATTTCAACCTTCCTCTGATTCTCATCTGACCTTGATTCATAAAGACATTATGTTCCTCTGTCTCACGTCGATGATGTGGGAAACACTATGGCCCACCTTCAATCAAGGTCACTTCCTTTCGACTTCAGCGAATTATCCAGGAAGTTGATCTAGAGACTCCCTTCTGGTACCTTGGCGCCTGCATGCCTCAATGGCAGGTTCTTCACGTTCGACGTGAGGTTTTCATCATTGGCCTCTGATCGAGTGATTCTATGAGTGTTCGACGCCAGCTCACTGATTCACATGCCATAGATTGTACCTATAGTACCTTGAGGACCATTGTCATTATTGGTGGTAACTCTTGCATCTGTTAACAGCTTTCATCATTGGCTGGTAATCAGGCGATGTTCTTGCATGTTCGACTTTAGCTCACTTATTTGCATGCTTGAACTTGTACTTTGTTCGGGTCGAGATGGAGCGCAAGACCCTGGACTTTGTCTGTTGAAATCCAGGCTGCTATTTTGTGGATTATTATGATTGGTTACATAACTCATTCACTGGATGGTTGCAACCATACCTGAGTCTATTTATCGATCCTCACTGGATGGCTGCGTCCATGCCTTGGATCTGGATTATTATATACTCTATTATGGATGGTTGTGCCCATACCACATATATCATGTATTTGAGATATTAGTTGTACTTCTCTACGCAGGTTTTCCGACGGCTGTGTTTTCAGTTGGACATGTTCTCGTAAAGCATTTCACCCCTCTCTCTCTTTCGGGCCTCATGCTTTAGGGAGCATCTGTTACACAAAAATTTGTCACCGTCCCTACAATTCCCCGTCCCGCACATTGGAGGGCTTGTTCCGTGACCTGTGAGCAGTGACATGATCTGAAAACACTTTCATGACATTCCCCTAGACATGGACTTTCATTCCCCTGAAGACATCTCCTTGTGAAAAACCATAAAAATAGCCTTATCATCCTTGGCATGACTAGCCAGTGTTATACCCATGCCAATGGAAGAAATATTCCAAATAGGGCGTGCCAATTCGCGCTCTGTCTCAGAGTCGCACCCATGCTAGGCCTAATAAAGGGTGTTTTTTAAAAATAAATGGCGGAAGATTGACTCCAACCAACTCTTGAACTGGTCTCTAAATTGAGTTGGGACGTTTGGCTCTAGATTTCCATGTAGAGGAAGTAGTTTTCCACCTCTCATGGAAGCTTCCTTGAGGATAGGGCCAATCCCATGATTGTAGGGATCCCAACTCCTCTTCCACCATCTATATAAGCTTGCCATTTCTCTTTGCAAGCTAATCTCCAAGAGTCTCCAAGAGTCTCCAAGAATCTCCAAGAGCCTTCATAGCATAAAGAATGTTGCAAGAGCTTTGATAGTCCTCATAGTGTCAAATCCATAGCAAGGAGATTGACGATCGAAGAGAGAGGCTTGTCCCTATTCTCGACAAGCTTTACCGAGATGTATTCCGCTGACGACCCGCCGAAGGAGGATTTTAGTGTCAAAGCCAGGTTGTATTTTCCTTTGTATGAATTAATGATAAGCGACTATTGGTTATGGTTCCACTCGTATTGTTCATTATGATCATGAGTTGTGTCTTCTCTGACTGATACATAATTGCATTTATCGGGTTTTACGCTTGTGTTTGTTGTGTTTCTTGTGTGTGCAAGTGTTCAATCGCGGTGAGTGAGAGGATTGTGATCTGCTGGAGCAAGGAAACGGGAGTGTCATCTTCTCTACAAATAACAGTGTTGGACTTGAGGTAGGCCTTCTTCGCAAGTTGGTTTATTGCAATTAGGAGCCTGCACCTTAGCATGATACGATTGTTGCTAGACCCGATCTGGGCTAGTAGGGATCGCGTTTTCCCGCAGAGGGGATTTACCTCTACAACAGGAATCCTTCTCCTTTCTTGAGAAGCCTCTTGAAGGAGTGGTACTAATTTGTCTCACATCTAGGCTTGCAGCCAAGCATCCTCCTCTAGGACAGCATTATTACTGCAGCAGCATAATTCTGTGTTGCAAGGTGTTGCAGTGAGAAGTCACAACGCCTCTTCCATATATTGTTTTTCAGAGGGAGAGTCTTTGTTTCCTTTAGAGGATAATATTGGAAGCCATTGGAGCTTATTGTAGATCTTGGCAGTGGGCCAACTCATTCCTCTTCCCCTATAGTGCAGTTTGCTTCAGTAACTACGTTATTTTCATAGTGAATTTGCTGTGGTGTTTTGCATCGCTGATTGGAGGGTGAGATTGCCAGTAATAGGATCAGCCTTCACTTGGAGAACCCATGGAGGAGGTTTACTTTATATCATTCATCATATTCATCCTTCTCTATGTATTTCTAGTTTCTGAGTTGCAGCTGTTGCCCAGCAACTCCGGAATTTTTTCCATTTTGTATATTTCAGCCAATCCTTTGGAGGATTGATGTATTATTGTTTCTAAGGGTTAGAGCTTTTCTCTCCTATTGTATCTGAGCCATATATTGTCATATTCACGTATTAACATCATTTTTAATAATTTATCCATAATAGACTGCGCTGTCATAGCGAAGGGTTTCATATATGCAGCAATGTTTCTTCATTTCCATGTACATGTCTTATTCAGGCTTGCATTGCCTTTCTTGAGTGGATGTTTCCTCAAGAACTTGTACTTTCTTTGCTGCTACAACATTATTTTTTGGCTATCTATATCTTCTTGTCTCACAGCTCATAAAATAACGCTATTGATCTATTGTATGTTCATGCATTAGTTGCAGTCCCTTCATCGGGCATTTTTAGAGGACATTTAAGTGTGGGAGATCTGTTTAACCCACTTAGAAGGATTTATTTGGAGACATATCTTGGATTTAGGACTTAAATACATCGATCTAAGGGATCCAGGTCCTGGTTTCAATTCTTGTAGCATCCATTACTGGAAAATTCATTTTCCATTCATGCCTTGCTAGCAGTCCCAATTTGGGAATATTACAGTTTGGCACCGGGTGTTCCTGAGCGGGAATCCCACCTCTTCCTTGAGAGGCCTCTTGGGAGAGCTTGTCTTGTATTTCTCCACATCCAGGCTTAAGGCCAAGAACCATTCTTCAGTCTCATCGTTCTTTCTGTAGCAGAATATTACTGAGTTGTAGGGTGTTGCAGTGGAGGTTTGCAATACCACTTCCGAGTCTATTTCTCAGTAGAACGTGCCTTCCTTCTCTTGAGAGATCATTCAGGAAGATTTCTGAGCATAATTCACATCTTGGCAGCAGGCCAAAGTACTCCTCATCTCCTGTAGTGCATTCCCTTGCAGGAACTGCGTCATTTTGCATAGAGTTGCTGCAGAGGGTTAAGACCCTTGTTTTTTAGCTAGTTTCCTAGAGAAAGGACCAACCTTTCTCTCGAAAAGCTAGAGGAAGGCATTCTCATCCCTCTTTTGTATTATTCAGCTATATTTCTGTAATGTTGTAGTAATACTGCATTTTCTGAGCTGAATATTTAGATTTTCTCTTTTTTTACTTGTACTTTCATGAAACCCTTGTCGGGTTAGCTTTATAATACAAAAGGAGGTCAAATCTTCCTTTTCTTAGCATATTGTTCCATATCACTCTAGATCCTGCTATTTTATCATTATACTGCAGAAACCCTCATAAAATAACATTGTATGTTAGGTCCCTATATTACTAGTATAGTCCCTTATTATTGTTAGTGTAACCCCCTTATTGTTATTATTGTACCCTTGTAACCCCCATATTGTTATTATTGTGCCCTTAAATTATTATTGTTAGGTCGGCTAGGATTACAATGTGGCCCCACTAGGATTACATTATGGCTCCATGGACTCCTATATATAGGAAGGAGGTTTTTTAAATTGTATCATCCAAGAATTATTCATTTATGTAATGTATTGGAGGTTTCCCCCTCGAAGTGGCTTATTTCTAAGGCGTTGATATCTCTTTTCTTCTATTTTTGGAGCTGGTTACACAACATTTGGTATCAAAGCTTTGGATTCTAGGGTTTCGTTGCTCTAAACAAGTCATCGTGGCATTATCGCTATAACTTGTTTTCTACGAAGGTTTAGAATCTGAAATTTTTAGGGTGCGAAGTCGAAATCCTGAGGAAACTCGTCAAAAAATTTCAGAGCTTGTTTCGCAACAGTTTTGGAGATATGATTTGTGGAAGGTAGTGCTTTTTCAGGCTCCCGAATTTCATCTAAAAGAGGTTATTTTGGGAAAAGATTCATAACTCTCTCTCTGTGCATCGGATTGGAGTACCGTAAAAACTGGTCACAAGTAAATGGACTTTAGTTTCTTGGCTATCAATTTCAGAGCCAAAGGATGAAACAATGACATGTGGAAAGTAGTACAAGTTCGATCTTCTGAACCAGTCCATAATTAGGTCATTGTGGGAGATTGGACACAACTTTATCTTGGAGAATCCAAATCAGGTCAGGACTGTGGCATTTGAAAGATAATTCATAGGGCTACGTTGATACCAAAATTCTAATATTGAAGTGCTGCAATCACAGAGATAATCCAATTTCAATATCGAGCTCCTCAAAAGCAAGAAAAAGGTGTGTATTTTTTTTTCCGAATTGCATAAGTCTTGTTTGAAGAATCAATTTGAATTGATTCCAAGGGCATATTGTAGAATAGATATTAGTATTGGGTTCTAAAATATGCCCCGTAAAAATAATTCAACACCCATTAAGCCTTCAGAAGGCTCTACTATGACTCATGAAGATGAAGAATTACAACATGATCTATCAAAATTACAAGAGAAAATGCAGCAAATTTCACTCTCGCAAAGAACAACAAAAATGAAATGGAAGTTTTGAAGAAAGGCGTGGAAGTGAATATGGATGGTTTGAATAAAGGCGTGGAAGCTAAGATGGATGGCATGGAAGCTGGCATGGAAGCTAAGATGGATAACATGAAAGACAACATAGAAAACATGAAGAATGATCTAAAAGCAGACGTGGAAGGTTTGACAAAGTTGATACAAGAAATGTTTCCTAATGGTGAAAAGATAGTAGAAGAAACTCATGATGAGAAAAAAATAAATGTTAATCGTGACTTCATAAACTCTAATGTTGGTAGGAAGAACCACCATATTCCAAAAATGGATATGAGGAAGTTTGATGGAAAGGATCCTGTAACATGGATACTACAGATGGAGCAATATTTTGATCTCCATAATGTGCAAAACACACAAAAGGTACGCATTGCAACTTTGCATTTAGAACAAAATACATTTGTATGGTATCGATGGCTTTGCTCCCATAAAAAAATTGTCACTTGATCAATTTTTACGAAGGAAATGATAGCACATTATGAGGATACAAAGAGCAACACCTTCTTTAGCCAATTGATAAATCTCAAACAAAAGGGTTTAGTGGGGCAACACATTGAGGACTTCCAAAAATTGAATATAAGGGTAACTAATATTCGAGAGGAACACGGGATTGATCTCTTCATAGGCACTCTAAAGGATAACATCCAACATGAAGTTCGTGTTTTGGAACCTGATTCATTGGAGAAGGCATTCAGGTTGGCAAGAAAAGTTGAATGTAAAATTATGGTGATAAGGAAGCCTACCACTCAATTCTATAAAGAAGGAAGTGTTGCTACGCCTAGATTTCCACAACCTACAAGGTTGACACCACAACAATTGGAAGAAAAAAGAGCAAAAGGGCTTTGCTATAGTTTTGATAGAAAATACACTAAAGGTCATAAGTGTGCTGAGAAGAAATTATTTTACATAGATTGTGAAGAGGAAGAAGAAAATGAACAAGAAGAGGATATACACCAAGAACCAGCCCTAGAAGAGGAAGAAATGAGTCCGACCATATCGTGTAATGCATTGGCAGGAATTACCACTCCTCAAACTCTCAAGATAGAAGGACATATCAAGAAGAAAAAGGTAATAGTGTTGATTGATTTAGGTATCACCCATAATTTTATTCATTGTAAGGTAGCCAAGGAATTGAATTGTTTCCTATACCCAACACCAGAATGTCAAGTGATGGTTGCAAATGGAGGAACTATAAATTGCTTGGAAAATGCCATAATATCAAGCTAACCATGGGGGAATATGTATTGAATAGTCCAATGCTTTCCATTCCTATGGGAGGTGCTGATGTTGTACTAGGAGTACAATGGTTACAATCTTTAGGGACGGTAGCTTTTAATTTTCAAGAACTTTTCTTGAAATTTTTTTCAGAAGGAAAGGAAGTCGAATTACGGGGTATTGAAGGGAAGCCAGGAAGGATAATAAGCTCTAATGTCATGACAAAGCTTCTAAAGAAATAACAAGGAGGCGTAATTGCACAATTATGCTCACTAGAAGTTCCGACATCAAAATCATCTATTTCTGCAGATCTCCAACAAGTCTTGGACAATCATTCCAAGGTGTTTGAAACTCCCAAAGGACTCCCACCTATTCGTGATCATGATCATACTATTCATTTGATTCCAGGAAGTGTTCCTCCAAACATCAGGCCTTATAGATATCCTTACTTCCAAAAGAGCGAAATTGAACGTATGATTGCAGAAATGTTAGAGGTAGGTATAATTCAACCTAGTCAAAGTTCTTTCTCTGCTCCTGTAGTATTGGTACACAAGAAGGATGGATCATGGCGAATGTGTCCAGATTATAGGGAGCTCAATAAGCTCACCATTAAAGATAAATTCCCCATTCCTGTGATTGATGAATTATTGGATGAATTACATGGAGCAATTTATTTTACCAAGTTGGATCTTCGTTCAGGATATCATCAAATTAGAATGAAGACGGAAGATATTCCAAAAACAACATTTCGAACTCATGAGGGTCATTATGAATTTTTGGTCATGCCTTTTGGCCTTACCAATGCACCTTCTACGTTTCAAGGGTTGATGAATTCCATTTTCAAACCCTTCCTTAGAAAATTTGTGCTAGTATTTTTTGATGATATACTAATCTACAGCAGGTCTTGGAAGGATCATGTTGAACATGTTGACAGGGTGCTCAAACTATTATAGGAGAAACAATTATATGCAAAAACATCCAAATGTTTCTTTGGAGTACAAGAGGTGGAATATCTGGGTCATATTGTATCTCACGAAGGTGTTAAGGTAGACCCTAACAAAATTAAAGCCATTAAGGAATGGAAAGTCCCCACAACCATAAAGCAGTTGCGAGGATTTCTCGGGTTAACAGGGTATTATCGCAAGTTTGTTGAGAATTATGGGAGAATAGCAGCACCTCTAACAACATTATTGAAGAAAGATGCATTTTCATGGACTCCTGAAGCAACTAAGGCCTTTGAACATCTTAAAGAGGCAATGTGCCTAGCACCGGTCTTAGCTACGCCGGACTTCACAAAAACCTTTATTGTGGAATGTGATGCCTCAGGAAATGGAATTGGTGCAGTTTTAATGCAGGAAGGAAGACCCATTGCTTTTTAAAGTCATCCAATCAAAGGAAAGTATTTACAGAAACCTATTTATGAGAAGGAAATGTTAGCAATACTGCATGCACTAAAGAAATGGCGAACTTACCTAATGGGAAGACACTTCAAGGTAAAAACTGATCATGATAGTCTTAAACACTTTTTGGAACAAAGACTATCTTCAGAAGAGCAGCAAAGATGGGTCACAAAGATGTTGGGTTATGACTTTGAAATAATCTACAAAAAAGGAAAGCTTAATGTTGTTGCAGATGCACTCTCAAGAAAGAATGAAGAGGTGGAAGCATTGCTTTGTGCCATTTCCATTATCCAACCAGATTGGATAACCGAAGCAAGAGATGAATGGAAGAAGGACAAAGAAGTATGGACACTCATTCAAAAGTTGCAGCAAGATCCTAGTACATCTGATACATTTAGTTGGAAAAATGATTCTTTATGGTACAAATATCACTTATATCTTTGTAAGAATTCCCAACTAAAACAAAATATTCTTTTGGAATTGCACACTTCTCCTTTAGGAGGACACTCAGGATTTTTAAAAACTTACCACGGGGTGAAGAAAGAATTTTTTTGGGATGGCCTTAAATCTGATATTCAAAAGTTTGTGGCGGAATGTTTGGTTTGCCAGCAGAATAAAGTGGAAACAATTAAGACCCTAGGACTTCTACAACCTTTATCCATTCCAAGTCAACATTGGGAGGAGATTTCAATGGATTTTATCACAGGTTTACCTAAGTCCAAAGGAAAGAGTGTCATCGTGGTGGTAGTTGATAGACTTACCAAGTATGCACACTTTTGTGCATTATCTGATCCATTTAAAGCAAGTACAGTTGCTACTACATTTATGGACACAATTCAAAAGCTACATGGAAGCCCAAGGATTATTGTGAGCGACAAAGATCCCATTTTTACTGGAAATTTTTGGATGGAGTTATTTTCTTGTTTGGGTACTTAATTAGCTCATAGCTCATCTTATCGTCCTCAATCTGATGTTCAAACTGAGATAGTAAATAAATTTTTGGAAGGATATCTTCGTTTTTTTGTATCTGATAAACCAACACAATGGGTCAAATGGTTACCTCTCGCTGAATGGTGGTATGACACTTCCTTCCATATTGCAGAAAAAATGACCCCATTTATGGCACTTTATGGTTATCATCCATCACATCATCTTTAAGGGAAAATTCAAAGGTTCAAGCAGTGGAAGATCGCATCAAGCATCAGCAAGAAGTTCTCCAACTCAAGTATAACCTGAATTTGGCACAAAATCGAATGAAACAACATGTAGATCAACATCACAGCAAGAGAAGTTTTGATGTAGGATATTGGGTATTTTTACGGCTACAACCATACAAACAAATGTCCCTCAAGCAAGCTAAGAAGGATAATAAATTATCACCAAAGTACTATGGTCCTTACAAGGTGTTGCAAAAGATTGGTACTATGACATACAAATTGGAGCTTCCTACTTCTTCGCGAGTGCATCCAGTTTTCCATGTTTCATGCTTAAAGAAGTTTATAGGTGAAAATCTTCCAGTTCAAACAATATTGCCAGAACTTGATGAGGAAGGAAAAATGATATTGGAACCTGAAGCGGTCACAGAAACAAAAACTCAACAGCTACGGAATCGATCAATTTCAGAGTATATCATCAAGTGGAATAACTTACCCACCAAAGATTCTACATGGGAGGATGATAATTTTATATAGAAGCATCCAGAGCTACTCAAGTGTTTAAGACAACACTTTTTTGAAGGGGAGGGGCATGTTAGGTCCCTATATTACTAGTATAGTCCCTTATTGTTGTTAGTGTAACCCCCTTATTGTTATTATTGTACCCTTGTAACCCCCATATTGTTATTATTGTGCCCTTAAATTATTATTGTCAGGTCGGCTAGGATTACATTGTGGCCCCACTAGGATTACATTATGGCCCCATGGACTCCTATATATAGAAAGGAGGTTTTGTAAATTGTATCATCCAAGAATTGTTCATTTATGTAATGCATTGGAGGTTGCACCCTCGAACTGGCTTATTTCTAAGGCGTTGATATCTCTTTTCTTATTTTTTTGGAGCTGGTTACACAACACTATACATGCTTTAGTCTTTTTATGCATAACTCAAGTCATGGGATTCAACTATTTTTGAGCTAATATGAAGTCAAGAGGTTTATTTAACATATCAAAAGGGATTTCTTTTTTATCCCATTTTGTATGTGAAGACCTAACATCATATTCTAAGGGAACCATGAGTTATTTCACCCATTAAAAATGCAAATGTTCAAAAATAACATTTTCAGTGTCTATTTGTTGCATTTTCCCCACTTGGGAATGTGTAAAAGTTCTTATTTTCCTGTTGTTTCACTCATTTGATGGCTATGTGTTTCTGAACATACCATATGAGTCTATTTTCTAGATCTCCAACTTAAGAAAATCTCAGATATTCTTATTGTTGTAGAAATTCCCTATTTTGGGATATTACAGAACCATATCGATATTTGTTGGGATCTGCATCCTGAGCTTCAACACAAGACAAGTAAAAATTATTTGCAAACATATTTTCCAAATTAATCTACAAAAGCAGAACAAGTTTTCATTATTTCATAAGCAAATTAAGGTGAAAAAAATTAAAAGAAGATCCTTTAAGTTGGATTGGTAAGAAATGGCTAGAATTTTTGCATAATTAAAAGTTAATGGGAAACAAGATTTATTTATATTATAATGGATGTAATGCATGTTATCGTGCATATTTCAAACCTCCAATTTTTTTTTTATATTTTTCCATTAATAAAAAGAAAAATTTGGTGAAGATATTGGCATCGATATCTAGTTTTTTATCCAAGAAAATTATACAAAAATGTTTGTCAAACTTGTTGAAGGTGCATTTTCTTTGGAGAAGCAATATCTGCTACAATTCAAGATTGAACTACATTCAGTTGCAACATCATATGGTTTCCAAGCCTCTATGACATCGCGGGTTGGAGTAAGAGGGAATTCCACTCTCTTGTACTATGTATCGATTGTAACATTCACCAAAGGCCTAGCTTTGCAACTAGTGAAATGAGGAATATGCGTTAATGGTTTTGCACCAACGCCATAGGAGTTTTTCATGCTCCACCTTCTCAGTTATATCATTTCTCATTCAGATATTTAGTAACGATGTTGAAATGGTGAAGGAACTTTCTCGTACTCTTGTAACTAGAGTTTCATCATAAAAAATTGATGCCAATGATGTCATTAAATAAATTCAAAAATGCTCATTTGGGAAAATGTAGGTTTGGTGGGATATGGAAATGTTATTACGTGACCCATGCCATAATCAACATCATTAAAATGATGGTTCACAGTCCAAGTCAAACATGGGAGGTTATGTTGCCATGAGATCGACGTGCACGAAATAATAGTGTAAAATCCCACGTATCAACCATTCAACTGAGGTAAATGATATCAACGTTGAATTTGTGGCTTAGCGATAATATTATGTGGCTCCAATTCTGTTCCAATAGCTAGTGTTTATTTTTCTAAATGGAAAATTGAATCCATAGAGGGATTTATGTAAATTAATTATTGCAAACGACTTAACAGTGAAGTTTTTTTTTTGTGATAGACAACATCATTAATATTTTATGTGATCTTAAAGTTTGTTTCTACTGAAGCTACCTCTAAATTCAGTGAAGATGCAAGAAGACCAATAATAAATATATCCGGTAACATATTTAAGGTTCAAGTAGCATGATTATTTTTCTTTGGAAACATATGGCCTATGATATCACGGATTATTCCATGGTGTATCCACATTCAATGGTCAACATATGCAATCAATGACGTTAGTAATGCAACAACCCACAAATCTAGTAGCCACGATGGGAGAGGTTCCAAGATTGGCCCCAATCCACGATGGAAATGGTGTTAGATAATAAATGGGGCATGCCACAAGGACATAATTATAGTTATGAAGGTGTACGAGCACAATGTTTTCTCTGAGAAGATTTATAGAGACCGCATGAATATTTATTTCATGAATAGTTACATAATCAGTTTATGTTTAGAAGAATTTTGGTGAGGTGTAGCATAGTGTAATTCAATGATCAGAGGTTGAAGTTTTGACTCCCCCTTGAAGCTATTATAGAAACCATGGACGATATTGTTGAGGACACCCCATTCTAGTCCTTTGAGGTCAACTACTTTTTTCTTCGCAGTCTTCTAAACGATGTTTTACAACATGAAGTTGGCTAGCAATTTAAGAACAGAGTTGCAAGAGAACAAATTATCTCTCTGAGTGCATGCAACATGAGAATTTTTGGCATCGAGAATTTAGAAGAAGTACTTGAGAAGAATATATCTGTATCTCTGGCTCTTTACATTTGGATTCAATTCCTTGATATCTTCTCACAGTCTAGGGGATTTAGCAAAATAAAATAACATGTGCATAGCTATGATGGTTTGAGGACTTAAAAATATCATTTATCTATTATTTACAATGGTAATATTCATTTGTGGTGAGTAATGCATCTAATAATATAATTAGAGATGGTTTCTTCAACCTAATAAATGGTGGTGTACTCCTTCAATAATTTATTTTCCCATTGCACTAGTGAGATCGTGCCACCTCCTGCCTTTGAAAAGGACTCACGTCCATTTTTTTTTGTATGCAAAAGGGTTATTGGTGGGGAGGCTACTTTGAGAGGATGCACTATTTCATTAAAATCTAGATGTATTCTTAACATGTTGAAATACTACGTGTTTCAAAGCGATCTACTTGATGACCACTTCCCACCTATAGAGGGTGAAGAAATTTCAAAACTAAAATTCACAGTGTCTATCCTAAAAAATTATGATTCATGTAAACCAAATTGTCTTAGTAGTTATCATAAAGCATGTTGCAAAAAAATGGCAAAGTTCTAGGTCGTTGTTCTAGTAGCTCGTTCTTCATCTTTGTAATTGAATTGTACCTAATTTTGCAGAAAATCGATGTTGTGATATGGGAATCAATTTCAACTCCTTGAGATTTTGGTGGAACAAATTCTTTCCTCCACGGGGAGGTATGATCCAGTAGGATATTGACACTATTTTCCAAATATTTCCATGTCAAAGGAAAAGTTCATTGAAGCCTAGGTAATGAGTATTTTAATTATGAATGTAAAGTGTTTGAGCTTCATGTGTATTTTACCATATATTTGAATTTTAAATTGTAAAATAATTTTTTTTATGATATAATATTCTTCAAATTCATCTTCTAAGTCCAAGTTGGAATTGAGAGTCTCATGGAATTTCCACATATCCCTTGAATTTTGGATAAGGTCCCAATTTGGTGGAGTTGAGATATTTTATCCTAAAAAATATCACAGATCCTATTTTAATGGATTTAAAGAGTGATTATCTCATTGGAATAAAGATATAAGGAGATATCCTCTCCTTTGTTTAGTGATGTTTGAAAGCTATAAATCCCTCTTATGTACTTTTTGAAAGAGATCTTGTTGAGAGAGGTTTTGAAGAGGAATTCCTTTTTAGAGAGCCTTGAGAGCTAAAGGGAGGAGTTCTTTATGAGGTATTGTGGAAAAATATGTATTGTGTTGGCCTTAAAATATATTTGGTAGGAGAATGCAGTTTTGGGTGCCAGTCCTTTTTGTAAAACACTGTATACATCTAGCCTATTTTGAAGAAAGATAATAAAGTGATTTGACCTTTGGAGGTGAATCAAAAGATGTAGCCCAGTGGAAGGGTTGACTAGATGAACTCTGTTATTATATCCATCTTTGATGATTCATGTTTTCTCTTATTCATGGCTTGTTCATTTTTTATTGTGCCTCTTAAGTTACAATTTAACGAAATGCTATACATTTTTATGTTGTAATTTTGGAACTTAATTTCACAAGCCCTTATAGTCAAGTGAAGAGAATTTGTTTTAATTTTATGCTCTCCAGTTTTCAGATTAAATTTCCATACGCCTCTTAGTTGGAGTCAATCAAAAGATAGAATGATCATAGGCACATATGCACTACAAGAAATGGTGCAAATGGTGAAACATATTAGACAGAATCTAAAAACTACACAAGACAGACATAAAATTTATGTTGATCGGAAAATAACAGACAAGGAATTTAAATTAGTGGATCATGTGTATGTAGATTTTAAACCAATAAAGAAAAACTTGAGACTAGTAACTTGTTCAAAATTAGCACCATGATATTGTGGTCCTTTTGAAATATTAGACAAATCCGGACCAATTGCATACCATCTAACATTTCCCAGCCATATAAAATTACACAATGTTTTTTATGTATCTTTCCTAAAGAAAAATGTTCATGATGATTCTCACGTAATTGATTGAATATGATACATGCAAAAGCAGAAGGATATTTCTAGGTAGATCCACTTCAAATACTATAGAAAAGATAAATATTGCTCCAGAATCGAGCCATCACCCAGGTTAAGGTGTAGTGGAAAATATTTATGCTAGAAGAGGCCAGCTAGGAGATGGAAGACAATATGTGAGGAGCCTTTCTAAACTTTTTCCAAAAGGAAAATGAAGGACAAACACTGAAGAAAATTTTTACTTTAAAGGGGAGAAAATGTAACACACCTACATTTCTTATTTTGAACATTTACTATTTTTATACATGAAATTATTACAAGTTTGAATGGTGATGGAAGCCATGTTTGGAATTTTATGCTAATTTAATTATTTTATTTTATGGAATAATAAATTAAATTTTTTGTAAAAATATTCAGGAAAGAGCACTAGAAATTGGAAATTTCTTTCCAACTTGGAAACAATTTTTGGTGGTCAAGTTCAAGATGTACCTTCCCTAAAAATTTCCTAAAAATCCCTAGGAGAAAAATAATTACAAATAATTGGATTTAATATGATGGTTGAGAAAGATCATATTAAATCATTTCATTGGAGAAAAATACTAATTTGGGGTGGAATAAAGTGTTACAGGAGAAAAAAGCGGGCTTTAAAGAAAAAGGAAAGAACCTTTTTTTGAAAAAGAAAAACAAAAATGCCTAGGAAAAAAGGGTTGGTAGATTCAAAAGCAAGACTTTGTTAAAAATATGTTGGGATGAAAAATATATAAAATAAACCACCAAGGAATCAATGGGGTTGTTGATTAAAGGCAAGAAATATTATCCCTGGGGGAACTGGTATCAGTAGTTCATGGTTGGGAGGAACGAGCTTGATTCCTGAGTAATTTCCAGATGAACTACGGTTAGAATTTTGGTCGTACTCTTTTTTTACTATTAAATAATAACTATTAGGCATTACAAATTTATATTATTGAATGGTGTTTGATAGAAATAATAGTCTAGAAATAATAGATGCATGCATTTGAATATAATTCAACTCTATATGTCAAATATTTATATATTGTTAAGTTATCTTACTAGTGATGTATGCCAATATCTCTTTATGAATGCATGAAAGACATATTATGGAAATGATGAACTGTAGAGAGTTTCTTTGTGTATGGATAGATTTATGAATTAGAGCATGATTTAATTCTATATAAATTGAAAGGAATTAACAAGTGTTGTAAAAGGTATAAGTATGAATTATACATATACAAGGCCATTATGCATGCATATAACATACCTCAGGAAATTGACACCATGCAGTCTAAGATGGAATCAATGTGGCCCCTATGGTGCATCTATAACTAGTTTTCTCTAACTAATAAGGTTAGGTGTTGAGAGGAAAATTGATCTACTTTAACTCACTAATAATCGAGATATAAAAATAATTTAACTCTAATTGAGGTAGGATATAAGGAACACTAGAAACAACGATAACTAGATAAAAGTATATTTTATTCTTCTCTTGTACCATTGAACTTAGATTACAATATATCCTTCCATCTTTGGAAGCAGTAATTTCAAGTTAAGAAAACGAAATAAGAAGTTTCAGTAGATATATACTAACTTAAGGATAATGAGAGATATTGTAAACTATAACTATTTAAAATCAATGTTGTAATATAATGTCCAACCATGAACATGTGAGAGATAACACCTTGTCAGAGCCCCAAATAAGCCCTTATTCGTTTTATGTAGTAGTTATGAATGGTTCAATTGGGTCCATTTACCACCTCTCTCTCTCTCTCTATGTTGGTTGATAATATATCTATTATTTACCAATAGAAAGAGAGAAATCATATCTTCCCTTTTGTTGTGAACATGCAAGAAAACAGATCCTTAGGCTTACTTTAGGGCTTATCCAATCTGCAAGTAAGGTATGCCCCTGTGTGAGGGGAATCTATAATGCATAATTAAATCTAAATTCATATCTAATATAATATGAAAGAAAAAAATAATCATATCTCGAATTGGAAAATGATATCCTTCTACCAATTCAAGAGCATATGAGCTAACTAACCATGGGAAGAGGATTGTTTATATAATGATTGAATTCAAAAAATTAGATTAAATTGCAATATGCAAAATAGTTTGCATTTTGAAATTTATTAGTTTGCTTTATGCAAATCCAAATTACTGTAATAAACAGTTATCAAGGAAAGTTAGAAATACATGACTGAATCCAATAAAACTTCTAAATTCATTATATATTTTTCATTAATTGTTTCATTCAATTATTAAAATAGAAAACAAAATGGGAATGTATTTAAACAATAAATAGTTACTTCTCAGTACATTCCTATTGCAATGAATTTGTATTAATTCTAATTATATTATGCTATTCAAAGATCGTTATTAAAGAACTTGAATAGCATAAAACAATTGATCCGAAAATAGTGCTCAGTATCATAATGCCATACACTATTTAGAATATTAATTACAATCAATTAGAGAAATTCTAGCAATAGCATATGAACTTACAATCTAAACAAGAGTGCATTGGAATGAAATTTTATTAAAATCATACCAGAAATTCATTACAAATTTTACAATCCAAGAGCATCTTCAACTCCTTGAGAGAATCAATCTACAAAATTGTAAAAAAACACTTCTTCTCAAAGCCAAAAATTTTATATCTCTATGCAACTCAGATTTATGTCCCTTGAAAAAGTGCAGATGTCCAGCAAGAAAAATCACAGAGATTCCCCTAAATACCTCACATATTAGTTATTCTCACTACACTACAACTAGAAAAATCCCTTACAATAGTGCTTTAAAATTCCCTAATTGTAGAGAAGGGGAACCCCTTCCTCATTCTCAACAATGATATTTAATGATAACAAAAATCTCCAACAATTGAGAATTGTTGAGAGTAGTTTTCCAGATCCTGAATTAGAGCTGTAAATTCCCCATTTTTCTCTTTCTTGGTATTTTTCCATTGCTCCAGACTACCTCGGATCTAAATTTATCCAACTGATCTCCTACTACAAACTAATCAAAATCATAAATTTAATCAAATTTAATTCACAAAATAAAAAGCAAACAACTATTCTCTCAACAAATTGATAAATTAAAAATTAATTAAAATCCAAAAAAAAATCGGGATGTGATTTCTTTAAATGGATCTGATTAGCTTTTGAACAATGTTGGAGGATGTATCAGTGACAACATTTTTCTCAAGTCAATGAAATTTTCCCAAATCAAAATTAGGAAAATAATTTTTATTACGAATTTGTCACTTAATATTGTACTATTTTTTGGGCTATTAAATAACTGGATCTACTAAAATTACCATTCACAAATTATTCTTCGCTCTTAGGTTTCCAACGAGCTATTGTGAGATTCATTTGGCCAAGTAATTCTTGAGATATGTCTCTCCAAATCTACGATGTTAAAACTACAAGAATTCTAAAAAAATGCATGCCTCGGCAAAAATTGGATGATTTTAATTAACAATTATAATCTTAATTAATTTTAAAAATAATAATTATTAATAAAATATTTAATTAAAATTAATTAATTACAATTATTACATTAATTAAATATATACAAATTAATTACAATTATAAAATTAAATTACAATTATTAATTAAATTAATTCAGCCAATTAAAAAATTAAAAAAATAAAAATTAATTAAAATATATTAATTTAATTTATTAAAAAACATTTCACAGAAGTGTGGCATCAATTTTAGTGGCTCTTTGTTAAATAAGTGGAGAGGGGCTTTATTAATGGG
Organism: Pinus albicaulis; assembly: GCA_034641835.2. NCBI lineage: Eukaryota > Viridiplantae > Streptophyta > Pinopsida > Pinales > Pinaceae > Pinus > Pinus albicaulis. The sequence continues at coordinate 1,247,015,150 of CM076580.1, forward strand.
AGGTATAAGGGATAAGGATAGGAGGTATAAGGGAAACATAGAGAGGGATAAGGAGGTATCAGGGCTCGAGAGATGAGGGATCTCGAAGGGTTTTTTAAAAGAAGTTACGAGAATGGATGTGTCATAGATGGGTTGAGGGAGGAAAGGAAAGTGAGATGAGAGGAGGAGAGGAGAGGAGGGCCACATGCAGTGGGCCCTTCCCTCCTAATAAAAACTACATCCACTCATGAAATAAGTCTCGATCGCATAAAAAATTTATAACCACTTGTTAATATTAATCTCAAGGTCTCAGACCCCCTTAAATTGGAATTAAAATAAACTTTCGAGATCCGAGAAAATTTTCAAGTTTATAATTTTAATTACTATAAAATCTTGACAACAATGGTTTTGTAGGACTATTAGTAAAAAAAAATTAATTAATAAATATTAGTTAAAAATTGATTAAAAAAATATGTATTTACAATTAAAAGTAAATAATTTACAAAGAATAAAATAATATACATTTTTTACATTTTAGTCTGAGGCGATAAAAATCATCGTTCTTTGGATAAGCACCATTTGTAAATCGAGAGTCTAAATGAGATGAAACGAGAACCGATGGAAAGTTAGAGAAAAATAGAATGCAATGAAGCAATCAGAATGGAAATATGAAAATAAAATAAAAATACTCACAAAATTGTGGGACACTTAACAAAATAAAATATATTAAAGGGTCATATGACCATAATTCATGTAGAGGGTCCCCATTATTATTATAAAGATAATAATATACAAATGCGGAGGGGTGTGTTTTCACCAAAACAATGGCAACAAACGGGGAAGAAATGGTTCTCTGGTCAAATATGATGAGTTTAGCTTCCAAAGGTTAAAATTGAGGAAATTTATTAAAACGTCAAACAGTAAAACTTTTCTTATAGGTCCCACATTACAAAATCAAGTAATATATGTTCAAAAATATAAGTACTTGAAGCATACCAAGTCTAAAACCATGAATCCAAATCTTGCGGGATATTTAATATTTAAGATTACCTCGTATGAGTGATATAAGAAGGTATAGATGGGTTTTTTTTAATAAATAATATATCGATTGATATGAATGGTCTCTGACATTGCTTCATTTCCAGCGAGCCTCGTTAGTACCCCAACAAAGTTGTCTTTTATGTCGTACAATCATGGCCCAGCTGCAAGCGAACATGCATAGCCCTGACGAATTTACTTGTATTCCCCATGCTTCCCCTTTCGATCACCCTTTTTATAAGCACATTTGTGATCTATGTTTATTATGTAGTTGAGTGAAAGAGGTGGTATGGTAAAAGATATTAAGCAAATTGATATAATACTACTATAACATTGACTCAGTATCCCTTCCCGTGACTATTCATTTAGAGGTTTTTATAAAGTGGAGGGATTGGAGAGATCCATTGAGTTAAACTCAAGGTCAGTTCTTTCCTTGAAAATATGAATTATATCACTTAGAAAATATATATGTTCATCCATGGAAAAATTTTAAGGCGGGAGGCTTTAGGATTTCATAAAAATATCCCTTGAAGGTAAATGAAATTACAAAAAGAAATAGGAAGAGCAAAAATTTCCCATGTATTCCAACCAATGTTGGGTAAGAAAATTTTCCTTCAAAATAAATCTTGGTGGTATCAACAAAACAAAACCATAACAAATAAAAAAAAGGAAACAAAAATCAAAATTGAAGCGAAAGAAATCAACAGGCTTCAAAAATTTCAAACAAGAAATAAAAATGAAAGAAAAATCCAAATTAAAAGGCAACCCCAAAAAGAACTATACAAATGTCTCAACAAATAAGTAGAATATGAAAAAGATGATAGTTTGTCTTATGTTGAGATTTTAATAGATTTTAACTTGCAGATTTATAAACAATTAGGAATAAAAAATGAAATAGCAGTCATAAGGTAAAATGGAGCCAAATGAGAATTTTCAACCCTTTGCATTTTTTTGTTTCAAAACAAATCTTGCATTAGAACATATTGAAAAATTTTCTAATAAAATAAATGCTTGTGAAACAAGTTGAAGATTTAGGGACTACCCAATTTAGTTGATTTATTAAAATTATTTATGCCCTTCAAAAAATCGAAAGCAAGCAAAAGAATGAGTATGCGTTCGGATCTGAGTAGGTAGGAGTGTAAAACGATGCTTGGAGACCTGAAAAACAAATATTTATATCAGAAAAACTAAAATTTACTATTTTGAAACAAAAATGTAAAGAAATGGAAAAGGATGAAAATGGGAATATGAGACTTACCATTTGAAACATTTCATTAAAATTTTACCTAAAAGATGTTGATTTTCTACAAAAGAATATAGCCTCTTCTTTTAACTAGAATTAAAAGCATGATGTTATACTCTTGGAATTTTTCATTGGCACAAAAGTATTACTTATTAAATATATACTAGAGCGAGCTATAAACTAGAAGAAAAATAATGATTCATGTTCAAGTAATCTGAAGTAAATAAAATTCATTAGAAATGAAAATAAATAGGTGCTTCTCTATGAATTGCAGCAACTATTGTTCTCTTTATTTTTTTCATTTTTCATATCAACTCCAATTTTTTCATAAAATATCACAAATATATGTAGAAATTATATGCACTAAGCATGCATATGTCCAAGATCCACCTGATCTCACACTATTTAACTTTATGCAAGATACTGAATCTATTCCACTTGTTAATCTTTTGCGGAAAAATTAATTGCACACACACGTGAAGCATAAACAAAAATATTCAATCGCACATAACAAAAATTTTAACCGGGAAAGCCTGAAGCTGAAAACCCCAATTATATATTATGTAACATGGAGATCATATTACAATCTCATACAAACATACAAATCTTATCACAAGCCCTCGGTACAGTACAATCGTCATACACTAATTAGGCCCAATCTTGCAAATCCATGCACCGATCTTTGCCACCTGCTAGCCTGCCTCTGCTACATAATATCTCTTGAAGAATAGCTCTGAATGAATTCAAATTACACCATTCTTGACTGCAAAATCCTCATTGGCATCTCCACTGAGTGTGTGATGCAATCAATGCATCACTATAGTCACAACAGATAGTCTGTCTTGGCCTTTCACCTATCTCTCCACTAATATCCACTGAAACTGCCATGCACTATAGTTAATTGATTTATTATTCAGTTGATTAATGAATTATTATTTATGAATTAATTAACTAATTAAGTCACTCCACTCTCACTAGTATATCAATCAGTTAGACTAGATACAACTAGCTAAACTGAGTCTAACTGAGTTAAACTAAATACAACTCCATAACTACTTCTTCCAACTGTGTCATAACTCTGCCACTTGAGTTATAACTAAGTCCTCCATGCATTAGCTCCAGTAAACCCTTAGGAATAGTGTAATTCCTTCTGTCAGCTGATGTTACACATCTATGCATTGAACTGAAGTGCTCCAAGAGAATAAGTTGCTATTTAGAGTCTGATTATTATTAAGAGATAATAATAATCGACATGCATCTATTTTTAGATCAGCGATATTAAATAGACTTTGCCCAATATTATAAAAATAGAATTTCATCTATTTTTCCAACTTGACTAACCATTTACAAATAGCATCCTACAACTTCTGAAATATGATCATCATGTCTAAAAATAGACTTGCGCCAAAAATAGCCTATGGGTCCACTTAGTGAAGGCGACTCTTTTCACTAAGCTCATCATCTTGTTGAATCTCAAAACTCCCTCTCAAAAAGATAGGGATTATCCTTCCCCCCGATCCTGCCTCTATGGTACTTGAATTTTCTCCTGGTGAGCGCCTTCATCAGAATATCTACATCCTAATCCTCCATAGGAATGTACTGAAGCAACATGATCTTCCGCTGCACACAATCTCTGGTATGATGATACTGGATATCAATATGTTTAGATCTATCATGAAACACGGGATTAACCGAGAGTTTAATGCAACTCTTATTATCACAATGTATCATTGTGGGATCTAAATGTGAACCAAACAAACTAACCAGGATCTTCCTCATCCAGATAGCTTCACATGCAGCTAAAATTGCTACCATGTATTATGCTTCCACTGAACTGAGTGCCACAGATCTTTGTTTCCTTTTGTACCAAAAAAATGTCGTAGCTCCGATACTGAAAATCCCTCCTGATGTGCTATTTTTGTCTATTAGGCTTCTTGCCCAATCTGCATCTGTGAATCCATGCAACTTCACATCATTCGTCTGTCTGTACCATAAACCATACTCATATGTGCCCCTGAGATATCTCAAATCATGCTTGCATGCCTTCCAAAAGATCTTGGTAGGCTTAACCATCGCTTGTGAAAGCTGGTTCACCACATAGCATATGTTCGATCTTGTATTGACTAAATACATGAGCAAACCCACAAACTATCGATAAATAGTGGCATCCACTACCTCTGCTGATGTAGCATCCTCTTTCTTCCAATTTCCTAGAAGAGGAGTGTCGATAGGCTTGCAGCCTTGCATGTGAAACTTCTCTAGTATCTCCTGGGCATACTTGCCTTAAGACACAAACAGTTCACCTTCCCGCTGCCATATTTCCAATCCAAGGAAATAATGAAGGAGGCCCAAGTCCTTCACCTCAAAATCATTTGCAAGATCTACCTTGCATGACTGTATCAACTTCTCATCACCTGTTAGTATGAAATCATCAACATAAAGTACAATGATTAAAAGCTTACCCTAAACCACAATCTGGTACAAGTTTGCATCCGCCTCACTCTTGGTGAAGCCAAGTCCAGTGAAATAGTTGTCGATCCGAGTGTACCAAGCATGGGGTGCTTGTTTCAGCCCATATAGCGCTCTTTTGAGCCTGCACACATGCAACTCACTACTGAAGATCTCAAATCCTTCAGGCTGCTCAATGTACACCTCTTCCTCAATGATCCCATTAAGGAACGCAGTCTTCACATCCATCTGATGAATGTGCCAACCCATCTGCGTTGAGAGAGAAAGGATGGTCCATATGGAAGAATACCATGCGACAGGTGCAAAGGTTTCTTCATATTCAATCCCCTTGATCTGTGAGAAGCCCCGGGCAAAAAATCTTGCCATATACTTCTCGACGCTCCCATCAGTATCTTGTTTTACCTTGTAGATCCATCTTGATCCTATAACTGATTTTCCCACCGACCTTGGAACAATCTCCCAAGCATTGTTTCTGACAATGGAGTCGTACTCCTCCACCATGGCATCTACCCATGTGGGCTCTAGAATTGATTCTTCAAAAGAAGATGGCTCTGTCATAATACACTTGCTCATAAGAGCCATGTATCCAGTATATCGGTCAAGTGACTTTCTATGTCTGCACTGTGATGTAGGGACTCCTGCATTTTTTGTTGCATCAAGCTTCAGTATCTCAGCTTATGTGGTATGCTTTCTACCTTGTCTAATGTTTGGTTATGCATGAGTGGACTCCTCCACTCCATGAATCTCCTCCTGTGGCTGATCCACATCCAGAGGCTCATCTTTGGGAAAAAGAAGTTCCTCTTCCGCATGCAATTCTAGCTCCCTCTCAAGCGACAACTTCATGGCTTTCACCTCATTGAATTTTATATCTCGTCGCACAACAGTCATCCACTATCTGGAAAATACACATGATAGCTATGGGGTGTTTCTGTGTACCCCACAAATATCCCAACTTCTGCAGTCAGCTCCAGCTTCTTCCTGGCATCCTTCGTCACATGAATGTAAACAGGTGAGCAAAAAATCTTCAAACGCGAAATATCAAGCTTCTTACCAGAAAATTCTTCTTTGGGTGTACTCATGCCAAGTACTCTATGAGGACAACGGTTTTTCACATAAACTGCAGTGTAGCATGCTTTCACCCACAAGTGCATTGGTAGGCCCTGGTCATGCAACATCGCTCGTGCAGCACCCACGATCGTTCTGTTCTTTCTCTGTGCGACCCCATTTTGTTGTGGGTTATGAGGCACTATGAGTTCTCTTCGAATTCCTTCTTTTCTACAGAATTCTTTGAATTCTCCAGATATGTATTCACCACCATTATCACTCCTTAGAGCTTTCACTTGCTTCCCCGACTCCTTCTCCACCAATGACTTGAAATCACAGAACTTTGAGAATGTTTCACTCTTCTTCTACATGAAGAAGATACAACATATACAATAATAATCATCAAAAAATATCACATAATACTTGTTTCTTGTTTTTGAAGCAATCGAGAATGGTCCACACATGTCTGTGTGAATTCTCTCCAGGATCACCGAAGCACAGTTCTCCTTCTCATGAAAGGTGGTCTTCATAAAATTACACATTGTACATCCTTTGCACTGATCTGACTATACAAGAGTACCCTTGGGAATTCCAGTAGAAATTCGCTGCAAAAACTTCAAATCACCATGGTGAAGATGGCCCAATCTCCTGTGCCATAATTCTCCCTCATCCCGTCTCACCAATTCTTCTACTTTTCCCACTATTGCAGCACAGCCATCTACCTCTAGATTTTAGAGATTCTTAATTCGAACCCCTATCTTTTTGGTTTGACCCATTGTTTTATATCAAAGGAAGGCTTTTCCCTCACTGGAAACAACATCATAACCCTTGTCTTCCAGCATTGCGACCGAGACCAAGTTCTTCTTCAGACCTGGAACATGCATGAAATTCTTCAACAAGAACGGATTATCATACTCCCTCTCAAAGGTAATGGTCCCAATTCCAGTTTCACTGTACCAACCATCATTTCCCATCTCTATATGCATCTGGAGGTCCTTCTCTTCCAAGTCACGAAACAATTCTTTGTCTCCCGTCATATGGAAAGACGCACCACTATCAAGATACCATTCTGATCCCATGCAGCTTGAAACCAAGCATGCGGTCAAGGAAAAATCCAACTCAAATTGTGAGGCTAAGGCCTCTCCAGTTGTAAATCCAACAACCTGCTTATTATTCTTCTTCTATTGATAGTTAGTGGTGAAATGTCCATGTTTGTGACAATGAAAACACTTCACTTTGGAAAAATCCTGTTTCTTGCCTTTAGCACTGGATTTTGAAGGATTTTTCTTCCCTTTCCCTTTCTTTGCTTTGGCATCCAAAGCACAGTTCTCTTCATCTTCATTCTTCAATGAAGATCCATCCCTGGTACCCCGCCTTATCTCCTCCTGCACAAGATCTGACCAAAGTCGCTCCCATCCCGACAATTTCACCCGTCCATTGACACATTCTTCGTAGCTATGCCAACTCTTCGGAAGCCCAAGGAGAGAAAATATCACCAAGTATTCTTCATCAACAGTAACCCCCACACTTCTCAGCTCATCCTTTCAGTGGACAAACTTCGTGAGGTATTTTGAAATACAGTCTCCTTTCTCCATTTTTTTTTTTTGAGCTTCTCTTTAAGCGCCAACTTCCTTTGGTCACTTCTGCTTTGGAACAAGTCTGTTAAAGCCTTCCACATTAAGAATGGAGTGGATTTCCTATGAAGGTTGGACACAATATGGTTCTTCACACCTTCCAACAGAATCCTCCTCATCTTTGCAGTGTTCGTTTGCCATGCATCAAGTAATGCAGCATCGCTAGATCCCGGCTTAGGAACATCGCTATCGATGAAATCCTTCAGCCGATTACCCTCCAGCACTGCCTCCATTTTTTCCTTCTAGGCTATGTAATTCAAGATCCCATCAAGGGCATAATCCAATATCAACTCATTGAACGACATTTCAATGTATACTTTATTTCTACACCAAGAATATTCTGTAACAAATTTGAATTTTCCACCAGCACAAACTCACTTCACAATTGCAATCTTCAATCAACAATGCTCCAATACCATGTAGAAATTATATGCACTAAGCATGCATATGTCCAAGATCCACCTAATCTCACACTATTTAACTTTATGCAAGATAATGAATCTATTCCACTTTTTAATCTTTTGCGGAAAAATTAATTGCACACACATGTGAAGCATAAACAAAAATATTCAATCACACATAACACAGTTTTTAACCAGGAAAGCCTGAAACTGAAAACTCGAACTATATATTATGTAATCCGGAGATCATATGACAATCTCATACAAGCATAAAAAGCTTATCACAAGCCCTCAGTACAGCACAATTGTCATACACTAATCAGGCCCAATCTTGCAAATCCATGCACCAATATTTGCCACCCGATAGCCTGCCTCTACTGGAAATCTTTGTTGAAGAATAGCTCTGAATGAATTCAAATTACTCCATCCTTGACTGCACAATCCTCATTGGCATCTCCATTGAGTGTGTGATGCAATCAATGCATCACTATAGTCACAACAGATAGTCTATCTTGCCCTTTCACCTATCTCTCCACTGGTCTCCACTAAAACTACCATGCACTGTAGTTAACTGATCTATTGTTCAGTTGATTAATGATTTATTATTTATGAATTAATTAACTAATTATTTCACTCCACTCTCACTAGTGTATCAATCAGTTAGACTAGATACAACTAGCTCAACTGAGTTAAACTAGATACAACTCCATAACTTCTTCTTCCAACTGTGTCATAACTCTGCCACTTGAGTTTTAACTATGTCCTCCATGCATTAGCTCCAGTAAACCCTTAGGAATAGCGTAATTCCTTTTGTTAGCTAATGTGCCACATCTATGCACTGAACTGAAGTGCTCCAAGAGAATAAGTTGTTGTTTAGAGTCTGATTATTATTAAGAGCTAATAATAATTGACATGCGTCTATTTTTAGATCAGCGATCTATAAATAGACTTCGCCCAATATTATAAAAATATAATTTCATCTATTTTTCCAACTTGACCAACCATTCACAAATAGCATCCTGCAACTTCTGAAATATGATCATCATGTCTAAAAATAGATATAGTCTAAAAATAGACTTGGGCCAAAAATAGTTTGCGAGCCCACTTAGTGAAGGCAACTCTTTTCACTAAGCTCGTCATCTTGTTGAATCTCAACAATCTAAACCAAGCCCCAATCTATGTAAAACTTATGTGTATATGAAGAGGACTCAAATATTTACATGATAAGTACTGAGCAACATATAAAAAATAATAAAAACACAAGAGTATTCAAACATAACTTTAGCATGATACATTACCTTTGCATGTTTCGAATTTTCTTACCAATTTGTCATGTTAACATAATGAATTCTTTGAAATGAAAATTATGAAGTTAAACTTGACAAGCAGTATAAAGCAACAAAAATATGAACATTCACATCAACCAAGCATGCAGGAATCTGGGCGAAAGGAAATAAGTGGAGACAAAATCCCATAGATAAGAACAACGTGAAAATGACGTCACTTAGAGGTCAGGTTCTTAGAAGGACTTCACAATTATATTTAAATCACATTTGTGATATTCCGAAATTCTGAGATGATATAGCGATAAGAGGAATTTGTAATGAAGCGATATTTTGAGCCATATCAATTAAGCGGGCGATGTGGAACTCATATTCTCGAATCTTTGATAATACTTAAAATGGGGTTTGTAATTTTTTTTTTAGGTTCAAAGGTTCCAATATCATGATATGATTCTAGGATTAAATAAAAATGCATTTAAAGAACATTCACAAGTGCAGGCTGAAAGAATGCATACCCAACCATAAAAATCCATGTTCACACACCATGTAGAATGGATATCCCGAAATTAACTTAGTCATCCCGAGGAATAGATCATTGGAATTTTGTCAAAATTATAATTAAAAATGCATCCAAGCTCTCAAATATCATGATAACATGGGATTCAACATAAATATACAAAGATAATCAAATAGGACTCCATGTGAACATAGTGATAGGTTGGATTGTCCAGTAAGGGGTGAATTGACCAAACGCCAAAAAATTACATTATTCCAATATCTCACTAATTCGAGCAATTAAAAGGCTCATTATAGAGGGAAATTCAAATATCATAAGAGAAATCTCATATTGTATGTAAAATAAATATCTAAAAAAATGAGTCTGAGATTCAATAATATGATTGAGGCTGATGTATCAAAAATCTCAAAATTCATTTTGTAAATTAAATCATTTTATGAGACTCTGAGATCACGAGGTTTGAGAATAGACAATGAAGTGGGGGTCATTAAACTCAGTTTTTTATTGTGAAAATAGGAAAAATGAGCGTGACAATCAAGAAAAAGGCCACATGGATCTTTGGCTAAAAATATCATAGCATATTTTAAAATGTTTCTGATATAAGACAAACCTGAGAGTCCGATAAGATTGAAAGTTCAAAGTATTGAGGGAATGATCTTGGGAGAGTTATTTTTTAAAATGAGACAAAAATCAGAGGATCAAGATTTTAATATTTACCTGTTAGAGGCTATGAATAATCTCCAAATAATAAATGTGACTAAAGAATATGTATGATAAATAGGTGAAATGGAGAGGTTCAATTCAACTCGTTCGATGCAAGATTCAGAACAGGAAGAGGTAGAATCATGGACAAGAGTATTGCTAGTGACTTTAAATATGTTAGTTACTTTCTTCTTTCTGAAGCTAATTAAAATTTCCTAGTAAAAATCAAGTGTCCAAATCAAGTCAATGAAGATCTGCAAAAGAAGTGAACTATGAAAAATATAAAATTAACAGGAGACAAAAATGAACATGTATATGTAGACCTAGAAGAATATGATTGTATATTTACCTTATAGACTTCGACATTCTCCCATGTATTGTATTTGATTTTACATATGTTCTAACATTATATACTTATTTAATTTAGATTAACCTCTAAGTAATTATTTATTTTCATTTTCTTCAAATTGAGGAAAATGTGGTAAAAGTGACCATATATAAATACTTGTGAATTTGGAAAATTGATATGCTAAATCGTAATGATTATTTGAAAAAATCATCATTCATTATTTTGTTTGAGAAAATTAATTTCAATCTTATGATGAAAATGTGTGAAGTATAATCAAGAGCATCACACGTGTATGATCAAAAGCACTCTAAGACACTTTCTGCAAAAAATGAATAACATGGGAAATATTTGGCCCCATTACTTGTTTACTGAAAATCTACAATGTTGAAAAAAATAAAAAGAAATAGAAATCTAGCTAAACTAATTCTATTCCTAATATAATTGCATGAGGTAAAATATGACTAGGTATAGTCATACTTCCAGTGAAACCATTCTCTGAGTTTTATTTCTGCACATATAAAAATATCGAAAACTAGAAACATAAATAAAATTTCAGATATATTATCAAAAGAAAAATTCAGCCTACTATGTACATCTAACAAGTTCAACAAAACAAATTTATTTACAAAATTATTACCTTGAAATTCTACCAACCATATGCCTACAAGATCATAAAAATCGGGATGCATTTCTACTAATGCTTGGAAGAAATTCATAAGAAGAGGAAATATTAGGTCAAGCTTGAATGATATATTTTTAAATATTGAAGCCTGCTGAAACTTGGAAATATTATGTACAAAAAATATATCACGAAAAGAAATCTTATAGAGAATTAGGAGCCCCAAACATTTTTTAAAATTAACTAGGTGTGGATGAGTATTAAATAAAAAGTTCAGAATATTTCTAGAAATTTTATTTTGTTGGTCAGACTATAATGATGCTCTCTCAAGTTCCAAAAGGTGTGAAAAACAAATTTGAAAATAATACATGAATTGGCTAAACATGAACAAATAAATTTTCAACAATAGAATTAGTTGATGTTTATGCTTAAAGCTCTAGAGTTTATTCTGATATATGTTGATTAATGCACTTGAGGGGAGTTTAGATTCATATTGTTCAAAGTGTCGGTTTATTGTTTTCAGAATAAAAAATGAAATTTGAAAGAAACATAGATTCAACCTGACAAAAATGAAGACAAGGAAGATTAAATTTTATATTAATGTTAAAAATACTAGTACAACATGAGTGGGATTCATTTGAAAAAAATTCCTTCCCACAAGATTTCAAGATCAACGCTAGTGTTTACCTTGACATGTTAGGATAAGGGTGAAGATTTTGCAAATAACATATTCTTCAATATTATAATTATTGTAATTTAAAATAAACTAAAGTAAATAAACAAAATAATAATTCTTACCATCGAATTTGATCTTAGACAAAGTCTCAACTACCTTTATTGGAGTGGAAGTTGTTGGAAGCTTGATAAAGAAACTCTAAGGTGATCTTTTGAGTGGAGCCATAGTAATAAGATAAAATATTAAAGAAAAAAAATTCAAAGACACAATTTACTATGGCCCTCCTTCTAGCGCCAAAAAAATTTGATCGTAAAAAATGACCCCATCAACATGTGAGAGAGACCGCCGGTCATAGACCTAACTAAGCCCTTATCGGTTTGATGTAGTGATTATGACTAGTTTAATTGAGTCCAGTTACCCCCTCTCTCTCTCTCTGCTGGCTTATAATATATTTATTATTTACCAATAGAAAGAGATAGAACATGTATTTTGTCTTGTTGTATACATGCAAGCAATCAAATCCTTAAGTTGACTTGATGGCTCAGCCAAACCATATCTAACGTTTTCCCATGTGTGAGGGGACTTCTAGAGTGAAGAATTAAATTTAAATGCATATCTGCTCTAATATGCAAGAGAAAACTAATCCTATCTCGAATTGGAAAATGATAGCCTTCTCTCAATTCGAGAGCAGATGATCCAACTAACCATGGGAAGGGGATTGTTTGTATAATGATTGAATTTAGAAAATGAGATTAAATTGTAATATGAAAAATATTTTTCATTTTACAATTTATTAGATTGATTTATGCAAATAAAAATTAATTAAATAAATAGTTATCAAATAAAATTAGAAATACATGTTTGAATCCAATAAAACGAATGAACTCATTATATGTTTTTCATTAATTAAAGAATTATTTCATTCAAATAATGATAGAGGAAACAAAATGGGAATTTATTTAAACAATAAATATGTAATGTTCCAAATTTTTCCTTAATAAATTGGAACATTAAATTTTGTCTAAACTTATTTAGGAGATGAATAATTGGGTAAGGAGGCCCAAAGATAATAAAAACATAAATAAAATCCCTCTAGTATGAAAAGGGATCAGCCATGGAACCAGATTTCACACCCTCATGTGTGAAATGAGATATTTGCAAAGAGGTTTGACCAAGTCAACCAGCGTAGGGTATGAGTTGGAAAGAACTACATAGGAGGGAAGCTTCTAGAAGAAGGGCCATGAGGAGTCTCCAATTTCTATATAAATGGAGGGGAGGAGAGCTATTGGAATTCATGCATATGTTTATGATATTGAGTTGGTCATCTCGACTTCTTGAGCACGCTGGCTGTTTAACTAGTCTGCAACACTGTTTAGTGCATCGAGTGTCTCTGTTCAGAGATCTCACCCTCAGCCCTGGGGGACTTCGAGTGCCTGCTCGGGTGAGTTTATCCCATCATTATTTTGGTGCGTGACCGAAGCATCATCCTCCAGGACAGCGTTATTGCTGCAGCAGCATAATAATGTGTTGTAGGGTGTTTCCGTGGAGACTTCACGACACCTCTTCCTTCTCTTGTTTTCAAGTGGGAGAGTCTTTCTTTCCTTTGGAGGATCAGATTGGAAGACATTGGAGTTTATTTGTAGATATTGGCACTTGGCCAAAGCATTCTATTTCACTCACTGCACAGTCCCTCTTAGAGACTACGTTATTTTCATGGTGTAACTGCAGTGAGGGTTTGCAGATTGATTTGAGGGTAAGATCTCAAGTGTAAGGATTAGCCTTCCACTTTGGAGATCCATTGGAGGAGGTCTAATTCAGTTTTTTCATCATATTCAGCCTTATCTATTAAGTTCCAGATTTGAGTTGCAGCAGCTACCCAACAACTCCGACATTTTTGCTATTTTGTGTATTTCAGCCAATCCCTTGGAGGATTGATGTATTATTGTTTCTAAGGGTTAGAGCTCCGCTCCCCTATTGTATTTGGGCCATATATTGTCATATCCATGTATTGAAATTATTTTGGAGCATTATCCTATCATAAAATGCGTCCTCATAGCCTGGTTTTATGCATAAATAGCAGTGTTCTTTCATTTTCATGTACATGTATTATTGAGGTTTGCATTGCTTTTCTTGAGAGGTTTTTTCCTTAAGACTTATACAATGTTGCTGATATACATTATTCTTGGCTATATATTCATCTTCTTGTCTCACATCTCCTGGAGAAAACACTGAAGGGTTTCTGGGTCATTCTTTTGTCTTGCAACACCTCAATCTTGAGGGATTTTCTATGTAAAACTGTTGTTCAACCTTGCTTAATGCCTATGCCCTGTTCCTAAACTCATTATATGATTATTAATACTTTTTAAAATCTTATACCTTCGTAAGATACGCTTCCCTTGCTTCAGTAAATTTCTGCATACTCAAAGTCATGGGAAATCAGGGTTTTTCTTGACTAGTCGGGAAGGAGGAACTGTTTAACTTAGTAAAACGCCTTTTTTTTTCTGAAATTTGACATGCGTATCCATATTGACCTAATATAACATATTCCAGAACCTTGACCCTTAATTTTACGTATATTTCCTTATACACTCATTTTAGGGCCAAAATCCTCACTTTTCCCCACCTTTTTTCCCATAAAAGCTGAGTAAAGGTTGTTGCAGTATTTGGAGTGGGTTTCTGAGTTTTAAAAACATATAGTCATCTAGGCTTGGTCTGAATAATTCGTTTTCAAGCATGATTCTTTGAGAAATCCATTTTCGGGTCTAGGTTAGGATAGGAGCTTTTGAGAAGGATTCTTCAAGAATCATGAAGTGTCTGGAAAGGGCCAGATAGCCTCTATATCTCATCATATTTTAGAGGCATAATATCTGGTAAATTCCCTCCCAGTCTATCTCTGATTGGAGTTTGTCGTGTTTTAAAGATATCCTCAAAACGAGATATTCCCAAAACGAGATATTACGGTGGTATTAGAGAGCATAGTTACGGCTCGGTCTTTAGGCTATGGGGATCTCACAACAGTGTGACCCGCATTCACCAGCCTTCAGTAGGCCAACTAGGATCACAATTCCTACATTATTACCTCCAGTAATGATTGAAAAATGGAGGCAGCATGATCATATACCCTTTGGATACTATTTCCATAAATGGCAGTCCATGGGGGAAGACTTTGGAGCAGCGTTGCCTTTCAAATATTACTGTCAGCTTAGGCAGGATGAAAGTGAATGGAACAATGGGGGATCTATCACGCAGAGTTAAAAGTTGCAGCATACCACTGGGATGTCACCTTTTCCCATGTATGAGGGATCCACTGATCCTTGTGAGTCTAAGCCCAAGAAGATCAGAACATTTAAAAATAGGAGCTTATTCTCATCTATTTTCAGATCCAGAGGAAATGCATCCACCTTTGAGGAGGTCAAGAAGATTGAAGAAAAGAAGAAGTCCACGCACCTCTTGAGGAGGCTTGTGATAATGCTATCCCACTCATGGAGGAGCAACCACATGCATCAACAGTTGGGGCAGCAAACACTTTTGAGGAAGGGAATATTGTAGCCCTACAAGAAGTTCCAAATGCACATCAAGGTATGAAAATATTTCCACATTCCATTGTTGTAGCAAATTATTTTGATCAATGTGGAGATTTACTTTTGCATGACCAAGAGTCAAATCTCATTGCTACTATAAAGCAGCTTGGTTGCACTGCGTTGTGCAACATGGAAACACTCAATAAGGAATCAAACCATCATTCTCATGAGCCATTGTTGGATTGTACATCACATTGGAAATTGGGGTTTGAAGCCTTGAATATTGATGGTAGACATCTTGGAGTTAGAAACCTTTTCTCCCTTCAAGATGACACTTTCTCAATGAGCTCTTCTCAGCTCAAAGAGGAACTTCTACTTTCAGATCGAAGACCTCATTGGTCTTGGAAGACTATGGATGAAAGGAAGGTCTGAAGGAGAGATCTCATTGGAGATGCACTTCGACTCACCATGTAATGCATTGCTTTTCTTCCCTTCTCACAAGAGCAGATAAAAGATGGAGGAAATCTTAGGATGGATAAAATTTCTCATTCTTGTGTTGGACATCCCTTGAGCCATACACATCATGATGGGAGGTTTTTTGCTACCACCTATTTGATTCTTGATATTGTCTCATTGATCCTTGAGAAGCTTACATTTCAATATCCCATAAAGTGCAAAGACAGGAATTTTATTTGGGAGGATGGTAGCCCTCATGGGAGGAGTACCAGGATGAGGAGAAGAAGGAGGCATCCACAGGTGATTGAGTGGACATGGTTGATGAGCAAGGAGCTAGGAAGCTACCTACAGATCTATGATATCGGGAAGTAGGAGGCTTGGCTACGCTGGTTACTCTTGAAAGAGTTTGGCCATCACTTGGAAATCACTCTTCCTAAGAGTGGGAGGATGGGAAAAAGATGGCAGGATACTTGCATCGTTGAGCAGCATTGAGAATGGATCCATGATGTTGATGTGTCTTCATCACCCGAGTTGTATGATGGAAGTATGAGGAGGCAACAAAACACTTTGTTTCTTTTCTTGGGAGAGCAAGGGAAGATTTTCTCTCACACTTTGTATGATGTTGCAGGAGGAGGGGATGGCACTATTTCCTTGGTCTTTGATGATGATTGGGAAACACTTCCATCTTGGGAAGTATTCCACATTTGTTGCAGCATTATTGGAAGAATCTTTGACAAGGAGCATGTCAAATAATAGAGTTGTGTATTAACATGAGCTTGTTTGCATAATCTCACAGCGTTGTCACCTTGGAGTAAAGACTTATGGATGAAGTGTGCCCAGCAGAGATATGGTGGATCCATAACCCATAGGTCCCAGGATCACTTCATATTTGTTGCACTTGATTAACAAAAATGAGGTAATGATGATAGAGACATCTATGGCATATTCTTCTTAACTTAGATTTCCAAGCATGAGGAGGATTATCTTCTTGCAGCACATGGTTCATTCTTCTTCATAGCATGCCAAAACACTATGGAGGACTTATTTATGGACCCATGTACTATCTTACTTCCAGCATATGGTGTGAATTTTGTTTATACATTCATTGATTTGCACACTCTTACCATTCTTATGCAGTGCATTGCTTCACAAGAGGGCAAGCTTGTCACATTGCTCCATGAGTTATATTGGGCCAATCTACAGGATGGAGGCAGCCATCTCTTTTGTTGCCTTGGGAAAATGTTTTATCATCACATGTATGTTCAGATTTTTCACTCTAACATGTGTCATATGAAGACATGCATGATTAACCATGTAAGAAGAAACATTTAGCCATGTACTTTTATTAAGAAGCAACTTGTAAAACTGCGATGTACTTGTTTGAGAAGCTGTTGGTACCTTCTTGCATCACTCCTAACCTTCAAAATTTTCTCCTTTTGCTGCTGATCATGTCTTCATTTGCTGATATAGATCAGATTTGTATGGGAGGCTTGATTACGAGGGAGACACATGAACTATATGTGTCCGTGAGTGGGAAGAACTCTCACAATTTCTGCACTACATGTTCTAATGGGAGCATGAGAGGAGATATGGCCACCACAACCAAATATTTGTTATCTTTTGAGGTGGGCCATAAGATTGATATTCATCCATTGTATAGCCATGGGCAGGTGCTTGATCATGTATTATTGTTGTTACATTCAGCCATTTACTATCTTTTAGTAGATGTGATGAATTATGGACATTTCTTGCCATGTAATTTTCTGAAGTTGTAGTGGATGAGACTACGTTGTATCGTTGTGAGAAATTGTTTGCATCATCTATCATCATGTAAAACCTTCATCAAACCTCACATTAGGATGTTCCATGATGACCATGCCATATTCTTCATGGATGGATTATTTTGGGCCATCTTGTTCTTCATTGTTGGAGGAGCCTTCTTTGGAGGATTGTTCTTCACTTTTCCATTGGAGGGAAATAATTTTGCAACCCAGGATCAACATACACTCTAAAATTGTCATGAGTGGAGAGAAGGACAGCATGGGGTAAGCTATGATGCTTGCCAAGTTCAGATTTTCAGCCCACCTTCATTACTAGAGCTTGAGGTGGAAAGAGATTTTCAGGAGCTGCCTTGTTGGGAGGTGGCTCATTTTGTTTGAATGATTGCTTGGGGATGGAGGGTCCACATAAGGGAGATGTTCCTCATTATATTCCAGACTCCATGTGTTGAGTGGAGATTCTTCAGTTCTATCCCTGCAGTTGCTTGAGGACAAGCAACATTTGGGAGGGGAGGATTGTAATGTTCCAAATTTTTCTTCAATAAATTGGAACATTAAATTTTGTCTAAACACATTTAGGAGATGAAAAATTGGGTAAAGAGGCCCAAAGATAATGAAAGCATAAATAAAATCCCTCTAGCATGAAAATGGATCAGCCATGGAACCAGATTTCACACCCTCATGTGTGAAATGAGATATTTGCAAAGAGGTTTTACAAAGTCACCCAGTGCAGGGTACGAGTTGGAAAGCACTACATGACAACATAGGAGGGAAGCTTCTAGAGGAAGGGAAGCTTCTAGAGGAAGGGCCCATGAGGAGTCTCCAATTTCTATATAAATGGAGGGGAGGAGAGCTATTGAAATTCATGCATATGTTTATGATATTGAGATGGTAATTTAGACTTCTTGAGCACACTGGTTGTTTAACTAGTCTGCAACATTGTTTAGTGCACCGAGTGTCTCCATTCGGAGATCTCACCTCAAATGGGAATTCAAGTGCTCGTCGTGAGGTTGTCCCATCACATGGTTCTAGATCAAGCATCGTCCTCCAGACAAGAGCAGCTGCAGCAACATAATACTGTGTTGTAGGGTGTTGCCGTGGAGACTCCACAACACCACTTCCATTGCTTGTTTTTTAGAGGGTGAGTCTTCCTTGCCTTTGGAGGATCCGTTTGGAAGCTTGAGATCTTATTTGAAAATCTTGGCATCAGGAAAAAATTTATTCTTTCCCCTAATGCGCATTTTTCTCCAATAGCTGCGTTATTTTCATAGTGCATTTGTTGCGGGGTTTTGCAGATTGATTAGAGGGTGGGATCTCAAGTGCAAGGATCAGCCTTCTACTTGGGAGATCCAATGGAGGAGGTTTAATTCAGATATTTTCATCTTATTCAGCCTTCTCTACATATTTTTAGTTCCATAGTTTCCATAGCTGCCCAGCTACTCCGACATTTTCATGTATTGCTGAAATCCCCAAGGGGAATGCAATAAAGAGCCCTTTGGACATTTTGTTTCATTATAGATCTCTGTTTTCATGTATTTATTAGTTTCAGTTCTGTAATATAATAAAATAAGCTTCAGCCTCCTGGAAATAACATTGAAGGTTTTCTGGGTCATTCTCTTGTCTTCCAGCACCTCAATCTTGAGGGATTTTCGATGTAAAACTATTTTTTAACCTTGATTAATGACTATTACATGTTCCTAAAATCATTATATGATTTTTCATACTATTTTAAATCTTATCCCTTTATAAAATATTCTTCCCTTTCTTCAGTAAATTTTTGCATACTCAAAGTCATGGGGAATCAGGGTTTTTCTTGATTAGTTTGGAAGGAGGAACTGTTTAACTTAGAAAAATAACTTTGTTTTTGCTGATTTTATAAATTCATATCCCCCTTGATGTAATATAACATATTCCAAAACCTTGACCCTTAATGTTACACATAATTTCTTATACACTCAATTTAAGGCTAAAATCCTCACTTTTCCCCACATTTTTGCCCATAAAAGCTGAGTAAAGGTTTCTGAAGTATTATGAGTGGGTTTATAAGTGTTTTTAAACACTTTTTATGATATTTTAAGCATAAATTCCTGAAAAATGTGTTTTTCAGGCATGATCTGCTGAGAAATCCATTTTTGGGATATTATAGCTCATTGTAAAACGTTGTCTCTTCATGGTATGATCATTTACAATTTTCACATTTATGAAAGTCACTTTTGACTGGGATTATTCAAGAGAAGTACATTCATATACAGATTCATGAAAGAGCTGTGAAGCCTCAGGATCTTCCGATCTCGCCTCTTTTCAAACGCAATATCACTCAAATGTCTCCTACCATCTCCGGTTGGAGTTTGCCTTGTTTTAGAAATATCTTCCTCGAAATAGGATATTAC
This sequence comes from Pinus albicaulis, assembly GCA_034641835.2. Classification (NCBI taxonomy): domain Eukaryota; kingdom Viridiplantae; phylum Streptophyta; class Pinopsida; order Pinales; family Pinaceae; genus Pinus; species Pinus albicaulis. Next base: position 1,247,035,249 of record CM076580.1, read on the forward strand.
ACATTATTTCTAGATATGGGAACATCCGGTAGTTGCAAGGTTCTCATCGTTTAGTTTCCATTGTGAACTTGATGGGGTCAATTGACTATTCATGCCGATGGAAAGCATAAGATTAGTGGTGATGTTGTTGGTAAAGTTCATATACCTTTTATTTAGGGTACTACAGATAGGATCTCCCAGATTTTAAGCAAGCATAAGATCTCTTCTTCTTTTAAACCTTTAAACACCATTCAGGGCTCCCTTAAATTGGTTAAGGACCAGTTGGACCCTAAAAGTGTGAAAGGTGTTTATTTGATTCCGTGCTCTTGCGAGACTCCCTACATTGGTGAAACTGGTAGGTCGATTAATAAGATGTTACAGGAGCATGCTACGGATATTAGTCATGGTAGAACCAAGTCCTATGCATTAACTGAGTATGCAGAAAAGACGAAGCATCACATTTGTATGGAGGATGCTAGAATTCTTGCTCGGGTTGACCATTTCCATCACCAAAAATTTAGGGAGGTGATTGATATTCAGAAGAGGTCCCGCACGTTGAATAGGGATGACGGATGGAAAGTTAGTAGTTGTTGGATTCTAATGCTTCATTCCCTATAAGGATCCTTTTATTCTTTGGTTTTTATGGTTCGGTCTTATTATTATTTTAATATTTTATTTATTTAATAATTAAAATAAAATACAATTAATTTATTTTAATTTTAATTTCTAAAATTTTTTATTCATTCATAAATTATTTTTAGTTTATGACTTTGACTTGAATTCATTAATTTTTATTTTACTGTGTAGTAGGTCCTTTTATTCTTTACTTTTGTATTTATGTATTTTTATTATTATTTTGTTATTTTATTTATTGGTTTATGTTTGTTAATTTATTTAGTTATTAAATTAAAAATGAAAAAACTGCTAATTTATTTATATTTCTATTTTATTTATTTATTTATGAGTTATTTATTTTTACTTTATGACTTTGACTTGAATTTGTTAGTTTTTATTTTACTCTGTAGTGGGTCCTTTTATTCTTTAGTTTATTTTATTTTATTTTATTTCTAATTTTAGTTATTTTTTTATTTTTTTATTATTATTATTCTATTTATTTATAATTTATTTATAATTTATGTCTTTGACTTGAATATTTGTTCACTTAATTACTTATTTATATTGTTAAGGTGGGAGAGTTAAGTTAGGTCTTTTTATATTTTTATTTTTGGTTTTATTTTTTGACCGTTTTAATTTTAACGATGTGTGACTTATATTTTTGGATTATTTTATAATTGTATTTAATTTTTTACAGTTTTTTTAACTCCTTGGGGTCTTGACCGTTGCTTCTCTCTTCATGGTATAAATGTGTATGTCAGATTAACCATGATGATGCACGTTCCAAAATTCCTTATGCGATTTCCCTTAAGATTTATAATTATAATGTTATGGATCGTTTAAGTTGCACTCTCAATAATTAAAGCGTGAATAAATTGTGAAATTTTGATAACATTGGTGTCCCTCTTTTAGTAATAAAACAACAAAGTTTCAACAAATTCAAAATAGTAAAGCTTTTGACTAAATTTTATTATCAAATATTTAAAGCGTGAATAAATCATCAAATTTCATAACAAGGGTATCCTCTTTAGTAAGAAAACAACAAAGTTTCAACAAATTTAAAATAGTAAAGCAAAGATGTTAAAAAGGGAAGAGGATTTGAAGACTTTCTCAAAAAATTCAAAATAGTAAAACAAAGATGTTAAAAAGGGAATAGGATTTGAAGACTTTCATGGTGAGGGGGGCTTGAAAATTAATTTGAAAAAACATAATTACTAATACAGTGCAGTCATATATATTAAATGCTTGGTAAATGTAAATAATGATTCATCCATTATACTCATCAAAACATTTATCTTTGCTAAATGCCAAAAAAGTTATTAAAATTAGCTAAAATATAACTTTATTTTCAATTATTATTGCCATCAATTAAAAAAAACAACATAAAATATCTACATTTAAAAAAACACGTAACTACATTTGAGAGTGTAAACTTATGTGATCCATATCATAGTATAATAAATCGTCCACTAAATCACATAAAAAAATTTAGAACCGACACTTAATACCTATAATAAATGGAAAAATAAATGTTAAAGAAATATTAAAATAAATATTACACATTTTATAAAATAAGATCCATAAAATTAGACATTGAAAATCACAAACACGAACAGTCAAAATAAAAACAACCAACTAATAATTAAAATAAAAATAATTAAACACCATCATAAAAATAATATAAGATAATAAAATAACAAATAAAGAATAAGTAAAATAATAATAATAAATAAAGATATAAATAAAATAAATAAATAGACGTATAAATAAAAATAATATTAGCCTAACTACATTCTTAACCCTGAAGTTACTTCCAGTTTATAGTGGAGACTCTTAACCTATAAATAAACTTTCACTTTATTACAATACCAAGGCTTAGGATTACCACTTACCCGAAACCTATAATAAATTATATGGTCAAAAATATTATATATATATTTTATGTTAATTTAATTATATGACCTTCATTTTTTAATTAAATTTAAAAGAAAAAATAGATTAAATCCTAAACCTTTGCCTTGATGACTATTAAATATTTTCTACTTATTAATTATCGATGATTTCCTGAGAGGTGCTCTAACCACTTATGTGGGGTACAAATGTCAAGCATAAATGCTTAACATTTAAGATTTATATCTCGACAAAATTATTTAAAAATGTGATAAATAAAATTAAAAGTAATAAATAAAATGTTAAAAGTAATATAAAACATCTAAACATTTGAATGTTGGCTCAATAAATAATAATTTTTTTAAGTTAAAGTCTATTTGTTATATGTAAAATATGTCATTAACTAGTGAATATGTTTTTTTACCATGCCATGGGTCAATAAAATGTTACTTTTTTCACAATGGAAATATTTTATAGAAATATGACATGATTCTTAATCATGGAAATTCAACCCCAATTTATGGTCGATATTATTAGCATGTAAATAGGATTTGTTATAATATCATGGGTCAATACCATGGTTTCTCAATACCACATGGCCAATAACCATAACTTATTTCACAATCAAGATATTTTAAAATATTTTATTTTAATTTAATTTTATAACATTTTCTTAATTAATTCTAAAAGGAAAAATGTTATCATTACTTTTGAGATATATATATACCCTCTATTGTATATTTGCATAGAAATTAATTCAATTTTTCAATAAAATTACAAATAAAAATACTTTTATATATAAAGATATGAAATATATATAATATAAATTATATTACTAAGAAGCAACATAAATTCATCTTAATTAAACATCCAAGTGATGAAAACAAACAAATTGACTAACAATAATATAGGAAATATATGTTTTTTTAAATAAGTTATATTAAAAAAAAAGTGTGATATATCTTTAATTATACTAATTTTGTAATTTTTGTTTAAATAAATTATATTTGAAAAAAATGTGATATATCTTTAATTATATTAATTTACCTTTTTTTTTAATATAGCTTTATTTCATATATTAATTTTATAATAATTCTCTCATAACAATAATTTGTTAATTGTTATATGGGTAAATTTTATTTTCAAATATTTAAAGAGTGAATAAATCGTCAAGTTTCATAACGAGGGTGTTTATTCTAGTAAGAAAACAACAAAGTTCTACCAAATTCAAAATAGTAAAGAAAAGATGTTAAAAAGAGAAGGGGATTTGAAGAATTTTTCAACAAATTAAAAATAGTAAAGAAAAGATGTTAAAAAGGGAAGAGGATTTGCAGACATTCATGGTGAGGGATGCTTGAAAATTAATTTGAAAAACCATTAATTTTAATTATGCAGTAAGCAAGGAAAATGCTATAATACAAGTTATAATATTAATAATTACTAATACGGTGCAGTCATATATACTAAATGGTTGGTAAATGTAAATAATGATACATCCATTATACTCATCAAAAAAATTATCTTTGTTAAATTTCAAAAAAGTTATTTAAATCAGCTAAAATATAACTTCAACTTTATTTTAAATTATTATTACTATCAATTAAAAAAAATAACATAGACATATCTACATTTCAAAAAACATGTAACAACATTTCAGAGTGTAATCTTTTGTGATCCATATCATAGTATAATAAATCTTTTGCAAAATCACACAGGAAATTATAGAACCGACATTGAATACCTATAATAAATGGAAAAATAGATGTTAAAGAAATATTAAAATAAATATTACACATTTTATAAAATAAAATCCATAAAATTAGACATTGAAAATCACAAACACCATCAACCCTCAAAATAAAAACAACTAAGAAATAAATAAAAGAAAACAAATCAAACACCATCATAAAAATAATATAAGATAGAAAAATAATAAAGAAAGACTAAATAAAAAAAATACAAAAAAGACGTATAAATAACAATAATAATAATAAAAACAAATATAGATATAAGAAATATTATTTAAAATATATAATTATAAATTAACAAAATAAATGAAGAAACCTAAAAAACATCAAACCTACTAAATGACTATCATAATAAATAAGTATTTATATAACTATATAAATAACTATATCAAGAATAAACCCTTTCTCAATCTCATCAGCTTTCCTAAATTTAGGGTGATGGAAATTCTCAACCCTAACAACATTCTTAATGCTCATGTTACTTCCACTTTATCATGGAGACTCTTAAGCTATAAATAAGCTTCCACTTTGTTACAATGCCAAGGCTTATGATTACCACTTACCCCAACACCATAACATATTATATGGTCAAAAATAGTTTATATATATATTTTTATGTTAATTTAATTATATGACCACCATTTTTTAATTAAATTTAAAAGAAAAAGTACATTAAATCTTAAACCTTTGTCTTGATTACTATTAAATATTTTCTACTTATTCTTTATTAATGATTGCTTGAGAGGTGCTCTACCCCCTTATAATAGGTACAAATGTCAAGCATAAATGTTTAACATTTAACATTTACATGTCCACTAAATTATTAAAAAAAAGGTAATAAATAAAGTTAAAATTAATAAATAAAATCTTAAAAGTAATATAAAACCTATGAACATTTAAAGGTTGGCTCAGTTAATAATAAAAAGTTAAAGTTAAAATCAATTTGTTATATGTAAAATTTATTATTAACTTGTGAATATGTTTTGCTAGGATGCCATTGGTCAATACCATGTCACTTCTTTGACAATGGAAATATTTTATAACAATATGACATGATTCTTAATCATGGAAATTCAGCCCCAATTTATGGTGGATATTAGTAGCATGTAAATAGGATTTGTTATAATATCATGTGTCAATACCATGGTTTATCAATACCACATGGCCAATAACCATAACTTATTTCGCAATCAAGATATTTTAAAATAATTTATTTTAATTTAATTTAATGACATTTTCTTAATTAATTCTTAAAGGAAAAATGTTATCATTACTTTTGAGATATATATAAACCCTATATCCTATATTCCCATGGAAATTAAATCGAAGTTTCAATAAAATTAAAAATGAGAATACTTTTATATAAATAATATTACTAAGAAGCAACATAAATACTTTTTAACTAAGCATCCAAGTGATGAGAACGAACAAATTGACTAACAATAATATAAGAAAGGTAGTGCATGTTTGTTTTAAGTTTTTCATTATTTTAGTTTCTTTGACCATGGTTCATCCAAAATATATGCTTAATATTTTACAACCAAATGGATTTTATTTTTAAAGTTAGATATTTTCCTAAACACAATATTGCGAAATGAAATTTAAGAGAGAGGGGGGTGGGGGTAGATAGTGACAAAGAGGGAGGGAAAAGAGAAAAATATCGAGAGAGAGAGGGAGAGAGAGGAAGGAATACAAAGAGGAGGGGCAGAGAGAGAGAGAGAGAGAGATGGAGTTGGAAGGGGAGAGAGAGGGAGGAAAGAAAACATATAGAGAGAGATAGGGGTTGAGAAAGTGCGGGGGTGACAAGGGAGGGATGGGGAGAGAGTGAGGGACAAAGGAGGGAAGACAGAGAAGAGGAGAGGAAAGAGACAAAGAGAGAGGGGGGAGGTAGTGATAGAGTTAGAGGGAAGAGAGAGAGAGAGAGAGTGATGGGGGTGAGAGATAGAGGGATGTGGGATAGAAGGACATAAAGAATATAAAAGAGACAGATGAGTCAATAGAGAGAGATAAATATGGAGTTTGAAGGTGAGAGAAAGGGAGGGAAGAAGAAATACATGGAGGGATAAAAATTAGAGAGAGAGGGGGAGTGATAAGGGAGAGATGGAGAGATAGTGTGGGAGAGAGAAGAGTGGGAGGGAAGAAGAGTAGAGAAGGGGAAAGAGAAACCAGCCTAGATCCATCTTAACCCTAGATCAATCAAGCGCCGAGAGCATTCGAACATCTCGAGGAGAAAAACTTTCCTCAAGATTTGAACTTGAAAAATATAAATATCAATAATGAAATTTAATTAACAATTTTATAACATCCAAATTTATGGCCAAGTCAAACACCAACTCATTTGAAACATCCATATTACTCCAACGTGAGCCAGGTGAGTTTCGAACTCAAGACCTATCGCTCTGATACCACTTGATGGAATCATGATTGCCGTTAGACCAAAACCTGCAGGCTTTAGTCTCCTCTACAATTGCCAGAGTTAGGATCCATGAGAGGCAGTTAGTCCATGTCACGAAACACACGGGGAGGATTGAACCCAATGTCCAACACTAGGTTGGTTCTAGTTGAGGGAAACAATGACACATTTTTATATTATAATTATTATTTATGTGTTTGAGATAAGCCTCCTACTTTTAAATTTACATGGCTATATCACACCTTTTTAATGTTGTTTTCGTTGCTTGCCTTGAATAGTTTGTATGTCTTCCCTTGGATGCTTTGAGTGGTTTGGGTGTTTCTGTGTTTGGATTTGGATGCTAAAGTGTGTGAATGCTAGAATTGTTGTGTTATGTTTCTAGATGGGTGTGTATTTCTCTATTAGTAATTAGTTGGTCATGGAGAAGGGACACAATCTCTTCAATAGTTTGCAAGAGGATTGATAATGAAAATTTATTTCATTTAATTTTAGGTATCACAACTTTTGACAATCAATAATTCTTAATAATGTCCATCCAAGTATTACTAAATATATATTTAAGATTAGTTTTAATAAGTTACTACATCCATATTATTCATGAAATGATTTGTTTCATTTCTAATTTTGAAATAATTTATTTCCTTGAAAATATTTTGATGATTTCTTTGTAACTATAGTTTTCTTTGCAAAAGTCAAGAAATAATGTAATTTTGAAACTTTTTTTAATTAGTGGTTAGATTTACAAAATATTTACATTATTTTTTAGTTTTTCATCCTTTCATATCAATTATATGAAAAGGATAGTTGAGATCGTAAACCACTCAATTATTGAACTCAAACTATTGTAGTACATATTATACCTCGCCTCTCTTGCTCTCCAATATTAACATGTTGAATTACGACAACACAAAAATCAATGCACATTGTCAATCATTTTTTTGTGCTTACACTGAAATCAATTCACGTTGTTAATCCAATCAATTTAAATTAATTTACCATCATAAATTGAGATAGATCAAATAAAAAATCATCATCTACACTGAAATCAATGCATCTAATGCACACAATAAAATAATATTAGAAAACAACTACACTGAAAAATCAATCAAAGTAATGTAAGCAATCAACTTCTATTAGAAATCAGCATCTACACTAAAATCAGTGCATCTAATGTAAGCAATCGAATAGGATTAGAAATTGGCATCTACACTAAATAAATGCATATGGTGCAATGAATCAAATAGGATTAGAAATCACCATCTCTCTCTCTCTCTCTCTCACTCTCACTCTCTCCCCCTTCCCCTACCTATCCCTGTCCCTATCCCTCCCTGTCCCTCCCCCTGCACCTCTCCCTCTCTCTCTCTCTCTCTCTTTATCTCTTGCCCTCTCCCTCACGCTCTCTCCCTCACTCTCTCACTCTCTCTCTCTCTCTCTCTCTCTCTCCCCCTCCCTCTATCCATCTCTCTATCGCTCTCTCCCTCTCTCTCACCCTCCCTCTCTCCCTCTCTCCCTCTCTCTCTATCTATCTCCCAATCTCTCTCTCTCTCTCTCTCTCTCTCTTGCCCTCTCCCTCTCTCTCTCTCTCTCACCCTCTCCCTCCCTCCCTCCCTTTCTCTTTCCATATCCCTCCCTCTCCCTTGACCAGACCTCTCGCTGCTCTCTCTCTCACCCTCTCTCTCACCCTCGCCATCTCTCTCTCTCTCTCTCTCTCTCTCTCTCTCTCTCTCCACCCTATCTCTCCCTCCCTCTCCCTCCCTCCCAAACTCTCTCTCTCTACCTATCCATCCCTCACACTCTCTCTCTCCCTCCCTCCCTCTCCCTTTCTCTCCCTCTCCCTCCCTCTCTTCCCTCTCTCGCCTCTCTCTCTATCTCTCCACTCCATCTCTTGTTCCGTCTCCTTCCCTCCCACCCTCTCTCTCTCTCTATCCCTCTATCTCTATCTATCCCTCTCCCTCCCTCCCTCCCTCTCTCACCACTTCTATCCCTCTCTCCCTCTCTCTCTACCTCTTCCTCTCCCTCTACATCTCACCCCCTCTCTCCCTGTATCCCAACCCCTCCCTCCTTCCCTCCTTCCCCTTCCCTCTCTCACTCCCTCCATCTCCTTCTCCCTCTTCCTCTTGCTCTCTCTCTCCCCCTCTCTCCCCCATCTCTCCCTCTCACCCTTTGTCCCTCTCTCTTCCCTCTATCCCTCCCTCCATATGTCTCCCTCTCCTTGTCCCTCCATATTCCTCTCCCTATATATCTCCCCCCTCTCTCCATCTCTCTCCACCCTCTCTCTCTCTACCTCTCTCTCTCTCCCCCTGCTCTCTCTCTCCCTCACCCTATCTACGTCTCTCTATCAATCTCTCTCTCCCTCCCTCCATCTCTCACCCTCTCCCTCTCCCCCTGTCTCTCTCTCCCCCTCTCTCCATATCTATCTCTCTTTCTCTATCTATACCACTCCTCCCTCTCCCACCCTCCCTCCCTCCCTCATTCTCTCCCTCCCTCCCTCTCTCTCCCTCTCCCTCTCCCTCTCGTTGTCTCTCTCTTTGTCCCCCTCACTCCCTGCTCTCTCCCTCTAACCCTCTCTCCCTCTCTCCCCCCTCTATCCCTCCCTCCATATCTCTCCCTCTCCCTCTCCCTCCGCCCCCCTCTCTCTCTCTCCCTTTCTCTCTCTCTCTCTCCCCTCCCTCTACCTTCCTCGCCCTCTCTCCCTCTATATCTCTCCCTTTCTTTCTCTCCTTTCCTCTCTCCCCCTCCATCCATCACTCTCTCTCTCTCTCCCTCTCCCACTCCCTCCATGTCTCTCCCTCTCCCTCTCACTCTTACTCTCTCTCTCCCCCTCACTCCCCCCTCTCTCCCTCTCTCCATATCTCTCCCTCTCCCTCTCCTTCCCTCTCCCTCTCACTATCTATCTCCCCCCTCTCTCCCTCTCTCTCCCCCCACTCTCTCTCTCTCTCCCTTCCTATATCTCTCTCTCTCTTCACCCTCTCTCTCTCTCCCTCACCGTATCTCCCTCTCCCTCCCTCTGTCTCTCTCCATCTCCCTCTCCCTCTCCCCCCTCTTGCCCCCCACTCTCTCTCTCTCTACCTATCCTTCTCCCTCTCCCTCTCCCTCTCCCTCTTGCCCTCTCCCTCGCTCCTTCTCCCTCTCCCTCAATCACGCTCCCTCCCTCTCTCCCTCCCTCCCTACATATCTATATCTCTACCTCTCTCTCTATCTTACTCACCCTCTCTCTCCCCCTCTCTCTCCCCCCTCTCTCCCCCCTCTCTCCCCCTCTCTTCCCTCACTCTCTCTCTCTCCCTCCCCCCTCTCTCTCTCTCCCTTCCTATTCCTATCTCTCTCCCCCCTCTCTCCCTCTCACTCTATCTCTCCTACCTCTCTCCCCCTCCCTCTATTTCTCTCCACCCCTCTCTCCCTCAGTCTCTCTCCTCCCTCTATCTCTTCCCTCCCTCTCTCTCCCCCTCTCCCTCTCCCTTGCTCTCCCTCTCCCTCTCTCTATCACCCCCCCTCTCTCTCTCCCTCTCTCTCTCTCTATCTCTCTACACCCCCCACTCTCTCCCCTATCTCCCCCTACCTCCATCTCTCTCCCTCTCCCTCTCCCTCTCAATCTCCCTCGCTCTCTCTCCCTCTCCCTATATCTCTCCGCCTATCCCTCTCCCCCATGTCTCTCTCTCCATATCTCCATCTTTCTCTTCTTGTCTCTTTCCCCCTCTCCATCGCTCCCTCCCTCCCTCTCTCTCTACTTGTCCCTTTCCCCTATCTCTCCCTTTCTCTCTCTGTCCTTCCCTATCTCTCACTCTCCCTCTTTCACTCTCTCTCACTCTGTCTCTCTCCCTCATGCCCCCTCCCTCCCCCTCTCTCTGCCTCTCTCTCTCCCTCCCCCCTCCCTTCCTCCCTGTCTCTTTCGCCCTATATCTGCCTTTCTCCCTCCCTCCCTTTCCCTCTCTCTCAATCTGTCTATATCTGTCTCTATCTCTTGCTCTGTCTCTCTCATCCTCCTCCTCCTCTCCCTCCCGCCCTCCTCTCTCTCTCTTTCTTCCCATCATCCCACCTCTCTCTCTCCCTCCCTCTCTCTCTCTCTCTCTCTCTCTCTCTCTCTCAATCCCTTTTTCCCCCTCCCACTCTACCTCCCCCCCTCCTCTCTACCTCTCTCTCTCCCCCTCTCCCTACCTACATACCCCCACCTCTCTCTCCTTATCTCTTTCTCCCTCTCCCTCCCTCCCTCCCTCCTTGTATCTTTCCCCTATCTCTCCCTTTCTCTCTCCCACCCTCTCTCTCTCCCTCTCTCTCTCTCTCCCCCCTCCCTCGTTCTCCTCTCTATGTTCCCCCATATATCTCTCTCTTTCTCTCTCTTCTCCTCCTCCTCCCCATCCCTCTACCTCTCCATCATTTCCTCTCCCTCCCTTCCTACTCTCTCTCTCTCTCTCTCTATTTCTCCTCATCATCCCACATCTCTCTACCAAATACACATCAATTATTTCTCTCTACAACCATCTCTCTTCCTCCCTCTATCTTTCACCCTTTTCTTATCTCCCCCACCCACCCACCTCCCTCTCCCTCTCTCTCCCTTTCTACCACCCTCCCTCTCCCCTCCTCCTCCGTCTCCCTCTTCGTCTGCATCTCTCTCTCTCTCTCTCTCTTTCTCTCTCTCCCCATCATCCCACTGCTCTCTACCCACCACACATCAACACTTTCACTCTCCAACCATATATCTCTCTCCCTCCCTCCCACACTCTCTCCCTCCGTCACTCCCTCCCTCCCTCTCTCTCTCTGCCTCCCTCCCTCCCTCTCCCTCTCCCTCTCTCTGCCTCCCCCCCTCTCTCCCTCTCACCCTCTCTCCTTCTCTCCCCCCTCTATCCCTCCCTTCGTATCTATCACTCTCCCTATCCCTCTCCCTCTCCCTCCCTCTCCCTCTCCCTATCTGTCTTCCACCTCTCTCCCTCCGTCTCCCTCCCTCTCTCTCTCTCTCTCCCTCTCCCTCTCTCTCTCTCTCTCTTTCTCCCCCTCACTCCCACCTCTCTCCCTCTCACCCTCTCTCCTTCTCTCCCCCCTCTATCCCTCCCTTTGTATCTCTCCCTCTCCCTCCCTCTCCCTCTCCCTATCTATCTCCCCCATCTCTCCCTCTGTCTCCCTCTCTATCTCCCCCTCTCTCTCCCTCTCTCTCCCCCCTCCCTCTCTCTTCCTCACCCTCTCTCCCTCTATCTCTACCTTCTTCTCTCTCTCTCCTTCTCTCTCCCCCCTCCCTCTCTCTTCCTCACCCTCTCTCCCTCTATCTTTACCTTCTTCTCTCTCTCTCCTTCTCTCTCCCCCATCCTTCTCTCTTCCTCACCCTCTCTCCCTCTCTCTCTCTCTCTCTCTCTCTATCCCTCTCCTTCCCTCTATCTCCCTCCATCTCTCTCCCTCTACCCCTCCCTCTCGCTCTCACTCTCTCTCTCCACCTCACTCCCCCTTTTCTCCCTCTCACCCTCTCTCCATCTCTCCATATCTCTCCCTCTCCCTCTCCCTACCTCTCCCTCTCGCTATATATCTCCCCCCTCTCTCCCTATCTCCCCCTGTGTCTCTCTCTTCCTTCCTCCCTCTCTCTCTCTCTTCCCCTTCCCTCTCTCTACCTCACCCAATCTCCCTCCCCCTCTATCTCACTCTCTCCCTCTCCCTCTCCCCCCTCTCCCCACCCATCTCTCTCTCTCTCTCTCTCTACCTCCCCTTCTCCCTCTCCCTCTTGCCCTCTCCCTCACTCCCCCTCTCTCTCCCTCCCTCTCTCACTCCCTCTATCTCTATATCTCTCCCTCTCCCTCTATCTTACTCTCCCTCTCTCTTCCCCTCGCTCTCTCCCTCCTCTCTCCCCCTCTCTCCCCTCACACTCTCTCTCTCCCTCCCCCCTCTCTCTCTCCCTCCCTATCCCTATCTGTCTCCCCCCTCTCTCACTCTCGCTCTGTCTCTCTTGCATCTCTCTCCCTCCCCCTCTCTCTCTCCCCCCCCCCCCTCTCTCTCCCCTCCCTCTCTTTCCCTCACCCTATCTCCCTCTCTCTCTCCCTCCCTCCATCTCTCTCCCTCTCCCTCCCTCTCCCTCTCCCTCTCCCTCTCTCTATCTCCCCCCTCTCCCCCTCTCTTTCTCTCCCACACTCTCCCCTCGTCTCTCTCTGTTGTGTAACCAGCTCCAAAAATAGAAGAAAAGAGATATCAATGCCTTAGAAATAAGCCACTTCGAGGGGGCAACCTCCAACTCATTAGATAAATGAACAAATCTTGGATCATCCAATTTACAAAACCTCCTTTCTATATATAGGAGTCCATGGGGCCATAATGTAATCCTAGTGGGCCACAATGTAATCCTAGCCGACCTAACAATAATAATTTAAGGGCACAAATAACATGCCCCTCTCCTTCAAAAAAGTGTTGTCCTCAACACTTGAGTACCTCTGGGTGATTTTGTATAAAATTCTCATCCTCCCATGTAGAATCTTCAGTGGGTAAGTTCTTCCACTTGATGAGATACTCTGAAATTGATCGATTCCATAGTTGTCGAGTTCTTGTTTCCGTGACTGCTTTAGGTTCCAATATGATTTTTCCTTCCTCATCAAGTTCTTGTAATATTGTTTGAACTGGAATATTTTCACCAATAACCTTCTTTAAGCATGAAATATGGAAAATTGGATGTACTAGCGAAGAAGAGGGCTCAGTTTAGCAGCAACATATTCAATATTTTACTTGTAGGATTAGTATGGTAATCAGACATTATCAATATACCACGTGCTTGAAGGGACATTTGTTGTTGTGCTGGTTGTAGGCAAGAAATACTTAATCTCCTACATCCAAAGGAAACCTTCTCAGTTGAATGTGCAGTCACCTAATACATTTAATTGGTGCACCTTAAATTGGTTGTATCATGGTAGGACAGAGGCATTTTATAATCTCAATCTTGACCTTCCATGTATGCAAAACCTTGGGTATATACATAGATGATGCTTGATGGATGGTGGATGATAATAACAGAAGGTAACAAATGGATGTTTTGTGTTGATATGGAAGGAAGTGTTATACCACCATTCAACAAGAGGTAACCACTTGACCCATTGTGTTTGTTTATCAGATACAAAAAAATGAAGATATCCTTCCAAACATCTATTTACTATCTCAGTTTGACCATCAGATTGAGGATGATAAGATGATCTATGAGCTAATTGAGTACCCAAACAAGAAAATAACTCCGTCCAAAAATTTCCAGGAAAAATGGGATCTCTGCCGCTCACAATAACCCTTGGGCTTCCATGTAGCTTTTGAATTCTGTCCATAAATGTAGTAGCAACTGTACTTGCTTTAAATGGATGAGATAATGCACAAAAGTGTGCATACTTGTTAAGTCTATCAACTACCACCATGATGACATTCTTTCCTTCGGACTTAGGTAAACCTGTGATAAAATCCATTGAAATCTCCTCCCAACGTTGACTTGGAATGGATAAAGGTTGTAGAAGTCCCGGGGTCTTAATTGTCTCCACTTTATTCTGCTGGCAAACCAAACATTCCGCCACAAACTTTTAAATATCAGATTTAAGGCCATCCCAAAAAAATTCTTTCTTCACCCTGTGGTAAGTTTTTAAAAATCCTGAGTGTCCTCCTAAAGGAGAAGTGTGCAATTCCAGAAGAAAATTTTGTTTTAGTTGGGAATTCTTACAAAGATATAAGTGATCTTTGTACCATAAGGAATCATTTTTCCAACTAAATGTATTAGATGTACTAGGATCTTGCTGCAACTTTTGAATGAGTCTCCATACATATTTGTCCTTCTACCATTCATCTCTTGCTTCAGTTATCCAATCTGGTTGGATAATAGAAATGGCACAAAGCAATGCTTCCACCTCTTCATTCTTTCTTGAGAGTGCATCTGCAACAACATTAGGCTTTCCTTCTTTGTAGATTATTTCAATGTCATAACCCAACATCTTTGTGACCCATTTTTGATTCTCTTCTGACGATAGTCTTTGTTCCAAAAAGTGTTTAAGCCTATCATGATCAGTTTTTACCTTGAAGTTTCTTCCCATTAGGTAAGTTTTCCATTTCTTTAGTGCATGCAGTATTGCTAACATTTCCTTCTCATAAATAGGTTTCTGTAAATACTTTCCTTTGATTTGACAACTTTCAAAAGAAATGGGTCTTCCTTCCTACATTAAGACTGCACCATTTCCATTTCCTGAGGCATCAAATTCCACAATAAAGGTTTTTGTGAAGTCTGGCGTAGCTAAGACCAGTGCTAGGCACATTGCCTCTTTAAGACGTTCAAAGGCTTTAGTTGCTTCAGGAGTCCATGAAAATGCATCTTTCGTCAATAATGTTGATAGAGGTGCTACTATTCTCCCATAATTATTAACAAAATTGCGATAATACCCTATTAACACGAGAAATCCTCACAACTTCTTTATGGTTGTGGGGACTTTCCATTCCTTAATGGATTTAATTTTGCTAGGGTCTACTTTAACACCCTCGTGAGATACAATATGACCCAGATATTCCACCTCGTGTACTCCAAAGAAAAATTTGGATTTTTTTGCATATAATTGTTTCTCCTACAATAGTTTGAGCACCCTGTCAACATGTTCAACATGATCCTTCCAAGACCTGTCGTAGATTAGTATGTCATCAAAAAATACTAGCACAAATTTTCTAAGGAAGGGTTTGAAAATGGAATTCATCAACCCTTGAAATGTAGAAGCTGCATTGGTAAGGAAAAAAGGCATGACCAAAAATTCATAATGACCTTCATGAGTTCGAAATGTTGTTTTTGGAATATCTTCAGTCTTCATTCTAATTTGATGATATCCTGAACAAAGATCCAACATGGTAAAACAAATTGCTCCATGTAATTCATCCAATAATTCATCAATCACAGGAATGTGAAATTTGTCTTTAATGGTGAGCTTATTGAGCTCCCTATAATCCGGACAGATTTTTCATGATCCATCCTTCTTGTGTACCAATACTACAGGAGCACAGAAAGAACTTTGACTAGGTTGAATTATACCCGCCTCTAACATTTCTGCAATCATACGTTCAATTTTTCTCTTTTGGAAGTAAGGATATCTATAAGGCCTGATGTTGGGAGGAACACTTCCTAGAATCAAATGAATAGCATGATCATGATCACGAATAGGTGGGAATCCTTTGGGAGTTTCAAACATCTTGGAATGATTGTCCAAGACTTGTTGGAGATCTGCAGAAATACATGATTTTGATGTCGAAACTTCTAGTGAGCATAATTGTGCAATTACACCTCGTTGTTATTTATTTAGAAGCTTTGTCATGACACTAGAGCTTATTATCCTTCCTAGATTCTCTTCAATACCCCATAATTCGACTTCCTTTCCTTCTGAAAAAAATTTCTAGAAAAGTTCTTGAAAATTAAAAGCTACCGTCCCCAAAGATTGTAACCATTTTACTCCTAGTACAACATCAACACCTCCCATCGGAATGGAAAGCATTGGACTAGTCAATACATATTCCCCCATGGTTAGCTTGATATTATGGCATTTTCTAGAGAAATTTATAGTTCCTCCATTTGCAACCATCACTTCACATTCTGGTGTTAGGTATAGGAAACATTTTAATTACTTGGCTACCTTACAATGAATAAAATTATGGGTGCTACCTGAATCAATCAACAATATTACCTTTTTCTTCTTGATTTGTCCTTCTATCTTGAGAGTTTGAGGAGTGGTAATTCCTGCCAGTGCATTACACGATATGGTCAGATTCATTTCTTCCTCTTCTAGGGTTGGTTCCTGGTGTATATCCTCTTCTTGTTCATTTTCTTCTTCCTCTTCACACTCTATGTAAAATAATTTCTTCTCAGCACACTTATGACCTTTAGTGTATTTTCTATCACAACTGTAGCAAAGCCCTTTTGCTCTTTTTTCTTCCAATTGTTGTGGTGTCAACCTTGTAAGTTGTGGAAATCTAGGCGTAGCCACACTTCCTTCTTTATAGAATTGAGTGGTAGGCTTCCTTGTTGCCATAATTTTACATTCAACTTTTCTTGCCAACCTGAATGCCTTCTCCAATGAATCAGGTTCCAAAACGCGAACTTCATGCTGGATGTTATCCTTTAAAGTGCCTATGAAGAGATCAATCCTGTGTTCCTCTAGAATATCAGTTACCCTTATATTCAATTTTTGGAAGTCCTCAATGTGCTCCCCCACTAAACCCTTTTGTTTGAGATTTATCAATTGGCTAAAGAAGGTGTTGCTCTTCGTATCCTCATAATGTGCTATCATTTCCTCTGTAAAAATTGACCAAGTGACAATTTTTTTTACGAGAGCAAAGCCATCGATACCATACAAATGTATTTTGTTCTAAATGTAAAGTTGCAATGCGTACCTTTTATGTCTTTTTCACGTTATGGAGATCAAAATATTGCTCCATCTGTAGTATCCATGTTACAGGATCCTTTCCATAAAACTTCCTCATATCCATTTTTGGAATATAGTGGTTCTTCCCACCAACATTAGAGTTTATGAAATCACGTTTAACATTTATTTTGTTCTCATCATGAGGTTCTTCTACTATCTTTTCACCATTAGGAAACATTTCTTGTATCAACTTTGTCAAACCTTCGATGTCTTTTTTGA